>JACCIC010000013.1:3380000-3965000 GCA_018907035.1 Sycobia sp. Sy_11
TTCTTAAATAAAATAAAGAAGAAAGATGAATGAATTATAAGAATGCGACTTAAATCTGTTTCTTTTTCGCGAATACTATCTTTATCAATGGGATGACATATACGTCCTTTCATTATTTTGCTTTTTATATTAAATTATATTTATCTAATCCGATGTATTTTTGAGCTTTTAAATTAGCTATTTATATACAACAAGTACTATTTTTACAAAATTTCACCCATAATGAACGGTAGTTTACAGCGATATTGCAGGAAAAATTTTCACTCGGAAGTGTAGATTTCCATGTAAATTTTGCTATATAGCCTGTGCCCATCGAAGGTTGATAAGTTTAATAATTACAGCGTAAATATTTTAACGTTTATATTAAAACTCAAATGGAAAGGCGTTATAATATGTGTGTGTGTGTGTGTGTATGCGTGCGTCTGTGTCTGTGTCTGTGTGTTAGTTGAGCGAGCACGAAAAATATTTACAAAAATTTATTATTATGCAATTATTTAAATTATCTGAAATTAATTATATACATCTTTTATGAAAAGACATTCCATAAACGGTCTCGTTCATTATATAAATTAAAAATCACTGATAATGGCTAATATAGTGCATCATATTTTTATACATATACTTAATTACAAAACAGTTAAATTGCGTTTAACTTTCCGAACTATAATATCTTAAGATTTTCATTTATAAATAACTTAATATTTGGAGGCTCGAATTATTATTGTTATTTGCCATTTTGATGAGAAAATAAAGAATTCTGCTCTGATCTATCTCGAGGAGCTTTCGTTAGAAATATAATAAATTGAAAAAATTCACTTAAATATTTTCATGTTGAACCTTAACTGTTCTAAAGACTCTTACACCGTACAAAAATCCGCAAAAAATGCTAAATTAAATATTAGTAAAATCAAATCGCTATCTCAAATACGATATTTGCAATCTACGGAATACAACATTGATATTGCCCGGTACGTCCGAGAAAAAAAAATATCCAATTATATATGGATATGGCCAATTCATGTACAGAGAGCTGAAAACCGCGACGAGCTCGTAACGTGAAATCCTGCATTATCCACGATCGCGATAACTCACCAATTATAAATTAGCCCGTGTCGAATATTATTAATATACCCGATGTATCAATTATGCCCATCGAATCAGAGCCGAGATGTGATAAATTACGGCGGAAAAGGCAGCAAAGGAAAGTACTGGCGGCGAGTCCGATTAGTAAGAATTCGTGTATATATGTAGTACTTTAAAAAAGATTTTTTACAGAAGTAAGTTATACAATGATTAGTGGTATTTATTATCTGTATTATAAAATAATCACTTTGAGAACTAGAAGTACGTAAGAAGTTTTCGGTATTTAATTAATTGCTTTGTGAATGTCTTGTTAATAAATTTCAATGATCATGAAAAAGGCAAGAAAAATTTAAATTATAAAATATCTAAACTGGCTAACTGATTTTGTTAGAATTATGTCTTTTAAAAAGAAAAAGCAATTAAATTTATTTTAAAAATATCAAATATTCAAAATATTTAGGTATCTAAATCAATATAAATATCTTATACAAGGAAAAGCTTCATGTGAGAGATTTGAATGATCCACTGATCGTTAGAGCAACTATATCTATTTAATCCTTTTCCAGTCACGTGAGTTCGAGAACAATAAATTTTAAATAATTTATGACAAATATAAAAAATTAGACCTCATAATTATCAGAAGAATACGGAAATGCAAAATTATTAGAAATTTTAGTTTTATACATGCGAACCATTCCAAGAACTAATATTGCGTATTAATCGTTTTTATACGATAGAATTAATTTAATTAAAAATAATTTTTACAAACAACAAATTTGTTGAAAAAGCAATTGGATTCATTTTTATTTTTATCAAAACCGCACCAAATTCGTAACATTAGTCATTATAACAATGCATTCGTGAAAAGCAATCCTCGTTCGAGCTCGGTTCAGCTGCGCATATATTTTCGTTACAGCGTTGCAATTTACGCTAATATCTCTATACAACGTGGAAAAGGCACGAGTTTTAAAAATAAAAATAAAATTGAATTTAATCGGTCACAGATTTAAAATTAAAGTCCGCCGCATTATAAATAATTGATATTTTTTCCTGCTATTACCTGGTAATACAAAAATAACATCCGAGCTAGCGATAATATGTGTATCTGTGTCAACTTTTGTGATGAAAAATCACGAAAATGACGATTTGACTGCAAGTCTATATCTGCATAATTCATATTTTCCCGCACAAGACTTACAAATGGGATTATTGAAAAGCTATTCTTTGCTCAATTATTATGATTAATATACAAATTAGAAACTAATTAGGGACAATTAACGAGGAAATTCCATTCTAGAAGCATTTCCCATATCGGTCATTAATCTTAAATACGTTCCCTCCATTGATTTTCGTAATCTTGATGACTATCTAATGGGATCATTATGTCAGCGTCCGGCTTATCTGTCTATTTGCAACATTGCAATTAAATTTAATAAAAATAACCGTGTAATTTTGTGTCTACGTCGAAAATTCCGTCCCGAGATAATGGTGTCATAACATAATGCAAAATCGATAAAAGAAAAACGCTCTTAATTTTACTTTTAAATTAAAACGCGCATCGAGGCAGATTTTTTTTTATAATTTTCGTCGATTAATCGCTTACGAAACCAATATCGAAGTATGCCTATAAAAATTTTTTTTTCTTCGCGCGTTATTAAACCAACTGTGTTTAAACACGGCCAGAGTAACCGAAAACAGCATTTATTTTTCGCAGCTTACATTTCGAATTATTGCGAAGGCCACGTCTTGAATTATGAAAATTATTAAAAAAAGAAAAAAAAAGAAAGAAAAAAAAAATGAAAAAAAAGAATTATCAATATAGATTTAGGTACAAAAAAATCGCATGTGCCTCGACTTAAAGATCAATATTTTTTTTAGTCGCACTAGTTTCCTCGATGTTTTTGTTATGTTAAATCATATCTAAAAAATATGTTGTAATAATTACTTATTAATTTGATTTCGGAACAAACAAGATCTTCATATTTATATATCTATCTATCTATCTATCTATATATATATATATATATATATATATATATATATATATGTGTGTATATATATATATATATATTCGACAATGTGATTCACGTCTGTGACGTGCCACAAATTAAGATCATTGAGATAATATACAATAAAATCTAAAATAAGCGCAATATATATATATATATATATATATATATATATACATATGTACATGTGTGTATGTGTGCAATAAAACAAAATAATATGTATTTATAATCCGAGTACCCCTGCAAAGACTTGGAGCTTGCGCACCGTAAATTATTACTATAATATACGGCGAGTGAGAAACGGGGGAGCGATAATAAAAGTAATGCGTTTTGATTTATTAAATTTACTTAATTATTAGAGTCTGTATGATGTACAAACAAAATTATTAAGATAATTTAATACGCGCCGCGTGTTCGTTTTTTTTTTTTTTTGCTTTTTTTCTTCATAAGGGAAAGAGCATTTGGACGCTTTATTATGCAATTTCTGGTAATCCTCAAATCCACCGAAGGAAATGAAGGAAAAAGAAAACGAAGAAACGTATACGTGTGTATGGCTCGTTTGAGTAACCTAATTAAAATCTGAACCGTCACAATTGTTTGACTAGCCTCCAACTATACGTGCAACATTGAGTTATCGTCTTGCACGGGTACATAAGCACTATATATATCTATATATATATAATTGTCATTAATGATCAAAACGTGCGCTACAGCACGAAAGTTTTTTTTTTACCTAGAGCGTAAACTAGCGCCAATTTCATTATGAACCCAAAGATTTCAATTGTACAAAAATGCGACTGTAAGAAATCATAAAAAATATATCGTGTTTATATTTGAATTTGTATTAAAAAAAAATCTCTCTCGGTGAAAAAATATATTTTTTTCTTTATAATATATTTATATTATATTTAGTTTACAGTTACACGTAATGGTATAGATAATGTCCGAAAAATTTTAGCTAGCTATCTCGAAAGAGATAGAAAGCACAATCGTAATTACTGTTAGAAATTTTTCTAGTCTCTTCAGACATAATAATAATAATAATCATAATCTTAATAATAACAACAATAACAAGAACAACAGTAATAATTTGAAAAATCGATTTAATCGAAATATTAATAAATCTTGTTGGCGTAAAACTCAAAAATTTATAGCAACAGACAACACTTTGATGAAGAGTTTTAAAATCCACGAATTCCTATCTTCGTGAATTTTCAATTATGAAATTTGAAAAACATAAGCGCATTTTTTTTTATGTCTTTTAACTGTAAATATCCTGTTCTAAATAATCAAAATTTTCAGTACGCAATGTAAAGTCTTTACATATAATCAGATATCTCATCGGATATCTTGCTGAGGCTATTAAAAAATTTCTTTCCTTCAAAATTCAATTGCTTAATCGCAAAAAGGAACACTTTTTCAATGATTTTATTTTTATTGCTCTTCCTCTCTCTCTCTCTCTCTCTCCCTCTCGGCCGATAAATTCTTTTATATTATGTAACGTACGATTTTGAACTTTGAAATGCATTAATTGACAATTGATATACTTAAATAGCAGTGCGCTGATCCTAAAGTTTAAAAATACGACATGCTCTCGAAACGATTGAAAATCATTGAAAATTCCATTTCTTCGATACGCAATTTTCAATGCTGGCGATTAATAATTGTTTACTCGCGTTAACGGCAACTGTAAAGCAATAAATACTGGCGTATTAAATTTATCAATTTTCATTAATCAAATAAATTCGTTTAGATATTTCAAAGTTCTCGTCAGTATTTATATTAATCTTCTCTTTTTTGTAATAATAATCTTCTCTATTTACACAAAACATTTTTTTTTACAAATTTATGTTTCGCAAATAGAGCGTGTGATCAGTGAATAAAAATTTTAGAAGTGCCCTTTCATTAAATCCGTCGACAAGCGAACTTTTTTTTTCAAAATTCAATTAAGCTCAATGAAGGCTCTATTTATGTTACACGTGTAAAATATAATATGTTTGAAAAAATCTGAAGTTTTAACTATGTCTGCATTATAGAAATTTTTTTTAATACCGTCTCAGAATTTTATTCTTATTTTATAAATTAATATAACATTAATATATATATATATATATATATATATATATATATATATATATATATATTATTTAGGTAAATTTATGTAATATGTAATTAAACTAGTTTTTTTATATTACGTATTCTGTAGCATACTTTTAGATCCGTAGAACGAAATCTGCATAAGTGCTACATACGTTTATAAAATTTTGTTTGAAGCAATTATATATATATATATATATATATATATATATATATCTATAAACTTAAATAATAATACTTAATTCAAATAGTGTATTGCTTTACAGTAATTGTATATATCGGAAAATTATTTATATGATTTTTGCGATGAAAAAAGAGATAATGACCCAACTGTATATCACAAAAGCAAATACTGTTTTTTGTGAGACGTTTCTCGTGCTTTATTGCGTCACTCCTGTTTTCAGGCATTAAAAACATGTGAAGAAATTAAACATTTCATTTACGCAAATTTGGATAAAATGATGAAAAATTGAATTAACAAAAGAATTTTTCATTTGTCAAAGAAACTGTATTTAATAAACGATTATCTATTTATCATTGTTGTTATAAAACAAAATTTTTCAATAGAAAGTAGAACCAACGTTTTTCATCCTACTGGATCATTTCTGCGTCAATGTATCGTTGTTCCCGATATAAATATAAAACTTTAATTACTGATACAACTGCTTTAAAATAGCGTTCTTGAATTAAAAAAAAAATAAAATAATAACAAATAGAAAAGGCGATTCTCTAAATCAACCTCGTATACATACGGCTCGAACGATTGCACACGTGGTATAGATCTCGGACGCCCACACACATACCTATACTTATTGCCTAGCATCTATCACCTATATACAGACTAAAAAAAAAAAAACCCTTTCTCCGCTTCTCGATCCATCGCAGTGACCCTGGTGCTGGTGCAGCTCGGCGTCTCGAGCGGCTGGTCCTCGCCCTACCTGGCGAAGCTCACGGCCCCGGACTCCCCGCTGCCGCTCACCCTCGAGGAGGCCTCGTGGGTCGCCTCGCTCCTTAACCTGGGCAGATTCGTCGGGGCGTTCGTCGGCGCCGTCGCCGTCAATTATCTCGGCAGCAAGCGCACGATACTGACGACGATCGCGCCGATGAGCCTCTGCTGGATCCTGACGATGCTGGCCAAAAACGCGATCTGGCTGTATTTCGCCCGCTTCAGCGGTGGCCTCGGCTTGGGCATGACCTACAGCTCGTTCCCCCTGTATCTCGGCGAGGTCGCGCTGCCCGAGATAAGGGGCGCCCTCGTGTCGCTGGCGGCCTGCGGCGGTACATTCGGCGTCATGCTGGGCAACATCGTCGGCAGCTATCTCGACCTGGAGGTCTCGGCGGGCATTTATCTCGCGCCCTGCGTCGTGCTGTTCATGCTGTTCTGCTGGATGCCCGAGTCGCCGCATCATCTGGTTAAAGGTAATGCGGGGAACCGCATATATATATATATATATTAGAAATGAAAATTGTGCTTATGTCGATTGTTGTAAAATTAATAAATAAGCATTTATAATAATAACATAGTAATAATATACTTGCAATTATATAGTCACGGAACATAAAATAACTACTACTAAAAAATAAATAAATAATTAATATACTAATAACCTTTGCTAATAATAGTATATTGATTTTTTCTTATTTTTAATATTAGTTTTTTATTCTTTCGAATTCTGCGAAGGTCATTATTAAAAAGGACAGTCTGACTATCGTCGTATAATTATAATTATATTATTTTGTGAAGTTTGTAAAAAAGATAAAAATACTTGTTAGTTGATATATTTTTTATAATTTATATATATATATATATATATATATATATATATATATATATATATAGATATATACGATAGCATATAAATATATGCAATTAATATCATATAGTATATGCTATTTAATTAATTTAAGACAAAGAAATTTGAAAATTTTTTATAATACGTAAACAGCAAAGAGCAGCATATGACAAAAGTGTCAATTTCTTTATGCGACTTCTGTAAACGTTTAGATCACATGTAAATGAAAGATTTCAATAATTCAGTTATATAAATCAACTATAATCTCTATCAAATGGAATATATGAATATCGATTTCTTTAATTTTAATATTCATTTACCTGATAATTCCAATTTCACTCGCGTTAAGTTAAGTAAAGCACTCCTCAGGTAGAGTAACTGTATTAAAATAACTTACTTGCCTCCAGGTTATTGTTGTCATCTCTCATATATTTGCTTTACTAATAAGTAAGAAAAGTTCGCTTAATGAGTAGATGAAAATGTGCTTTATTACGTTAGGTGAAAAATTACTATAGAGACTTGGAGGATAAGTAATAATTAATAATAATAAATAAATAATGATTTCCTTGGTCAAAGTGGAAAACATTTTTATTTTATTGGCCAGTTTAATAATTATCCGTACAAGCATTGGTCATTATTCTTGACCGAGTTGTTTACCTAAAAAAAAGGTTTGTTTCGCGTTGGTTTCAGAAAAATCAAACTATCTAATAAAAATAACCGTTATTGCGGACAATTATGGAGATTATTAATAAAAATATATCCTTTTAGTTTCTACATTTTCTAAATTAATTTTCAGTATAATATTTTTGGACGATTAATCTAGCCGAACCATGATATTTAGAGCACTAAACACGATGGGATTTCTAGAAAGGTTTTCCATAGCTTCTAAAGTATCAACCTGTTTTAAAAATATTTTACATTATAAAATAATTTCGATGAAACTTAATCTAATTGATTTGTTACCTAGTATGTTACTATTCATTAATATTTATATGCTAAAAGTAAATAATTATAAGTAAAAGAATTTTAAAAAAGTAAGTCAACGAGTGCGCATGAGTCAAAAAAAAAGAAAATGTTTAAAAAAGAAACGACATCTTACATAGCGGAGCTATAAATAATATCCATATTCCCTGATGTAGAACAACAGGCATTCACTACTGACTTCAAGCACAGTTTTAAATATTATCCTGAAGATTGGTTATGTTCAATCAAATGAATTACTTGATATTTATTATTGAAAATTATTACTTTGAGATAATATTGACATAATGACTGATCATGGTTACGAGTGTTCCTACTGCTTAGGTGATTTTTGTTGTTATTTACAAAATATACGATTTCATAAAGTTCTTTGTTAATACTTCCTAATTCCTTATGATGTACCAAAAATATCAAACAATATCAGATCTGATAATTTTATTGATTTATCTATTAAAAAATTTATTTTATTTATTTTATTAGTTTATTTACAGATCTTATAAATATTTTTATATTCAAAAATAATACTTATTAATTCTTATCTATAATAATTTAAATACTGAGTTATTGTGAATATTCGATAATTCTAAAAGAATCTTTTTGGAAAATTTGTTTTTATTGAGTAGCCTTGTTAAATTACTCAAATTCTAAGTAGAATTTACATGAACATGAACAATTAAAAATTCACTCAAAGTTTCAAACTGCTTTTCCCATATTCTCACAATGAAGCTTGACAATAACTAATAAATAACTAGACATTCAATTATTGACAAGTTAAAACCAGTTAATTTACTTAATGTGGTAAATTTTCATTTATTCTCATTTAGAGATTGAGTAAATTATTTCTATAGTCCTCTTTTTTATTATCTTTGTATGAAAATTAATTGTCTCTTAGATTATAGTCTTGAAAGCAAAGATAAATGTAATGCTCATGATCGAAGAATTGACACGAGTTAAATAAAGCAAGTATATCTTGAAAAAGATTATCTTGTGTTGTACTTTATAGTCATTGCATTCTATATTTATATGTATCTTAGAGTTCATTACAAAATTGAAGAATTCCTACTCTTATTTACGATCTTGAACTTAGAAAGCAAAAAATTATTAAATAAATATTCTTGTGCACAAAGTGCGCTGTACAATCGTAAAATCGACCGGTAAAATTTTGCCGGGCCAAAGCTCATTCGCCGATGTTTCGAATTCCCAACAGTGGGCGATTTCGACGCGGCCCAGAAGTCGATCGAGTGGTATCGGGCCGGCCAGCAGGTCGAGGAGGAGCTCGACGCCGTCAAGAGGTTCGTCGTTAACGCCAGCTGCGAGACGTTCAGGCAGAAGCTGGCCGAATTCCGCCAGCCTGCCCTGATGCGCGCCACGATTCTGATAATCGTCCTCTGGACCTTCATGCAGATCTGCGGCTTCAACAGCGTCCTGTTTTACATGGAGATCATACTGATCCAGGGGCAATCGACGATCATCGAGCCCAAGATCGTGGTGATGTACGTCAGCGCGACGGCGGTCGTCGCGTCCGCATTTTCCATCGTCATGATCGAAAGATGTGGAAGGTAATTTATACATCGACGGGTGTTTCTTTTCTTTCTCCAAATCTTTGGAAATACTTTGGTTATCAGTTAGCTCAATTTATTTCACGGACTTAATGAGGCCATTGATAATGACATTGTGTGTGTGTGTGTGTGTGTGTGTGTGTGTGTGTGTGTGTGTAGTTAATGCGATTGCGACAACGATTTTTCAGAAATTTTTGAAAGATTTCGAAGATACTGATTGATCATTCTTTCATGAGGAAGATATGCTTTTACGAATTTGTTTAGATCTCATTAACGTACCGAAGCAATAATAACATATGCTAATTTCTTGATTAGGAACATTATAAATTAATTAACGATACAGCATTATCGATATTTTATATAATCGTACTTTGCATATAAAATATTGGCTTATTAATTAATTTTGTAAATCCTCCAACTCCATCATCTGCTGAACTGTCGGAAAACGCCACTTTTACACTCTTTTTCTTTTTGCTTCTTTCGCAGGAGAATTTTGCTGATCGCCTCGAGCCTGGGCGTCACCGTATCCATGGTCGGTTTGGGCACGCACTTCCTGCTGATCGACCAGGGCGTCGACGTCACCCAGAATCTACAATGGCTGCCCGTAGCCTCGATCTTTCTCTTCGACGTCACCTTCTTCTCGGGCCTGATGTGCGTTCCCAGTGCCGTGCTCAGCGAGCTCTTCCCCACCCACGTCAAGTGCATCGCCGCCTGCTTCGCCAGTCTCGCCGGCGCCATATTCGCCTTCATCGCCACCAAGTCTTATCAGCCGCTCGTCGAGCTCATCGGCCAGTCGTACGTGTTCTATATGCACGCGGCCCTCACTATCCTGATCGTGCCCTACGCCCTGATCTGCATGCCCGAGACCAAGGGCAAGACGCTCCAGGAGATACAGGACGATTTCGCGAAACGCTGACGTGGTTACGAAACTGGAACACGACTATATGTAGCTCGATGATCTGGTTCTCGCCGCAGCGCTGCAGTGACAACGAAACGACGTGTGGGGAGTAATGGAGAAACGCGCGAAGTGGCTTGTTCCTTGACTGTATTTGTTATTTTTAAAATTTTTTTTTGTTTTTTTTTTTATTATTAACGAACATTTCGTATTCTCTAGGGAATATGTAGTTTTTATTTTGTGTGTAGAAAATGAATTTCCAATTGATATCGGCGCATCTGCGAAATGAAAATAATTTTCATAATTGATGAGAGAGTTCGTGGGCGTAATTTGTTCATTGAGTAAATGATTGCATAATTATTTAATCGCAGTAACAATAACGAGATTGATACATTAAGAACTTTTTAGGAAACTGTTACAACTTGACTTTTATCCAGATTATAAACTGTAACTGTAAAAGAATATAGTAAAGAATAGTTCATCTACTTAAGTATGAGAAATGTGAATTTAGAAATTTCAAATGGATCACAGTTTTATCAAGCACATTATATCTTTATGTATTGAGAGTATTCTAGAATAACGCATTTTTTGTGAATTGACGAGACACATGAAACGACGACCAAATATTTGATTTCTCAATTAGGGATTAGTTTGATATACGTGTGCACACCTTTATCTTCTTAGATATAGGCGTTAGCCAATGCTTCATTTAGTCATTCAGGTTCATAGATAAATCATTAATTGATCATTAGTGTGTATAGTATTTTAATATAAGTATTTTTAAGCGTATGATTTACTTATAGTATTTGAAAATAATAAATTCAAAATTCAAGATATTTGGAGTAGGATCAAAATGCAACGATTATGCATATTATTACATAAATGTTACGAAATGAGCGAGGAAATGCGGCTGATAATGTATTCTTGAATTATTTTGTAATATGTTGTTATATATCATATCTGCAATTTCCAGAACAACCGAGCGGCACGAACCAGAACTTTTTAACCTAGTGTTAGGCCAAAGTCTTGAGAATATCATCTCGAACGAGGCTTTCAAATAAATAGATTTTTGTTAAGATTTATTTGGATATGCCTAGCCAATGTAATAGGAGCTTGTTTGTAAATGTGCGTGATTATTGTGTAACATATTTTCCTTAGTAATTTATATACTATGCCAAATCAACAAAAAAAAATTAAGCAGCATTGTTGCAAAATTTTTTCAGCGATGTTCACATAATAATTTTGACAACTTTTTTTATTCTTTCAATTTTATATTGTGTCTTTATAAATGTTATTCATTCTCCTAAAATAAAATTGAATAGTAATATGTGAAAGTTGATTTTTAACTAGTGAGAATTTCCTATAAATTATATCACTAGTTAAATTTTCACCTATAACGCATGTGATGAAAGTTCTAAGGGAAACAATGTTTTAGCATAATAGAGCAGCATATGCCACCGAATAAATAAACAAAGCTATTTATCATATTTTATTATACCTTTGTTTATTAAAAGAAGCAGTATTTTAGTGCTCTATATGCCATGATATTTTAACTTTATATCTTATAATAGTATAAATAATTATAAATATATAAAAATTTATAAATCTCTTTGCATATCTTAAATAATACTATTTACATAATCAATTGAATACGTGTAATACTGTTTTATAATAAAATACAATTTATAGAAAATAATAATTTCATTCAATATATTATATTATTACAAAGACATTTGTTCCTTAATTTAATTATTACTTCATTTATTAGCATAAAATATGTATAATGGCATAACGTACGATTGAAACATAATATGTTCTTTACAAAAGATATAATTCCTTAAATCGATTGTTAACGGATAATCATTGTTAACGGATAATTAACTAGAGACAAACTTCTAAAAGTATTCAGTCAAGTTTGGACAAGTAATATAAATTCTGAATAGTCACCGATTAAAATACTTATCAACCACGTAGATGTCTTTTAGTCATTTCTCGACTTTTTCGATAATCTCTCTCTCTCTCTCTCTCTCTCTCTCTCTCTCTCTCTCTCTCTCTCTCTCTCTCTCTCTCTCTCTCTCTCTCTCTCTCCTTTCTCACTCTCTTGTCCACATTATACGATATCACAAGATAAGAAATGCATATAAGTTTTTTTTGAATTCTTCAACTAACAATGAAGTACAATTTTCTCTGCCTGTTTCGCAGAAGTAAATAGAAAGGATATAAACAATGCCGTTCTTCATCTACTCGCCAAACTTCATTAAAAGTGTGAAAATTGATTATATACCTCCTGTGTGAGTTTAGACGCACGGGCGAAACGAGGGAAGTAAGTCTCACTCGGTAAATAATTTGGATTCTAGTATTGAAATATCTCATTTTAAACAAGTTCCTTCATTCCTCCGCTACCACTTCGTATCATTCAACTATTACTGTAAAATGTTATTCGACTTTCAGAATCTAAAATCCGTAGACGACGTTATTATTATCTCCTAACATAATATACTATAATTTAATCAGGACATATTACGCATTATCCTTTTTATACATTCTCCATGTTGATTTTTACTACTAAAATAAATGAAATACAACATTTGACAAGTAATATTCTTTTAACTAAAATTTTAAATCTGTAATTTCAATATTTAAATTACTGCTATGACATTAGAACGTTCAAGTAAATCTTATTAATATTAATGACACTTAATCTTATGACTTCAAATAATTTATTAATTATTGATTTTATAAATAATAATATGTTAATGAATTTCAGAGAAAATGAAAGGTTATGTATAAGAGCGGCAATAGTTTGAGTAGATTGTGGAACAAAGCAAGCATCATAAAATGAAAGCAAATTAGGTGTCAAAGGTACATAATCAAAACTAGATCTAATTAACAATGCTTTATCTCGATGCGAATCGACAAAAATTAAGGGAAAGTAATTTCCAGTTTAACCAAAAATAATAGAAACATAAATAATAATACTTATGCAAAGTTCTAGCATTCGCGATAAAATAAATATAGATGGAAATGTTCAATCAGTCTGAACATACAATTATATTTATATTTAATTGAACTAATACATATTCTAGAGTAAAGGTTGAATTAAAATAACTGAAGTAACATAGTACCAACTTTTTCAAGAACTCTGTCGCTGCAATAATCCAAGAAAATCCTTTTTTTCATAAAGATAAGCAACGTCTTTAATCTAATTTAGATACGATAATATAAATTTGAAAGTATATAATAGAGCAACTACACCTTCAATAGATAAATTCGAAAGTCAAGAATCTTATCAAGTAAGAGAGTATTAGACTTAAATGAGGAAAATAATTATGAGAAAAGTAAAAATAACAGAGTTGAATAGACGTCATAAATATAATTAATTTATTATAAATTAGGAAAGCTCCGAGAGTTTTCATTATATTGAGATAAAGATGGCTTTATTTTTTCCTATGAAATTCTAGAACTACACATACGAATTTCTGTAATCACATTAAATAAGTGATGGGGCTTTTTTCAACATTTCAAACAATTCAGTTACGCAAGGCAAATAAGTATTTTTAATTTATTGGTTTATTTCTAAATAATTATTGAGTATCAGATATATACATATATGAATAGGAACAAATATTAGTGTCTTAATTCTAATTATATATCAATGTGCTAAGCAATTTACATATGCGATGAATGTAATATGAAAGAAAAAAGTTCTCACAATAATTTATAATCTACGGATTAAGTTTAAAATTAGTTTCTCAGAATCACAAGCACCGGAGCTATCATATTTTAATTTTTTACACACCTATAATTCTTAGGAATTGTCAATAATAAGAACTTCTTTCTATCTAAAAAAATGTAAGTTTTTATAAATAAATCGGACCTAATTACATTATATAGCTTAATAAATAATTTATAATACATGACACGTACTCTCGATCACGTAAACATTAAGTTAATAATAACAATTTATGTTAATCGAGACTCAACAAGAAAATTTCAGCAAAGGATATGCTTTTGTTCGACAAAAGAGTTTTGCCATTGGTATGAAGCTTTTCTATATATATATATATAGATACATACATACATACATACATACATACATACATACATACATACATACATACATACATACATACATACATATATACATACATACATACATATACATACATACATATACATATATATATATATATATATATATATATATATATATATATATATATATATATTCATCCACAATTCACAATCTCCACAATCAAAGTCATCGGATCACTTTTTCCTCAGATCGTCCTGTATCTGCTGCAGCGTCTTGCCCTTCGTCTCCGGCATGTAGTAGAGCGCGAAGGGCACCGCCATTATCGTTATCAGCGCGTGACCGTAAAAGGCGTAAGCCTCGCCGAGGCTGTCGACGATCGGCTGATAAGCCTTGGAGGATAGGAACGCCGCGGCCGCCGCCGTCAGATTGGCCAGGCACGCGGCCACGGACTTAACGTTCGACGAGTACACCTCGCTGGACACGATGCTCGGTATCGAATTGAAGCCGACGATGAAGCTGACGATGAAGACGAAGAGGGCGGCGACGGGCAGCCACTGGGAGCCGATCCACTCGACGCCCGCGTTCATCAGCACGAAGTGCGTGCCAAGGGCCGTCATGCCCAGGGACATGCCGACGCTGGTGACGATCACGACGATACGCCTGCCGCACTTGTCGTAAACGCCGATCGAGGCGCAGGCGGCGATCAGGGAGAGTATCAGGGCGTAGGAGACGATCGTCGACGACTTGATCAGGTGGAACTGCGCGCGATTCAGTATTATCTCCATGTAGAAGAAGACGTTGTTCAGGCCGGAGAGCTGCATGAACGCGAACAGCATCATCACGAGGAACGTTGCTCGTCTCACGTGCTGATGCTTGAACTCGGCTGAAACGTGTGAAATTTTATCGGGTCGTTAGAGCGGGTGCCCGGCTAAGCGTATGATAAAAATGCGAACGAAACGAGTGCTCGACGACTCGGTCGACGGGTACGACCGTTGAGCCGATTTCATATTTCATAGATTGGCCGAGGGATTTTTCGATAATTTTCGTGCAACATTCGGTCAATGGCTCCTGCTGACCCCCCCCCCCTCCCACAAAAAAAAAGTTAATATAAAATTATAAAGCCGGAACTGGAAACACTGCTGGTGGCGGAGGGAAGAGGGAATCTCATCTTGCGCGCACGGCGATAAGCCGATATGCATATTTTACTTACGAGTATGAATTGTATGTGTGATAGAAAGTAAATAATTCGAGAATCAAGATTCCTAAGGAGATGGTCGATCTTTATTGTTTTTAATCGCGAATGCAATGACTAAATTTTGTAGTTCCGACTCGCTCGACATTCTCGAATTAACTCGAAATTAAAAATTAAAATAGGATACAAAAAAAACTAAAGGACACAAGTCAATCTCTATGCAATGCATCGCGGCAGTGTATTAAAAAAAAATCAAACTTCTTAATCAACAATTAAATTCATGATTCTAAAATGACAGATTATAACTTTAACAACTCGTGTGAGTAAATGTAATAATTTTGCCGAATGAAATTAATGCAACTCATACTTTCAAAATGCTGATTTATCTATTTATAATAATATGTGTGTCGTATGATAATACACGAAACTTTATAAATTGATTTAAACGAATATTTACTTAGACTTGATTTTTTAGGAAACGACGTTTTACATGACTGGCTTATCTATCAAACATAATTAATCTTATTTAAAACTTGGTTGCTTTAAAAATATTCAAAAATATCCAATAGAAAATGGTGCTAAAAATAAAAAATAAAAATATATGAAAAATTGAACTAATTAAATGTGTAAAAGCCAATGAGAATTTAAAGAATATAGCTATTTAATAATATTAAACATATTAAGATAATATTAACTAAAAAGAAAACCATTGGGCCTCATAGAAAGGTGCCGGCGTTATAAATTGTATCTATGACTGAATCTAATCATTTAGTTCAATCATTTAGTGAAATTCAAGAAGAGTATCGCTGCGTCGATAAATCATTTATCACTACTAAATCGACAATGTATTTCAAATCTTACAAAAATGAACACGTATTTTTTATCTTATTCAGTTTCTTCCTGCATTTACAACTAAATGGAATCCATACACCGTAAACGTTTTTTTTTTTTTTACAGATTCTTACATTTTAAATCTTCTGCATCACGTCGAAACTCTAATTTTTTTTAATCATAAAGTAAAATTTTTGCAACTTTGTACTCATATAATTGCAATGTACATTTCTTTCCATTTTACGTTAATAAATCTATTATTACTGTTTACAAAAGTTTAGAAAATTTAACTGAAAAAATTAATAGAATCTTAAGTAATTTTATAAATACCTTAAACATTCTAGTAATGTAAATGTTTATTATATTCTAAAATACTTGTTATTAAATCATATTTAAAAAGAATTTTTTTCCTCTCTACAGAGACAGACTATTCTCACAGACTGCTTTTTTCTCTATTATGTTCTACTGTTCTGTACTTTATTCTATGTAATTATAAGCATACGGATGCTTATTGAAACTAAACAATAAATGTATATGGTTATAGTGAAACTAAATTCTATTAAAAAATATCTCATTTCTAATAAAATTATCTAATGCATTATTTCAATAATTCTTTGGCATTATCTAAGTACATATTATATATCTATGACACCGCGATGATAATTATGTATTTTTAAAATGTATACTTTATGTAAGTTATATTCAAAGAATGTCTAAAATCTAAAGTGAAGCAAAAGTAAATGTTCTAAAAATTAGCATTCATTTTATTTTTATCAATTATAAGGTATAGTTATCTGAATAGTATTTGTTTACTACCCTCGAAGTTTCCTAATGATTGTATTTAAAATATTCTAAAATTTTAAATCTTCTGCCGCTTAATAGTTTCATTCAGCATATTTAAAATTATATTAATTTTTCAAGTAAATTACACGAAGTTTTGCAAAAATTAACAAATGCAATTTTAATATAAACAACCGTATAATTGTATGCATAGGGATTTCTAGAAACGTATATTTTCGAATCAGAAAATATGTTTTTGACGTATTAGTAATAATAAAAGAAAACCACTCTAAAATATATTATTTACTTAAAACTGAAGAAGCAAAAATTCAGTCGAATAAAACAAAATGTATTCCTTTTTTATCACATTAAATACGTTTTTCATCTTATGGCGTGAAATGGTCCTTCGGTGGAATGGCACTCTCCTTGTTAGTCGGAAACTTTAATTGTATAAAACCCAGGCTTTTCTTTATAGTCTATATTTTTTGATTATCTTTAATATTCTTAAAATAGTTATGAATTCGATAGCTTTTTTAAAAGCTTTTTTAAAAAAAAAAAAGATTGTATATTTTTATTTTTTATTTAATTTCTTAGAAATAATTTGATCATTAATTTCTCAAAATTTGAAAATTGAAATTTTGAAGATCCCGTATTCATCGACCCGATTGCCCAGGTCCCAGTATTAAAATGGAATGATCTATTTTCGTCCGAGATGAGAATCCGCAACGATTTTTCGGGTTAATTTTTTGCCCTCTACGATACGTGAAAGTTGGATAAATTTACTTTTTAAGATTTGGAAAATAACATAAATACGTAGCCGAGCGTGTACATTATGGCAATTCGAGTTAAAGAAAAACGTGTAAAAAAAATAGATATTCTCCACGAACAATATTATTCAAAAAAAATCTTTAAATATGTATACCAGCGTGTAAAAATGTAACATCCCAACAAAAACAAAACTGATTTATCGTGCGCGCAATCGATGAAATATGCCTGTTAATTGTAATATAACGAAGCCAAAATAAGCGAGCCAATAAATTTTTTTACCCAATTTTTCCATGAACGTGCTCGAATTGGTCGACTTGACGTACATGGTGACCTCGTCGAAGACCTCCTCGACGTCCTCGCCGCCGTGGTACCACTTTATCGATCTTTTCGCCTCCTCGAAGTCGCCCGTCTTGATGTAATGATGGGGCGAGTCGGGCAGGCAGGCGAGCAGCACGAGGACGACGATGCAGGGCACGCAGAAGACGATGCTCGACGACATTATGCTCATGTTCGAGCCGACGATGCTGGCCAGGAAATTGCCGAAGGCCGCTCCCATGGAGGCGAACGAAACGAGCGAGCCCCTTGGCAATCAAAAAGCGACGATTCGTCTTATTTTTCAAGCTCATCGTTAAATTATCGGAATAAATTAATCGATTCAATTAAAGAAAGAGAAGAAAGAAATTCATTACATCTCGTCAAATATTAAAAATTCAGTTTTATCTCGAAAATTTGAAGCTCTTTTATCACGCAACGAAGCACTGATCTTACACGTACGTAAATACGGATTTATTAATGTTTGATTTGACGTTAAATACGTAAATATTTACTACAATTCTGTAAAATTGCGTTTTAGAATAACTAAAGCAAACAGCAATGTCTCCAAATTTCCTCAATTAAAAATTCCAAAACTTTTTAATTATAAATGTACATCCACTTGCTGTTGAATGAATCAAAATGAAAGTTCTTTAGTATAAAATGTATGAAACATGAGGTATGAAGCATTAAAATTTACAAATCTATGAATTTACGAAAATTTTCATTGATTATTTTCAATGGATAGTTATTTGATTTCGATGATACGAATTTCATATATTTTTTTTATACTTGGTATACCGATTTCGAATATTTAAAAATTATCAGGTGCCATATCAAAACTTCTTCTAACAATTTTCATCAATGGAATGATTAATAAAAAACCATACCTCATTTAATTCATAATTTTCTTAATTAGTGCAATAAAATTATTCCTTTTTTGAATAATGCGCGTCTTTGTGTGCGTGTGTATGTGTGTGTGTGTGTGTGTGTGTGTTTGTGTACGCGCGCGCGTTTTAGTAATTAAATAAAATTAGCCTTTTTTAATTTTTAAACAAACTAGTGGTAATTTCATAAACTTGCGGATACGTGTATTCACGAGATATGGTTTTTTTATATATAGTATAAATTAGTACTTTTTCTTTTATCAACATTGAAAGTATTATGTTGTTAAGAGGAAATTTTAAAAATGAAAATCTTTACTAATAATTGTAACGTTATTAACGTTCCACCTCAATAAAAAAATTAACAATAAAATATAAAGTAAACTTATCTTGCAGGACCAATTTCTAGTACATTATTTTATTTAAAATGGCTACTTTAATCTCTCGATTTATAATATTATGAAAACTATATGTTTGAGAACATAAGTGCATTCCAAAGTGTCTTTTAAATATTGTTCTTTTTTACAAAAATAATTTAATAATAAATTTTTCTATATTGTGCTAATGGCAGATCGTTATAGGTCGTAAAATTTTGTCAAGGTATTCGAATTCATCTCGCTCGATCAGGACCAAATTTGCATTCTGTTTGCGCAATCTAGTTCTTATGTGTGCGGGGTTCCATTAAATAAAAATGTGTACAGAGTCTGAAAGGCGTTAGTTGCATCCCGACTGGCTCGATTATTCCACGCGATGCGATCTAATTAATGTAATGCACCGCGCGTGCGCGAAAACATTCCCGTATGTATATTGGCACAAAACGAAATTCCAGTAGTCGAGCGACTGTCAGGAATTTTCCAAAAAAAAAAGTAAAAAAATACAAAAAAAAATTGCGCGCACATTATACGAGAAGCACGAGCGCCTCTGGATATCCACGGAGAGAAAACGTCAGCGGGCCGAAATCGTGCGTCTTTTATTTGCCCGATGTCATTATTACCGCCGCCTCTTTATCTGTTATACTTGGGCAAACATAACGCGACTCGCCGAAATTGCGCCGCGAAAAAAAAAAAATTCGGCCTAACTTTCTAATTGCCGGCACGCCGATGACTTTCCGTATATTTACGTCAAACACGTACGTATTGCTCTAATCTCCGTGTTTATATCTGTCGCTTCGGACGAACAAAAAGCAATGGAAGAAAGAAAGAAAGAAAGAAAGAAAGCGAGAGAAAACTTTTTTCAGAGGCGAAATTTGGCGGGATAAGTATTTGTACGCGCGCTCGAAGAACGGACTGCGTAAGAGGTTTTGATAAATTTTGTACGCATCGTGTGTACATGGAAATTTTTTATTCGCGTGAAAAATTACATCATGCGACCGCTGTAAGCGTAATACCTACGTTCAACATACCTACACGCATTCACGATCGCTGCCACATTATAGCACCCTCGAAATCGAGGACGATGAAAAATTTCAAAACAGAAGTTTCGCTGAAATATCGGGTTTTCGTACTCGAATCTACGAGCAAATCTCATGCTATATATAGCATGGATTGTTATATTCATATCCTTAGAGACGGGATACAATTCGGAATCCGGATCGATTTTATATAATGAAATCTACGTTAACGTGTCCGTTGATTCAGATTTCTATACAGTCGGTGCTTCAATCGTAAGATTAAAATTATTTTACATTCCGTGTGTAATTAGTTTCAAAAGGCGTAACAGCGGTATATTTTTACATCATTAAGTAATCAGTAATCGAAACGATTAAAATGTCACTGTACACTTTTACCGAGCCATATTTCAATATTTATTATTCTGCATAATGAGTATTTTCTTTTTGTAAGGGGAATAAAAAAAAAACGTGCGTTACATTAAAGTGCGTATTTTTTGGACAAACGTATCGAGCAAGGCAAAGCCAATTTGATTTATTACTTAAATAAAGCATCGGTCGGCGAAAATTAAACTTCTGCATGATAATTTTGTATTTATAAATAAGGTTACTTTATGTACGAATAGGAACTAGTATATTGAAGCTTATTGTATTCATTTAGTCCATTAAGATTTTATTGAGAATAATCAATTTTCTTCGCTATTTAATTGAAACAGAATTATATGAAAATATACGTATTGAATATAAGATATAAATCTAGAATAATGAGATTTTCGACCTATAAATAAAATTAGCCACAAATTTAGTCACATGCAATTTACATTATATCCTTAGATCATAACCATATACGTATGTTTATGGTTATGAATGGTTATGTATACGTGTGCGTGTGTGCATTTATTTAAGGCTTATTAAATTAACGCACTGTTTTCATTTTTGTTTTAAACGTTAAAAAAGCACGTTAAACCAATACTGACGCTTACGATAATTTTTCCAGAATACAGCGTCAGTTGATTATAAAACGAATATTTACAAGACTTTTAAAATAAATTTTATGATTTTTTTCCTAAATATATCCTCTCAATTCATGAAATTGAATCTTTTTGCAATCAATATTATAAAATTTAACATAATTAAAATTAAATTATATTAAAATCTTTTAGGTTTTTACATATCTTACAAACATATTTTGAATTGGCCAGCTTCTATTTTGCTCTTTTTGAGGAAAAATTATGAAATTATGTTCGAACACGCATCAAAATAATGAAATTTGTTAAATAGAAAAGTATATTTTTTAATTCTAAAAGCTTATATAGAACCTCATCTGAGCATCTTAGTATTCATGGCAGTGATTTTAAGAGTATATTTATCTTATGAAATAACTTACGCATATTTTTATAAGACGTATCTCGTTATCTGCGGGCCAAAAAAAAATCTCTTTATCGCTCTTTTGTTATGAAGTTGCGACAAAGCCCATTCAAAAGTTATTACATAAATCGGATTACACATAATACACATCATATAGTGGCTTTAATCTACATCTGTTGTATAATTTTCACACAAAAAGAAAATCGTCAGATCGAAATCGCTTATCAATTTTCATTCTTATGTGTGTGTGTGTGTGTGTGTGTGTGTGTGTGTGTGTGTGTGTGTGTGTGTGTGTGTGTGTGTGTGTGTGTGTGTGTGTGTGTGTGTGTGTGTGTGTGTGTGTGTGTGTGTGTGTGTGTGTGTGTGTGTGTGTGTGTCGTGCGTGTGTGTGTATGTGTGTATGTATGTATGTACGTATGTATGTATAAATAATCAGGGGAAGGTAGACGGTCCGCCTACATACCTTATCTCCGGCGACGCTATCTCCCCCAGATAGAGGGCGAAGCTGCTGTAGGTCATGCCGAAGCCGGTGCCGAGGCTGACGCGCGCGACGCACAGCCAGATCCAGGAGTCGGCGAGCATCGTCACGATCCAGCCGAGGGCGATCGGCAGGGCGGCTATCAGGACCGTTCGCTTGCTGCCGCCGAAGATGACGAGGGCGGCGCCGAGGATCGCGCCTATGAGCCGGCCCACGTAGAGGAGCGAGACGATCCACGAGGCCTGGCCCATGGTCAGGGGTAGGGGCGAGTCAGGGCCGGTCAGCTGGGCGACGTAAGGCGAGCTCCAGACGTTCATGATGCCGATCTCCGCCGACAGGATCCATACTGGAAGGTGGAGAATACGATCGGTCGTGAAAAGGGAATGCATTTCGCGCGCGCGCGTTGGATTTAATTCATTCAAAAAAATTTTTAGTTGTTTTCCTAACGACTTTTTTTACCTTTTACTTTATATCGTTATAACAGCGTGCTTTTTTTATTTATAAATTAATTTTTTGTTTTAATTTAAGCTTTTTGTAATTTAACAACATAACATACGAAACCAAAAAGCATGGATATTTTATTTTTTTAAAAAATTTAAATAAATAAGAAATCATGGAGTTGGTGGATTCATGTAACCAAGAAATGATCTATGGAACCACCGAAATCGGTGCACTATTTTCGATAATTATAGATTTGCGACCTGTATTTTGACTTAGAATTCCCTATCCTATCTATGGTTCATGAGAAATTTCTTCAAACCTCCACCCAAGTAAAAAACCAAAGCTAATAAAAAAGACGCAAATAACAAAACTAAATATATCTTTATTTAAAAAAATAAATTATTTATTTTATTTGCATAAAAATCTAAAATTATTCCTCAACAATTGTTAGACTAAAATATTACCAAATCACGCGAGCTAAATTTTTAAATGATTTGTTTGGCTGATAAAATATTCAAAATCCCGCATAAAATTAGACCGTAATATTTGAGGCATCGTTAATTATTTGAAACAAAATTTTTATTTACACCACAAATTTTTATGTTTTTATTACCTTTGTATACCAACAAATATATCACTGCTCCAATAATAAAATATCATTGTATATATCAATACTATGAATTAAAGATCTGCAGATCAGATAGCAGATCCTTAATCCATCATGTAGATATATACGCGACGCTCTACTGTACATGTAAAATTAAATATATATAATATATATTTAGACAGTGTCACAAATAGTATTTGGTTTAACAGTTTCTTTAGCGGTCAAGCGATTATCGAGACAAAAAAACTGAAGAAATCTATAAATAGATATAGATAAGTCTATATCTAAATTGATGTATTAAAAATCATTAGCTAATGAAAAATAATGTTTCAAAATTTGTTAAAAATAATTTATCTCTGATGAAGACATAAAATTAGATCCACTAATCAGAGCCACCTATAAATTTCGAAACAGTTCAATAACTTTAAAAATAATACTTTATCATTGCTATCATCTACCTTTTATTTTCACTTAAAACATGATCTTGAAGAATAATTTGTACATATAATAATCAATTTTTTTAAATTAAATCCGCTATTTTGAATAGTGAAAATAAAAAAAAGTGTAAAAAATAAAATATGTATGTATGTTATAAATTACAATAACCCAAACAGGACAAAATTTCTTACTATTTTGAGATTTTTCATGAATATTTTGAGCCATAAAATCAACTTCGATCCTTAATAATTTATTCTTCAAAAAGAAAGACCAAAAAATGCATTTGTTATATTGAATGATCAACGAATGTAAATTATTATATTAATTATTAAAAAAATGCTATACCGCAAAATCGCTTTCTAACAATTTTTTGGTTTCATTTTATCGATGAAAAAAAAAACTAATATATATATATATATTGTAAATCTCTCTATCTAGGGAAGTTCAAGTGGCAGGTAGATCATGAACATTGATAATCGTAGAAAAAGTCAATCTGAATCACGATCTAAAAGATCAATGCGCTATGAGCTCCGAAACTATATAGACTATCATTGATAATTTTTTATTTCAATCACCTGTGACATTAAGATCATATCTGACCTCGATTTTTATTTACTAAAAAAAATTTAGATATACTTACACACGTAAAATTTTCAGACGATAATTCGAACTGCAATTTTTAGAAAAACGTGAGAGGTGAGAGTGAATACGTGACCGATTCTCGTTTTTTTCACATTTAAAAACAACAAATAATAGTCAAAATTGTCAAATCGAACATTCTTCAAGAAACAAAATAATTATTGATCGAATTTATTAATATTTCATTGTATATGTATAGAAATTAATTTTTTACATCATTTTAAAGCTTTCACTTTTGAATTTCGAAAAGAATCACAATCAAAGAAATATTTTTGCGATAATCGATATCCTATGATATAATGTAAAGGTATAATATAGAACATTAAAATTAAGATCTCATCGATATTCTGCAATTAAAAAATATTTACAAAAATTATAACTATAATAAGAAAAGTTATTTTTGCTTTTTTGCATATTGTAACAAATATTTTATCTAAATATGTATATAATAGCTTGTAACTGTACGTTTGTTGAAATGCGTTATTTTTTTTATTTCAATTCGAATTTTTTAAAATCAGATGAAGGATCAAATCTTTACTGACACAGGGAGTAGAAGTACTCGCCGAACGAAAAAGAAATTCACACTAATTCTTGAAAAATACATTAATTATACATTACCGCGCAGCACCGTCTTATTGTTTTAGTCAATTCATATAACCGTATTTTAAAGTGGCTTAACTAATTTTGATTCTGACTGTCCACTGTTATTTTACCACAGATTTTTAATATATAATTACCTTTTAGGTATTAAAAGTATAATATGTTTTCAATAATGTAATATACGAGAAGCAACTTTATAAATTAAAAACTATACCAATAAATAAAATAGCTCCAGTGGAAATTACGCATTGAAGTTATATGAACAAAGCTTATTATAAAATTAAATAAATGAAGGACCAATGAACTAATTTAATGATGCACTAATTTAATATACAATTCAGATTTTTTACGCTCTAATAGATAATTAGTTTTTCGATAAGTACGAATTGTCTTTATGAATATTTAGAAGTAACAGCAAATTTAAGATGATAAAAAATAACTATTATAGAAAGAATGTAATAAAAAAAATGATCAAAATTTTTACAAATTTAACTGAAAATTCGATACAAACTTGTTGAAACATATTTCAACAAAAGAATGGTTAATAAATAAAGAGTAACTCTTAGCTTGTTTCATAAATAAAATATATTATATTTGATTACCGTTGTGTATAAGTGAAGCTAAAGGTGGAATTTTATATAGATATAGAATTAAGACAATCGCACAAGTAGACTGAAGAATTATAATTGATGTATTCAAAAATTTCAGCAAGATGATGCAAAAGTAAAATCTGACCGTCATTGCCCAAGTAATATGACGGAAAGTTTGACTACGATTTCTTACGTTATAACAATTATAACAATTTGTAGACGTCTATAGTGAGAAACAGTTATTTCAAATGAGCTTCATGTTACGATAAAGAAACGTACAATATCTGGTGGTTTGGAAAATGATGAAAATGTCAACTATAAGTGGCGATGTTTGAGACGAAACAGTAGTGATCGAGAGGTCTGGCGCGCGCGCGCGCGTGCGCTCGCAATCTACAGCACGAGATGTTCTGCGCGCCTCGCATCGTAACAATGTTTTCTCGCTGTGTCGCCTCGTTGCGAGCCAAGTTTCAGAACGTACAGTCGCATTTTTCAAGAATTTCCTCAACCACCAGATACTCTACGTTTTTTATCGTTACAGGAAGCCCATTCTAAATAGCCATTTTTCACTATCGAAGTGTATATAAATTGTTGTATTTTGTAATATATATATATATAATTCAGCTGGCACACCGACTTTAAAAAAAAAAGAACGTAATCATTAATCTAATACATACTACAGAGAAAATATTTTATGATAAAAGTGGACATTATTATTATTATTATTATTATTATTATTATTATTATTATTATTATTATTATTATTATTATTATTATTATTATTATCTAATGTAATTTCAGTCCTAGGACATTTTGAACTGCACGCCAGCCGATAATAATTCACTTACCCAAAACCAAAGAGACTAAAATTTGAGAATATTGCTGTGCCAAATAAATTTTTCACGGTACGAGCAGAGAGATTTATTCATTTTTAATACGTAAAGAAACTGCTTTATAAGCTTACCGTGGAATTTCTGGAAATGATTATTTATAAATTTGAAGCTAGTGTTCTATGCGTGTATTATTTATTCTATCCGTTCAAACGAAATTCCTTCTGGTTCGTACGTCGCGCTAAATTTATTCGTTTATACAGTATATTATTTTATACATATTATTAATATACAGCTTAATCCTCAAATTTAAGGGCATTCCGTCCGATCGCGTCTCATTGAACATTCAACGGCAAAAAGTGATTCGGAAAACTCTGTGCGTAAATGTTTACTGAAAATTCGAGATGCGCGATTATAAATACGTCTTACGCAATTATAATACGTCTGTATCTATATTAGTAAATTAATATAATCTTATCTATATTTAAATTGTCCATTCGTCGAAGGCGAAAATGTTTTTTTTTTTTTGTTTTTTTTTTTTATTATTAATGAAAAAAAAATCTAATTTTGACGCCTAATTCGGTAATTCGGTCAAGTAATGATATTTAAAGCTAAACAGTTCTAATTGTACAGTTTGTTAGTTATGTATCTATTGAAGGTCGGCCGAATTTCATTATCCGTTAACACGTGTAAAATTTACCGTGCTTCACTTGATCGTGAGGAAACAGTTTTATGCATTACCGATCGTACGCTGATTAGAACTAATTTTCTTTCTGCAGAGCTTCCATTAAAAATATGAGCTTTCTTTTAAAAACATAATTAAAATTATACGGATCCAAATCTGCCAGCAAAAAGCATCTTCTCTTCTCATTAGACCCTTCAAATTCAAACTAGACTGCAATTTAAATTAGAATCAATAACGTCTACTTATAATACAAATAGAGATAATATTACATCTGTAATACGCACTGAGAAATGTTAAATGTTCTTTTGTCTTTACATTTTGCCATGTAAACGTTATATTACCCCTTATAGTAACAAACTACTATTGTAATATCGTAAAAGCAATGCGATCCAATAAATAATTTCTTCATGATAGTAGAAATAATTAGAGCTCTGAGTAGTAAGAAAAAATTGCACTAACGATCTATAAACAGTTACATTTGTAGCCTCGAGACCATTAACACGACCGTCAAAAATTTTAAATATCTCTATAAGTGGCCCTCGTCCGAACGAATCAGATCGCCTACATCATCATGACAATTGTATTACATTATATAATTTTACCCGATATTTTTGCTTCAGCTTTACGTATATATAGTTGTCTTAAGCTGCGTTTATTCAGTTTTTATTCTGCGATGGAAAATGGCTTAAACGCCGCAATGACCATAGGAATATAATATACTTCATTTTTAAAAGAATGGAGGTATTATACGTTATTCAAGAAATAAATATCCTTTTATTGAAAATTTTTTTATGTAATTTAGGCGTAAGATCTAAAATATATTTCAAATCATCTCTATCTAATCAACTTATCGATTTAGCATGTTATTATAAAATAATTATCGAAAAAAAATTTTTTTAATATATAATATAAATTTGTGAAATAAATAATTATAAGAATAGCAAAATATTTTAAATTAAAAGTGAAATTAACGATTTCGCTAGTATTTAAAATCATAAGTATCTCCACCAGCTAAACGAAATTTCCCGTTGTAATTATCTGAAATTTGAATATTTTAGATCTATATGTTAGAAAATTTATGTCTTTTTTAAATACATACAATAATAACTGATATATGAAAGCTACTCTAACGTAATGATAATTTCGTTGAAATGATAAGTGCAAAATAGTTCCGCGCAGATTGTCCAGTTTCCAAACTTAAATTAAAAAAAAAAAAAAAATTTTAAATACACAATCCAGCAATTATAATTGAACATGACTTACCTGCAAAGGCAGCTATCGCCTGGGAATAGAATTTTTTGACCTTCTCCGCGGAGCTTTTCAAACACTGCATCTTGCCGACGATGGTAAAAAAGGTCGAGCTTTTCACAGTAGCGTCGAAGAGACTGATTCTTCTTTAACCGAGCGGCTGCTTCGTGGGGTGCTATTTGTTTTTTATATTGATAAGATAAGGAGCGCCGTTTAATATTCATGAATATTAAGCGCTAAGACGAAAATTTATAATATGTATCTTTCAAAACGCTACGAAAAGCATTCAACTTAAAATTAACCGAGAGCATCTTGGCATCGATGATTTATTAATCCAGCAGGTATTAGCAATGTGTCAACTGCACTAAGACTTACAATTAGTATCTTTTTTTTTCTTTTTTTTTTTACGTTTTTACTGACGTAATTTATTACGCCAATGGTGAATCTACATCGTGAAATTTACGACAAATAATTTTTTATCCTTTAAATACTGAATCGTATTGATCTATTCCCCTTTCGTCTACTAATGTAAAATACAGATTTGATCTCAAACCGTGAATAAGCATCTCGCACAATTTTAATTCTATTTTTTCTTTTTTTTTTTTATTTTAATTCAATTTTAATTCTATTTAGTTACTCGGTGGGATTCGTAGCATTTGCTAATCACGCTATTCTAATCAAGATGTTTGTTTTGTAATAAAATTATATTTTCCTTTTATTAAGTCAAGAATTTAAATGCAGATTGTTACATTGACTCGAGATTTTTTTTTTCTTTGATGCAGTGCAATTATTCTTTAAGTCTTTCTAATTGATTCATCGTAACCTACATATAGTTATAAATTAATTTTTGTCTTAAGAAGATTTCTACCTATTTGCATTTTTTAATAAGTATTTTATGAATTCTAAATTTTTACTGTTAAAACTATTAAAATTAAAAAGATTTGTTCAGCAACAGTTTTTGCTATATAATAAAGCATAATTGAAAATACATATTAGCAGTGATTATTGTTGAATAATTGCATTTCAAAATTATAGTTTAGTTATATATAGATAATTCTAATACAGCAATGAATGTATTAACTTATCTAGCGTGCATGTGACGTTTAAGTAATTTTATATACAATCTCAAAATTCATGCTTTCAACTATATTAAACTAATTTTCATGATATTTATTATTTATATAATCTTCTTAAATACAAAAGATTTATATACTGAAAATAATTACTTACATTAGTTTTTTGAATGGTTCAAAAATATCCTCCCAAAAAAAAATAGAAACACAGTTTTAGTCCACGTTAATGAATCTCCGTGTCCAAATAAGATCACGACGGCAGCCTATTTTTTCTTATAAAAGGGATACTGAAAACAAACAATAACGTGAAAAACGTTAGCCTGGCAATAAATATTGATCTAAATTATATTGTTACTTGACAAATATAAAAGATCAGCTCTCGAACCATTAAATCGAAATTGCATATCGCTGTATATTTTACATTCATTGCTTATGCAATGAGCTTCGTTAAACAAAAAAAAAAGTTAAATCATTTATCTGATAGTTTAATAATAAATAATGGAAAAATAATTAATAGACATTTTCGACCAATCATTTCGCTAAGTTCTTCAAAATTTTGCGCAGAAATTTGTAAGATCATAATTATTTAGCTAGAATCCAACAAAGAATGAACATTATATTGCCAAAAAGTCAATTCTTTCATATATATATATATATATATATATATATATATATATATATATATATATATATAAAGCTTTGTATGTAATCTAGGCTCAGTTATATATATATATATATATATATATATATATATATATATATATATATCCAGAGGAAGTAAGCAAAACAATCATAACTTTTACGACGCATGACTTTCTCAATCTACTCATGCTTAAATAATGTGACTGAGTTTACGCTTCGTGATCGGGAGGCGTGAATTAATTAGCAAGAGTAGTCGTTATAGTGTACCACGCTACTCTTTAAATTTATTCATGCTCCAACTGCGTGACAATTATCATTTGCTCTTTTTCTTGTAGATCCCATGCGCACTCTTGGAATATATTATATTACAGTATCGGCGTGGTCTGGATTTTATGTATGTGTAACAACGACGGAGATGATGAAATTTTCACGAAATTTTTATTATATACGTGAATAGGTATGCGCGATTTTGTATTTCCGGCTTATTGATCGGCCTTATGACGAGATTTGAATTGTGCATCAAGAAATTTTCACTTTGGTATTTGACGAATGGACAATAAAAGATTCTAATCCAAAGTATATATAAGCAGCATTATCGTTATTTACGATTACCAAAATTTTGTGAACTTTTAACACGTGGTGTATGCAAAATCCGTTGATTTATGAATTACGAGGAGAGAAAAACTGGTTTTCCATGTCTTAGACCGCGCATTTTGGGATATTTGTATAAAGCATCATATTTGTTCATACGTTATTTTTATCCTAATATATTTTTAGATAAACGTTAATTATTTTTAAACCTTCATTCGTCTCTATAAAGGACGAAACCACAATAATACAATTTAATTTGTTTCTTTAGGCGTTCTTTTGGATAAATTTGTAATGTTGTAATTTATTAAATCTATTTACTTTCCTAATGGTCGTGCAAAAAAAAATTCCTCTAAGACGATTAATATACAATAAACAGATACTTATGCTTTTATCAACAACATTGAATTTTTAAATAAGGAAAGTTTTATGCTTGTTAAATAAATGACTTAGAAATCATCTCACGATTAAATAAATGCATTAGGAACGCTTGAAATGTCGACAATTTTTTTAATAAATATTATTTTATTGCGAAAATCGTTTTTTTTTTTTAACTAAAAATTCAAATGCTGAAAGAGAATATAACTGGTTATTTTTATATATTTAATTTTGAAGAATACCTATAAATATATCTAAATCTCAATCTCTAGAGTTTACCCTGACCCGATTATAAAGGATATAAAACATTTAAACTTATGCTTCCATTCAGAAACAACTTAGAATTTTCGAAAATTTAAAAATTATATAAAGTCAATTTTTATTTATAATGATTGTGCGTGATATTAATTAAACATTATTGTGTTTATTTCCAACTAAAAAATATCAGTATTTTACGACAAATATCTATATTTTACCGCAATCTATCGCATTAAGCATTAAAGAAATATAATAATCTGTATAGCAGATGTTCAAAAACCGAAAAAGTGGTTTTGAAAATAATATATAAAAGCAATATAATTTAAGAATATAACTCGAATTAAAAATAAATGAATTAGAAGTGTTAGTAGATAGATAATATCATATAATAAAATAATGAGACAAGCCAACATCATATATATAAGCATTAATATAATAATTATTTACTATGTGTATTTTCATTTATGCCTAATATCCTTATTTAGTAAATACATACTTTCATGTACATTTATTACAATTTAGCTTGCAATACAGAAATATTAAATTTTTTAAAAAATACATACTTAAAAATTAGGCAAAAAAATTTACAATAATTCACTGAAAGCTTCTTCAATTTTGAAACGTTCAATTAGATTGAGTGAAGTCTATTCAGACTGTCGTTTTGGATCCTAACGCTAGTTTCGACAAGTGAGTCTTTCATCTCATTATTTATTATCATCACTTAATTTCAATTATTTATTAATTGTTAAAAACAATTATAAATATATTGAAATAAATTTGAAAAAGGAACTCTGAATTATTAGTTTTAATTTTTAGTACAATTATTTAAATATTTTTTTCTTCAAAACTTTTTCGAAAGACTCTACAAATATAGAATTTGCGGATTTCACGACGAGCCTAAAGTCTATAACCATCGGGGCGTTTCATCGCATTTTGCATACAGCAATAATGATAAGGTTATCATAAATCGAGCTTAAGAAAAATAAATCCCACAAGTGTATAAAAGTAAAATCAAGAGCAAAGGTTATATGAAATTGAATTATAATAATATAACATAATAAATCCTGTGTTTTTCCGTGAAGAAATATTTGCAGTATCATGAAAAGATGATTTTCATATATGACAACAAACTTGTAAACTTTGCGTTTTATCTACTCCATAAAACAGAATATTAATTAACGAGCTTTAAAACATTTTCTATATTATATATATATATATATATATATATATATATATATATATATATATATATATATAATACTCATTCATATATCATTTATCGTATACATAGTTCTGAAGGATATAACAGATGACTCGCGCAGATTCCACATAAGATAAAACGACGCTGTGCACTCGTTTATCCTTTAGACAGATCCTAAGTCATTTGAAACGAAATGGGACCTTAGCGCTAAACAGCTTATGTCGACTAATAGTCGTAATAGGCCACTGAGCACGAATCAGGGGGAGAAATGGGAGAGACGCATCCAACTCTATAGGATCGAAAATGCGCCAAGGCCGAGACGGAACAACTGCGAACCGTAACCGGAGCGCAATGGCTCGACTAATAGAACTCTCTATTATACAAAAATCTCGAGGCATCATCAAGCTTGGCTTGGGTCGCCGGACGAAGTGCATGCCTGTGAACGACATCTCTGCAATGATTCCGCGACGATAACCTGCTTCCAGTCCCGGCCATGCCGATTAACCAGTTTCCATGCCTCTATTAATTCTAAATAACGCCCACTAATTTAACTAGCATTGATTATATGCTTACGATTCACATTTTATATCACGCTTGCAAATATCTTGATATTTATTGATCATCGGCGACGTTCAACAGGCGCTATTAATCTCTACATTAAGCACCATTGGACCTAACGCTATTAATTGTTCTATACTAAACCTTGGATGCTCATTGTATTCAACTCTATCAACTCTATTGTATTTATTCAATAACTCTCTTCGCACTCTTATTTTTCTAAAGATTTAGTAAGATTATTATCTGATATATAATCCTAAAATAGAACAAATTTTTACAGTATTCCATACTATATCCACTGCAAAGCTTTCTGAGTTCTGAAAAATGCTAATACGTGCATTCAATACTCAACTTTCTATACTTGTCATTAAATAACCTTATACATGACCGTCAAATTGGCTTTATACACATAGGTATCAAAACAAAATGTCTCAAATTGACTATGTATGTGCTCTTCTCTGTACTTACATATAAAACAAAGACATTGCACCAATCGTTTATATTTCACTTCTCCAATCTCATTAATCTACTTCCCTTTAGATCTATCACACTTAATTACTTACCTCTTTTCAAAAATCAGCTGAGTGCTACCTACTACTTATTACTTACTACTAAAAAATTTTTTCTTTCGCACCAATGCATTTAAAGTGTTGCAAATATATTCTAAGTATAAAACACCCTCTATACTTTACAATCCCAGATGCCTGGGCTCAAAACTCTTCTTTTCTCGTCTACCATATAATATTCTCAGCTAAATCCTTATTATTAGTACGGTTATCTTATGGAGCTCATTTATAAACTACTTTGAAGACTTTTACTCCAACGAAAAAGATCGACTTAATTAAGGCAATCATTAAAAGCATTGTAACTTCGTCAATTCCTATTTGACGCTCAATCCACTTTCTGAGCACCTTTTAAATGAAAAATTATTGTTTATGTGAAACTTTGGTTTTATTAAATGTCTCACGGGCGTAATTTTATAATCAATTGATCGTTACGAAAAGTCATGGCCACATTAAAACAACGCTGTAACCCTTTCGCCAAATAACCCCAACATTTTTCCCATTATCTGGAAGAGTACAAGCTCTTTTCGTTTCGTTCCTATCTATCTATTCTCATCGTCCTCGGCTTATTATTAACCGAAAGAAAATAACCGCAATTGCACCTGAAGGTTTCATAGATTTTTTTTTCATAGATTTCTCTCCATTTCAATTTCGATAGAGACGCTATTGATTTTCTCAAAGTTACTCTGGTTTACTTATTTTTATGGCAAAATAAATGCAATATTATAATTGAAATAACTTGTGCATCTTAAGCTGGATTACAGAGAAATCAAGGTCTTCTACCTAGGTCTTCTACCAAAATCTGGTTTTTACTTAGCGGATTATTTTTACTTTATTAATACTAAACAAGTCGGGTTTTTAGATGCCCTCTGAGCAATTTTAGAGTACAGAAATTTTCAACTTCTATTATACACTATTCAGATAAATATATGCTTTTCGACATTATCTAGTTATGAAAACTCGCGCCACTCTTTGCGTGGGGGAATAATAAAACTAGGCTATTTAAACATCTTTTCTAGTCCTATTTCTACAATCAAATTTAATTATTTTTCATGGTTAATTATCTTTGTTCACTGTCAAAGTCTTATTTTATTTACATTTTTGCTTTACTTTATTATTGTTATTGGGTTAAGCCGTTCGTTATAAAGCTTAAACATTGGTATTTTACTTTTCTATCTACCTATAAAAATTAGTTCATTATAACATGGTTTAATGTTGTAATATTTATATATTAATATTAATCCAGTAATATTTATATATTTGTATTGTTATTATTTATTTTTTGTTATCTATCATTAGTTTAATCGTGTATTAAGAACCACTTACACAATAGTTTATAATATGATTCTCCTTAAATTTTTTTTTTTTTGTCCTTTTTGAAGAGATATCATAATACACACTGACGGTTGTACTTTTTATCTCTGTCTATCTTAAATATTTTCTTGGTAAGGTATTCGTTATCTAGGGTCAAGAGTCGATAACCTGAATAAATTAATTCAATTTAATTCAGTTCAATCGTGCCGCAAACTAACTGAATGATCAATATAGTTATGTATGTAATGGATATAATTGGATCACGCAAGAATAGCAATTTATTATAAATATACTTTCAATTGCATTTTCTTTTTTACAGAATAATAATAATGAAAACCTGTGTAAATAAAAGAAACATTCTCATTTTAAATTCCTTAAGTTAATTTACTAGCTGGTTAATACTTAGTAAGTATTTTAAAAAAATTGTAATTCAATTCCCACTTAAACATTCATTAAATGTAGTTCTACAATCCAATATAGGTCATACATTTATATTATACCAGATATTGCGAAGCTTTATGGCTTACACGATACTTGAAAAAAGAAAACGAACAAAACAACTGCGATATTCATTTTCTCTCAGTTGTTAGATATAATAAAATAAGTGTAAGAGAGATAATGCAGGGAATGAACGTAATGTGTGCATAAAATCTAGAAAAAAATACTATCTCTATGTCAATTATTGTTCTCAAGTAGAATGTTGACACTCGCGTCTCTTGCATTGATTTCTTATCTGTTATATAACTCTATGCTGTGGGTATGGTTTCTAAATGAGAATGTTTAAATATTATGAAGGCAATATAATGTAGAGTAGTATTTTGAGAAAATCTATCTCAGTCACAAGGGAAAAGAATTCTTGCATTGTTATCGACGTGATTATTACCACCAGTAACCTCCTAGATAAGACACTATCTAATAATATTAAGTATCTCTAATGCAAATTGTAAATAGATAAAAAATCTATCAAATTGATGGTCACAATGTACCGTTGAATGTAGATTAATAAATAAAATTTATTTAATTTATGTCGCGTATTAATGTAAAAGATTCTTCGGATTAAAATGGGTGTAAAGATAATTGAACTATTATATTACATGAGAATAAAATAATTTACTCAATAGAATCAAAATTTTTGTATTTTCCGATTCTTAACTTATGTTAAAAGAGTGCGTTAATAAAATTTTTTTATAATTTTAATATCCTATATAGTATGCATTTTTATTATTTTAAAAATGAGTATCATAACAATTCTTTAAGATTTAAATAGATATTAGATACAAATGGGTTACGTGCAGTTATATAAGAAAATTTTTTGTTTATCTCCTATTGTTTCCTTGACAACCGCATGTTTTTGGGGTGTACTACTATATAAAATATAGTTTATGAGAAAATAAGGAAATTGATTTAATTAACATTTTTATTTACTTCCTTCACTTCTATTTTAGCTAATTTTCTATCGAACACGAAGATTAAACCTTTTCTTTAATATATATTGCGAGCATGACGTCAACGGCAAAAACTATGTATAGATATTGGTATATATAGATATTGTGAGCTACACGAGTTTGAAGGTTCGTTAAGATACCAAATATAAAGACCGTATATCTGACATATATTTAAGTAAAAATATACATATTTAAAAGTACGTTAAATTTTAAGAGAAGTTCGATAATTAAGAATTATTCTATTGAATTATATTAAAATTATAATAAAATATATTTTTTTTTAAAATATTTTCATAAGAATATATAGTTCTGATTAAACTAATTGTTACAATCAAATCAGCTTGAACTGTGCTAACGATTATATTTTGAAGTAATCGATGTATTTAAGAAAATGCAGCAACAAATGCATTACAAAGATATTATGCTAAATCAAAAAATTTAAGCTCTCAATAATGTTTGTATAATATAATACTAAGGAATTTAACCTCGCTTCTAACGTCGCTTGGTTTCAATGAAAAGTAATTTTTTTTTGCACTTTGTATGACTTTGAAAAACATGCTAATTAGTGAAATGATTTATGGCGATTAATATTTAGATGTAAATATAAAGATAAAAGCAAAATTATTATCGAATAATTTATATTTATTACAATCCAAATTTCTAAAGTAATAACAAATATTAGTTAAAATAAACATATTTTCAAAGTACTAGCAATGGTAAAATTTTCATAGACTTAAAATCAAGAACAGCAATAAAAAAGGCCCTATAGTTTAAAAGCCATGTTAGTAATTATTAAATGCTTTATGCTCTTGCTGTTAAATCTTATTTTTTTATTATTCTTTTCGGCTGTGAAAATATTTTGTGAAAAAGCTGTGAAAAAGCGTAAAAATACGCTATAGATTGGAAATATATAATCATATAAAAAATCAACGTCATCGATGATAAAAAATATTGTAGAAATATCAACGATAGTAATAAAAAAAATGCACTGTACATAAGAAAGCCACGGAATCAATTACCAAATGCATATAAGCGTCTAGGACAGAATTTTTTTTGAATTTCAAAAGTCTTACTGAAAATTTCGATTAATTAATCTAGAACGAAAAGTTTTATTAAAAAAAAAACCAGCATAACAAATGAAAAACGAAAAATTCTGAACACGCTCATAATATTTAAATAAAAAGTAGAAATATGCTATATATAGATATATCAAAAATATATAATAATTTTATCATCACGAAAAAAATAAATAAATAGTAATTTCTGGTCTTACTATCTTTGAATCTTACATTTATTAGATTTACACTTAAAGTAGATTATATTCTTCTTTTTCTTCGCATTTTAGACTTAAAACCCAAAAATAATATTTGTATTTTCTTAAAGGAAAAAAATTCCTAAATTTAACTAATTTCTGTATATTTGGTACATATTGCTACTTATAATTATTCTTTATTTTTCTTAAATATGATTATAAATGACACATCTCCGGCCAAATAATATAAAAAATTCTATTTAAGATTTACTTTTTACACAACAATGGAAAATTCAATTTTCGTATGGAACAAAATGTTGACTACACGTCTAAACTCTGTATTCATTCTTCAAATGAATTCGATAAATCCATCAAATTTCTTAAACTGCCAAAAGATTCTGTTTAAATTCGCACAGTTTCGTGCTATAATATATATTATCTGCAAATAACAAAGCTTCAATGATAATTACAAACTGTTCACATTAAAACTGGTCTATCCTTTGAAGCAGGCTTAGTCTTTTAATGCAATTTAACTTTATCACGAATCAAAATACTTAATAAAATAAAACTACAAGCTAAATTGATCTTTCGTAGAAATAAGCACATTATATTTTGCTAATTCCTGTATAGACATATAATATTGTCAATATAGACTTACCTTTACAGTGTATAATCTTTTAGTTTATTATAAAAGTTCGATAATACATGTACGGTAAAGATTAATCTTATATAAATAACATATAAAAAATTATATTGTATATATATTATAAACAAAGAGAGTATGTTACATTATCGTTTATCATTATCTCTTAATTATTAAATAATAATGCATTACGGCAATTCAAGGTCTATATTTTTCACAGTTCAGTTTGGAGGCTCCTTTTTCGACTTGCTTCATAACGTTACTAAAAATTTTACTTCTTATTATCCATTTGAGAACTTTGGAAGCTTCGTTGTTTAACATGCCAAATCCAGTCAAATTTAGATCCATATCCCCTACATCCTCAAATTCGAATTTGACCACTTCTACTTTACAAGGCACCTCGTTGTAATCAACTGCCGCGTCCAGTTTCATTGAAAGCCCATTAATAGTTATAGTCAGTTCACCTTCTCGTTTCAATCCAGCATATTTTATCTGATATACATATATATATATATAAGAAATGGGATTAATTATTTTTTTGATCTTTAATTTTATACATATATATTTTTTCAATATTGTTAAAATGGTCGCTCAAATAATTCTATATTTACGTATCGAATTGAATCGTACAATTTTTATCAATTTGCAAATTAAAATCTCGATTGAGCGTGACAAATTGTGACGATTCTTGAGTTAATTCAAGATCCATAAAGATGTGAATCCTTATAGTGATATTATAAAGTTTATGGTCTTCAAGTGATTATGACGCATTTTGTTTACATACAACTTTCTGTTGTAAAAATGATTTAGACGCATTTTAAAACAAATTTTTAAAAAAAAGCAAATTTCTTCGAATTGAGTAACTCTTTTGTTTAGCCCATAAAATCGAAAAGCCTTTTTATCTTTGTATAACAGTATAGAATTATCATTTTCAATTACCTTGTAATACGTATAATGAACTTTTAGTTCTTTAAGTCTGTAAGCAACGGCGACAGCAAAACGGAGATGCGAATGAGTAAAAATTGCATCACTTATTCTCTCGAGACTGTTAAGATCGCTGAAAGGAATTAAATTTATTATGTCAATTTAGCTGGACATTATTCCGTATAAAACATGATGATTTAAAATTATTCGATCTTACCTCATTGTTCCATCTTCCCCTTGAAATTCACCAATCGTCTTCCAGAGTATAGAAGTAGTGGGCAACTTCAGATGGATATTCGGTATTTGAATTTTACCATCTTCAGCTGGGATCGCACGTTTCAGAAGTAACGAAATGCCAAAATCTGTCATTGCATTGAGTGTAGACTAAATACATGGATAATATTTTTAAAAAACCAGTATGGTTTAGTATACTATATGTACATAACTTTATGAAGAAATGATAGTTATAAGTTTAATACTAAAATTTATGTATAAATATATTAAGATCTTAAGTAAGATTCCAATTGATAAGTCATACATATAACATCAAAGACATTTAAATTTGATGTTTTTTTTTCAGAAAATTTAACAGTAAAAGTCATTTTAACAAATAATTGAAAGATATTATTCGTGTTCATTTAGCTGGCGAGCCTCTCAACATTTCGTACTATTAAACATTTTTAATTATGCTGTGTAATTAGAATCTTTGTTTTTTATAGCTGGTAAAATTTTTCAATTAACCAATTCATTCGAAACTACACAGCAGACTACGCTATCAAAACCAGTATACAGAATTCTAAGGAATTCGTCGTTAAAATAACTCCCCCTCTCTTTCTCTCTTTCTTTCTCTTTTAGTTAAGTTCATAATAGCAAATAAGATAATTTTTAAAGTAATTTTTGTGTTTTTTATTTGTAACTATATTGAGTTTTAACAAATATCTCAATAAAAGACTTCCAATAGCAATCTTTAATGCGATAAAATAAAAAATTTTTTGCTGATCTTTGCATTTCAATATTCAATGTATCTGTAAAATTTTTAGAAAAATAAATTTTATTGTATAAAAAATTAACCTCGAGAGGACCGATCGTAAAGGTAATGATCTGCCTTAAAGAAATGGATGAAAACCTATCTTTTTTCATAAAAAAATTTCCGCAGAGTACAATACCAATCATGGATCATGCCAATATATGGCCGGTTCCCAACGGTATTGCAATATTGTAGTATATTTAAGAAATTAATTTAAGGGAACTTATAATCGATTGTTAGTTCACTCTGCTATTATATACACTCTGGTATTATAAACACTTTTGCGACCGGCTTTGAACTCGCTGTACCACTTGTAAACATTCTTTGAAGGCAGAGTATGGAATTCAAAAGTTTCTCGCAGTATCCTCAACGCTTCAACAGTTGAAATTCCATTTTAGAAACAAAATTTAATGTGACTTGTTTGTTCAATAAATCCAAACAGAGTAAAATTCACCGTATTCACTGTTAGCACCTCTCAAATGCAGTGTCTCTCAAACACTAGTGAATATTTTGCCGTGAAATTTAGCACTGATGTCACTAACAGTGTTACCAACTTTCAGTAAAAAAATTTACCGAATGAAAAGAAACAGGGAATTTAAAATTGGAAATTTACCTTTCAATTTGATCGCAGTAGTACTTATTATTAAATTAGTCATTTAAGATATTAGTGAACTGTCTACATAGTTCTACTGTTATATATTATGAAACCCATTGAGTTGATTGAACTAAAGTATTGCCTACTTGAACATCTCCACTTCTAAAACGTAATTTAATATCCAATCAATAATAGGTGTTAATTGTCGATGATTTAATTTTATTCACAACAGCTTATGACTTTCAACTTGCTTCAGGATATTTAATTCAGAATTCTCTACAGTTTACAAAAATAATTTTGCTGCTATAGCAACAGATTTATGATAATCGTGATTTGTATGAATCATTAATATACCATCTTTGCCTAAAAGTTCAGCAAAAGATATTAACAATTGTCTCAATAATTTGATCAATGGCTTTTGCTTAAAACCTGTCATTTGGACTTACAAAAAAGATATTTAGAAAAGAAGCCTTTTTAAACATAAAAAAAAACGAGCCAGTTATAGTTAAGCAAATACCTTTTACTATCATATGTTGCCTCTGGCTTTCCTTGATTATTAGGTATAGAATAAAGCAAAACAGTCTCTTAACGGAGTCCAGTGGTTTAGGATCAGTCTGTTTTTAATAAAACCATTTATTGTTATTCCATCCTAACTTTAAGGCAGTTATCGTTGTTATTCAAGCTCGTGCCAGTACAACTATTTTTTATATAAACATCATCTTTATTTCGTTTATAATATGAAATAGTAAGATTAGCATTGTCCATACTTTTTGTTATTATCGTTTACATCAATTTGATTTAAGTTTTCTATTTTGGTGAAATTAGCCTGAAAATTTACTTTGAGAATTATTTTCTAATGTCATTGACATATTGAATAATCAGTTAAAACTATATTTTAGCGCAATTTCTTTATATGAAAGCACATAAACAAACAGATTTGTTAAAAAATTATAATACAATAATTAGGAACAATGAAATAGAGTAATGAATGTACCTTATGTTCGTTTGTAAAAAGTACAAGAGTTTTTAAGAAACTACTATGCGCGATTTTATAAGTCACATACCAAAAGACAAATAATAGTCAAAAAAATAAATATTTTCTATTTTTGCAATTCAAGATATCGCCTAAAAAGTTATCAAAATATAGTCGACAGTTATCAAGTTATGCCACTATTTTTTAGGCAATCTTCTAATACTCGCATCAGAAATTCATATGAATCGCGTTTCATATTAGATGAAAATATGAAATTTTTAAGGATTCTACAAGAGTTACAAAAAATTAAATGTGCAGTCTTGTAAGAAACATTGACATCAATGTAAGAATAATAATTTCTGGACGACGATTAGAGTTCCAATCAACGTACGTACTTGAGTATGCAAGGTGATAAGTTAAAACACCTGAACTTAAATAGGTGAATCGTTAACTATCGATTAATATATGAAACAAATCATATAGTATCGCCGATGAATGTTTACCTGATATAATAATACCAATCTGTAGTTACTACCTTCGCTAAAGATTTAATCCAAAATCAATGATTAATTTATATATTTTATCCAACCATTTATGTATCTCATAGTTGGTAGAGGGAAGGGGGGGGGGTGATCGCTCCATTTTCCGCGCTAGGCCCGCCACTGATTGCAAATATAAATAATTCCATGTATTACAGTATTAAATTCATATTGCCAAAATACCTGGCTTTACGATCGCAAATAATAACTTTCATTTATAGTAGTAGAGTAACTATAATATTTCTTCAAAAGTAAACTTTGACATTTAGTATAAATACCTTAGATAGGTGTCTATTTTAATTACTTACTTGTTGACTACCAACATACGACGTTCTTACTACCGTACGATTCATAGAAAACATTGTTTCAAATTTTTGCTTTTTTTGAAAATCATTACTGGCAATATTACTATACTTCTTGCATGTGAGATATTCCAAACAGTGTTTGGCTAGAGAATCCGAGATTTCCAGTATTTCATTCTTATAAGAGACTTTTCTGTAATGAAATTAATGTTTATAATATGAGTTATATTTAAAACATATTATTATCTACTTTTACTTACCCAAAATCAAGTGGTTCCGAGAAGGTCACTTTACAATGTTCTTTTACTTTATGATTAATAACTTCCTGTGAATGTATTTTTATTTATTTAGTCTTTCAGTTATTAGTTTCAAATATTAAAAAAAATACCCATCCTGCTAGATGTCCACATTCTTATAAATAATAAATACAGTTATTTTAATTAAATGTAACATATAAAATAATTTATATTAGCTTATACTTAATTAAAATTCTATGTTTACATCGATGAAATTAATCTTCAGTAAAATCCTATTCTATAATAATATTGAAAATTCACAGAAAGCTGTATTAAATTATCAATAAAATGATTTTATAATATTCACTTTGTTTATTCAAGATTTTAATTAGGCTAGTAACCCAAATATTTTATAATTAATTCAAATGTGTTTTCCTCTTTTTCTCAGTAAAAATTCGCCTCAGCGAGTGTGATTTTGTAAGTGTCAGATTGAAAATGGCAGATAATGTATGGGATTATTTATTTACGATATGTAAAAAAAAATTTATTTAAATATATACACGTATATAAATAACTATGGTAAAACATAAGCAGAGTTGAGCGTGTTTTTTATTTCTTAATATTAAGTCATACAATAAAATAATTCTTTCTCAAAAGTATTCAAATTTAAAATGTATCATTGACTAATCAACAGTTTAAATGAATCATGTTAATATTACTCTTGTAAGTCATTGTATTATTTAATCTCATTGATATTCTAAATTAATCTTATTATTAGTATATAATAGTAAAGTACTTATTTTAAAATCCATCTTCAGCTCAAATAAAAAAAAATTAACTGATGATTTATTATTAATTAATAATATTTCATAGAACATATTTGTTCGATATTGCCTAAGCGTGATAAAAATTTCACTCTTTAGTGGCTCATTGTTTATTATATTGTTTGATCCTCTATTAAAAATCAGTGAATTTATAAATGTATAATAAAGATCTACAAGACTTGATTAATACGTAGATCTAGAAACTATAAATTCGTTTGACCTGAAAATTTGTCATCGCATTTTCGAGGTTAAAAAACGTTTTTCAACTGTAGATTTAAGATTAATCAGCTAAACAACGCATTTTACATAGTTTCAATATTAGCAATCTAAATATAATATGCGCTACTAAATAGGAAGAGCAGAACTAAAATATATGGCGGACATTAAATATTTCTTTTAATTTATTTTTTTAAATTTTTTTAAGAAAAAGTAAAAATTACCCCGATAAATAAAAAGAAACCATAAAAGGCTTTATAGTGAACTGATGAGTTAAAAAAATGCATCATATAATTTTCCGCGTATCATCAAAAGATTATTGTTAAGGGACACTGCGGAAAAAACTTCACTTTTAGAAAAAGGATTACTTCTAATTTAAGTACTTATGGTATTGTTGAACCTGAAACTTCTAAATATTCCATGATTTAATTTATTTTATGGTATTGAAAGGATGAACACTCATACCGATTGCATCAAAATAATAAAAATTAAATGTAGATAAGAAACCGGTCATCTACAATTGATATGATGGTTAAGTGTCTGAACAAATTACATGTGTTAAAATTATTAAGAGAAATAAATCTATATAAAAAATTATTTTGATTAAATTGTATTCCTTTTTTTCATATGCTATGGGATTATAAAAGTTAATCCAATATTCTAATAAATATTTTAAGTATAAACATCTATTTTTAAATTGAAATATCATTTCTCTCAATTTGAATACTGTATTATCTATAATCGCATATCGGTCATTTTTGTTTTTAAACACTGGCGCCTGCGTACACGCGGTGGACGTTTTCTTTGCCTATAGAATTATATCGAAAAACATTGGAAAACCATAATCTGGCTTTGATTCAGGCTTCCTCGTTAACAGTTCTCATTCTATTTCTAAAATTAACTTTGTTTAATGCAACCAAAGCAAACATTTAACTCCATTAAAAGAAAATTAAAAACAAATTCTCAGTAAGTCCGTAGATAAATATTTGCCCGAATCTCCGCAATGCCTATAATAAAAGCGATATATTCGAGATAATGCGTGCATGCAACATTGTTCACTTTAACGTTCTTTTCATCAATACTATTTTTTTTTTACATTTTAATAATGTAGAATTACAATATTCATAAAGATAATTATTCATTATTCTCGGTAACAAAGAACTCAGAGAAATGATATCAAGCCCACGAAACAGTCGCGAACGAAGGTGACACCGCCACTTCAATGTATAATCATATATATATATATATATATATATATATATATATATATATATATATATAATCAGCTATCCTTCAATTTGTAAAAGAGCCCGTCCGATTCTGTTCACGACTCGCGGACTGCCAATAAAACTGCTTCGATCTCGAAACAGCATTACACGTTGCAGAATTTTTTTGCCAGTCTGCTTGCAATGATTTGACTTCATACTTCAGAATGCTATAAACATCGTCTACCCGTCAACGTGCAACCCCCAGTTATTTTCATAAACAGCGCGTTTTCGCTCGCAATTTTTTTACAATGTTATTATTTACAAAAGCGTTTATTGGTTTAGCATAACTCACGTTAGTTCGTTCAACAATGACAGTACCAGTTACAAATTTGATGACACCCCAATGGTTTATATTTCTGTTCGTAGAAATGATTTGAGCTGAAAAAAACCCTTATTGTAGACAACTAATTCATTGTATTGAGGACTATTTGCTTACCTGTAAGCTTCATTCGTACATCTGAGATATACACTTCCGTACTCTGTATCATATTGGGATTTATGTACATGTTGTCAAGATCATAGTGAAGACTCAATTCTGTACTGCTTATTTCCGCATCGTAATTTCTTCCCAATGTATGCACGAGCTCTTGTGTAGGATAACATTCTGATACAAAATATTTTTGTTAGAGATATAAGTGACTATTAATACTTATCAATACCTACTTAATTTTTCCATAGTTAATGCTAACGGTATATGAAAAAACACAAAAGAGTAAAGTTTGCTGAGGGACTTCATTTTTGACGCACTTTCTTAGAGGTAATAATTTTCGGCAGTGAAAAACGATTCACAGAGGGCTTCTGATAGTATTAAAACTATTAACATATTTAAAAATGAATTAGAATTATCTTATTTTACTTTTAAATTAGCTATTAAACATAAGTACATATCTATTTGAATTTATGTTAGACAAATAAAATAACAAGCGCCCGTTCTTAAATCTAATTTTTTATGTTGAGTAAATTACTTCATTAGCATAGCAAATTAGTACAAGTTCTAATATAATTTCATATCTTTAGTCTTAAAACGGTAAAGGGAGAGAAGTAATCATACTAGATCTCTAGTATACCACAAATGATGAAGTTCTAATTCTTACGGTAATTGCATCTCCCTATTCATTTTTCCTTAGCTACGATCTTCAAAATTTCTATGCTGAAATAGAAGACAAATTTTTTTGTTCATAATTTTTCAAATATTTTTAATTATGACGTATATGATTAATTTTATGCTATTCCAATTTTTAGAGAATATACTTAAATGTTAACCTAGGTTTTTTGACTTTTAATAGAAATATATTTCTTCTTTAGATATGCTTCATTAAATGTTAAATAATACATTCTATATGTACATGAATATTGTGATCAAATTATATTAAATCCATCAGCAAATATAATGGTTCCAAAAAATTAGATACGTCTGCCAAACAAGATGTTCCGTTAGAACCTCAATCAAAATATAAATATATGTGCGCGTATGTATAGGAGATAAACAGAGTGAACGAAAAAGTATCAGTGCCGAGTATGCAAAGGAGATATGGATTACTAGATAACTGATGCATAAGTTTATTTGGGTCAAAATATACCAAAATAAAATATAGGAATTAATTTCGTTACAATGTAAAAATATAAATTATGTATATAATGGAATGGAAATAACCGTACTAATATAAAAACAAATATTAAAATATTAAGAAACAATCAAATACATCACCTACTTTTTTAAACAAAATCGAAAATAAATTAAATTAATACATAATTGAACTAGTGTGGTTAATCCAATTTGAAACGATATTTCCTTATCACTGATTTGAATAATAAGGCTTTATTCTGTGAGGTTCGAAAGCTCGCCATCTAGTATCAATTTAAAAAGAAACATGTACGAGAATTTCTATTGCAATACCTGCTTCATCTTGGTTCTTGATATTTGTTACCGTTAAATTATGCGTGCCATAACTGGGTAATGTACATTGTCCAATCATAGCGAATATGAAGAAGCAGGATGAAGGTTGTTAAACAGTGTATTTCGAAGTATTCATCGCGAGTCGTGAAAGAATCAAGTAAAAGGCTTATCTCCATATGAACAACTGCTCTTCATTTTCACAGTGTTCGTCCATTCGTTGCCGATGTTTGTCAGAGCTTCTGACCATCTTCTCAATTATTATACCTTTGAGTGAGAACCGAAACAAATGAGTGATTCTTGACTGACAAACTTTGGAATTCAGTACAGAAATAATTTGCGACTTCCAGAAATGCATATGACTTTTATATACAACTTTGCCTACTCAATAAAAATGTACTACTGTCTCTACTTTTAGCTGCTACATCCTGTTGAATAACACTACTATATTTTATAGAAACAGTCTAGAGCCATTATAATTATTGAATGATTTCTTGAATCTTTCCAAGTGAAATAATTATCTGATAAGAGACAAAACCGATTCTGGGATCTTTTAATAAAACAAGAAGTTCAATATATTGCATGAGTAGACTACAAGTCTTCTAAAAGCAGATACATACAACAGGTAACGGTGATGTATTCTTTAAAGTGTATAAAGATTATCATCACATATTACCATATGATCAAATTTAACCCGGACTGACCAAAAAAAAAATACAAATCTTTATTATCGTCTTCAAAATAGGCTCCTTTCGAGCCAATATAAGCATGCCAACGCTTAATCCAATTTTCCATACACTTGTTATAAGCTTCACCTGGGATTGCCTTTAGTTCCTTTAGCGAATTACTTTTTATGGCTTCAATGGACTCATGGTTCGTTCCGCGAACCAGATTTTTGAGTTTTGGATAAAGGAAAAAGTCACAGGGATCCAAATCTAGCGAATACCGTAGCTGAGCGATGACTTTCATTTCGTGTTTGGCCAAAAAATCAGATACAATCATGCTGGAATGTGCCGGCGCATTATCATGGTGAAAAAACCATGAATTGTCTGCTCACAAATCCGGTCGTTTACGACGAATTGCTTCACGTAGACGCCTCAAAACGGCCAAGTAGTACTCCTTACTGACCGTTTGACCACCTGGAACGAATTCATGGTGAACCACCCCATGGTAGTCGAAAAAAACGATGAGCATCACATTGATTTTCAACTGACTTTGACGCGGTTTTTTCGGTTTCGGCTTATTTTTGGAGTGCCATTCACCAGATTGTTGGGCAGTTTCGACGTCATATTCATAAACCCATGTCTCGTCACCAGTAATGATGCGTTTGATGAATGTAGGGTCTTCAGCTACGTTTTGAAGCATCTCTTTTGCCACCTCTAGTCGACCTTGTTTTTGTAAAAGATTCAGATATGTTGAAACGAGTCTAGCATTGACACGCTTCATAAGCAAAACACTAACCAAAATATGTTAAGTCGATCCTTAAGAGATATTGAGAGCCTCTACTATCTCTCTGATGCCAACACGATGATTCTGGAGCACAATTTCCTCAACTTTTTCGATGTTATCGTCGTTAACAGAGGTGGATGGTCGACTTGCATGAGGCAAGTTTTCGACGACTTCACAACCTTCACTGAATGCTTTGTACGACTCAAATACTTGCATTTGCGAAAAGTAGACTCCCCAAAATACTTCTGGAATATTTTGAACGATTCCATAGCCCTAATACAAAATTTCAAGCAAATTTGTTGATCAACTTTTTTTCCATAGTCAATATTGCCAGACAAACTTTTTGCGTCGTAAACAAACAGCTGAGAAACACACGCTCATGGAGATACCGCGCTCAAATTTCACATGAACATCGAGAAAGGTTATACCAATATAGAAGAAAAAATTTTTACCGATTCAGTTTACGCGCGGAGTGTAAATGCACTAGCCCGGGTCAAATTTGATCATATGGTATATTAGGAGGCGAACGTAGTTTCCGACCTTCACGTTTAGTAGGCGATATAAATAGTATAAAAAGTCAGATGTGTTGGATCTAGTACTTATTTTTTAGTTTTGGTATTTACCAGTAAAATTCAGTTAACAAGCAGCATTATTTGTGTAAACATTATAATTTTTTGATCAGTGAAAAATGAATCGTGATAAATCGCTTTATGGACATGTCCTTTTGCACTATTTCGATTTGAAAAAAGTGTCGCAGAACTTATCGATTGCTTCAAGAATGTTATGGTAAACAAAACACGTAAAGAATGGTATCCTGCGTTTTAGAAGTGGAGATACCTATGTTAATGACAAATAACGTTCTGGACAACGGAAAAAATTTGAAGATAGTGAATTTCAAGCATTATTGGATGAAAACTCAGCTCAAACGCAGAAAGAACTATCTAATAAGTTAGCAGTCAGTGAGCTGTTGGCAAACGTTCACTGACGATGGGAGAGATTCATAAAGTATCGTTGTGAATTTGGTTGTGACCAACAGGGTGTGCTGTACTACCAGCTGCTAAAACCGAATGAAACCGTCACTGCCGAGGTACATAAACGTCAACTCAATAATTTGCAGCAGAAATTGATCAAACATACATCAGCAATACGCGAGCAATAGGCGCAAAGTCATTCTCTTGAATGGAGAACGCCCGGCCACATGTTGCGAAAGTCGTCAAAAACACCCTATTGGAGCTCAAATGGGAAGTGTTGCCGCTCCCAGCGTACTCGCCAGACATAGCGCCTTCTGACTACTACGTATTCAGATCAATGCAGCACGACCTCATTGATACGCACAAACCGACATATTCAAGAAGTGCGCTAAATCCTGGATAATTGGATCCCCTCGAAACCGCCATCGTTCTTTCGCCACAGTATCGCCATATTGCCATAAAGATGGGAAAAAATAGTAGAAGATATGATGAAAAATATTTTAATTAAACTAACGTGTATCCATTTTTCATCATAAATGTCCTTTTTCTGTTAAAAAAGGTCAGACACAGAGAAGATAAGAATAGGACTCCATAAGGAATTAGTTGTCATGATAGAGGCTTGTATAAAATTAAAGGCTTATGAGTATAGTAGAATTAATTTTAATCGCTTACACAACATTTTCTGAACATAAAATAGAGCAACGTAATTTTTGAAACTAAACATTAAATGCATGGAATCGAAGGAAAATAATCATATATTTTCCATGAGTTGTAAAATAAAAACTGTACTATGGAATTCAATGAATAATGGTAATAGTGCAAATTTAGTAACTTTATTAATTACTCAAAAACTACATAGGATAGTATTAATATTATTAACATTTGCAGAGACGATAATATATGTTTATTGGATAAACATTTCGTACTTAAATAATACTACATGCGTTTAAGTTTAAAAATAAAATTAGTCTTTAAAACACAATTATTTTCTTTCGATTCTATGGGGTTAAGACTTAAATAAAAATCAATTCCCGTCGATATTACATTTGCCTGCATATTTCGAAAAAGCTGTAAATAAATTATTTACAGCTTAAAATTAGTAATGATATAGTTTCTATGTATATGATGCTGTTTTAAATTGCAAACAGAAAAGTGGCTTAAGTCTTCTCAATAAGGATAATTAATTCCACGATAAACAATATAAACAAAAAATTTAGTAGATCAATATACTCAAAAAGTTTACGTGATCAGATAAACCGTAGACTGATTTTTTCTGTACAAAACAGATGTAGTCTATTACATACAAAACATTTTGGTTTATTGTATATATTTATTGTTTATCTTTTTTGTCTCACTCATACCTAACCTCCCTCGCATTCTTTGTTTTTCATTAATTTGCGGATTAGACAGAGATGTACCCAGACAATCGAAAACCAGATATGAAATGTCCAATAATCATTTAGAGAATTATTAGTAAGAAATATCTTAAATTCTGTTAGTTTTATACCTGTTATGGCATTAGGTTACTGTTTATAACATAGGATTATTGTTTATAACATATATATATATATATGCACTCATCCAGCACAAATTGCAATTCTTGATCAGAGTGTTACGTTCCTTTATTATAAGAAAAGGGTAAATTGAAATAGAAATACGACATGGTAAAATATTTTTGGACTATTAGTATATTGTCAAATTATAAAATTGTGAATATGGGTTTCCATATTCTTTACAACAAACAATCTGCATCTTGACTTTCAAATATTTTTTTAACAAAAAGATAAATGTCAATAATTTTAATGCTTTCGTTTTGAATTAATGCATCAGGAGGCATTCCAAGAACCAGTAATTGTATTTAACCAAACAAATGAAACGAATTTACTAAAGAATGATAAAGTAGCAAAACATTTTCTGACTTTAAATCGTCTTTCCATATTTAATAATTTTTATCGTCATTTCATTTAAAAAAAAATAAATAAATTTTACTTGCATGTCTCCAACGGTTTCAATTAATATTGACAGAAAAGACATTTCAATATTGCGTACAGATTCTATTAATACTTTTTATTTATCAATTAAAAAATTATTAATCAAATATTTTTCTAAGTTACTCTGTGATTTCAATTGTTCAAATATTTGAAAATTTCTTCTAAAGTCCACATTCAGGTATTATTTACTAATTTTCAAAATCTAAAGATAATAATTTTGTATCCTGTCTAACAAAGAATGAATCCTGTTCAATTTTAACGCTGCCCGAAAGTCCCTCCCTTTTGAAAATGTAGTACTTATTTATTTAGACATTGTATTTCCTTGTAATAAATATATATACCATACGTAATCAAAAGAAAATGGTGAACGACAGTCTCTGCTTTTAGTCGCAGAATGGAAGAAAAAGAGTTTCTAATGAAATAATATTAATTCTCAAATATTTTGTTATTTAGTGACATTATCATATTTACATATTTTACAGAAAACTGCCAACCTAGACTAACGCACGTAAATTCGCATTAAATTTACAGTTTTTAATAATGATGAATCGATACATTTTCGTTCATATTAGAGTTTTGTTCCCTAAAATATTATTCTGCATTTCAATTGGTTCCCAAAATAAGGTTTTTCATTAAAAAAATTTTGAGCAGTACAATGTATGTAATTTAATTTATTATAGAAATAAGTAATAATTTGTATTTAAAAAATACATATTCTGTTACATAAATAAAAGAATGTTAAATCCTAAAGGTTTACTTCTTTGAAATATTTTTAAAATTCTTATTATTTCCGAGACAAATGCGATAAAACATTATTTTGATGGCTTTTTATTGAAGGCATAATGAAAATTCAATTTCCAATAAAAGACACTGCAATATTCAGAATCGGCTCTCCATAGCACAAATATATAAATTTTCAGAGATCGGATGTGGTTTCTTCATAAACTTTCTGAATAACAATGTACATATATGCCAAACTATTAAACTGTTTTGAGCCACTACTAAGACAGTACTAAAATCATCTTTAATCTTTACAGGACCGGTAAACCAATATTTTGGCTTGACCCATAATCGATCCATCCCTCCAACATCAATTTCCGAGACGAGATAGCGTTTTACTCATTTTCTAAGAAGAATGAAAATTACCAAATGTCGGCCCAAGTATTAATATATTTTATATTTAGTAAATATGTTTTATTAATTATATTATGCTTTCATTTCTTATTAATTGTATATTATTGATATTATAACTAATAAAGAAATCAATTTTTAACCTTTTAATCAGTTTTTCATAACCACAATATCAAATTTAAATTCGTAAAATATTTGCGTTCACCTGATTTTCTATAGTTATTCTACTATTTCTTAACAGAATTTGTAAATATTTAATGTAATACAGAATAATAAACAATTGTATAAAATAATTGATCGGACTAAACTACGAAAACTGGTCGGAGGTATCTGGCGTCTTTGACTGTGTCTACGATGTACCCATTATACCTATGTCCGAAAAACACCATTTGTAAAATTGAAATAAATACAGTATTGACCAGAGGTACCGATATAAACTGAGCTTTTTGTCAAAATAAAACACTAATTTTAATGGAAAAGTGAAAAACATTTTATTCAAAATATTGACCATTGTTCCAGCCGCAACTAAATTTCAACTTCCTCGAAGGAATGAGCCAATACGTATCCCATCAACAAAAATAAATGCTAGTCAAAAGGAGACAATTCTGCTAAATCCAGCGGATAGGGTAGCAGCCAATTACTTTGATCGTATCCTAAATCAGTTTTGCTTTGTATGCAGGTGAATTGTCGTGGAGCAAAATTACCTTGACGTATCTTCTGGCCCATTCTGATTGTGTTTCGATCAATGCATGATTCAGCTTGAATATTTGTTGTCGGTACCGATCAGAATTAACTGTTTCACCGAATTTTGACAACTCGTAATATACCACGCCACTGTGGTCCCACCAAACACAGAGCATTGTCCTCTTGTCGAAGCGATTTGGTTTTGCAGGCGATGTTGAAGGTTATCCCGGATTTTTTTTTATGTTATTTAACGTCGCTTTATTTATGCTTCCAAATACCGGTGCTAATCAACGATGGAGGTCTATGATGTGTTTCTATCAAAGTACATATAAATTATTACAGTGATGTTTGTGTCAATCGGCCGAGACCTGGATTGAACTCGGATCACCAAGTTACTCATCCTTTGCTCTAGCGATCGAGCCATCGTAGGCAATTGTCGTAAATTAACCCACAATTTTTTCTAATTAGGATTCTTGAAATAGATCCATTTTTGATTACCAGTAACCATTCGATGCAAAATTGATTTTCTTTCGTGTCTTTGAAGCAAAGTTTTACAAGTGTTTTTACGGTTTTTCATCAATTCATGTGGCTTTCATGTACCTTTCATTTAATTCATGTGACACTTTCCCTTCAATTTTGCCTTTCTTTTAGATCTTTTCCATAGCTTTGAAACAGTCGGAAATTATTAGTTGTGCAAAATTTAACATTTCTCCCATTTACTCAAATTGTTATTCATTTCTCACATCAATTATTATTTCTAAACCGTTAAAACTATCTTTTGAGTTTTGCTTCTGATCAGAGAATGATCACCATATGTCTCAACAAGCATTCGATGCAACTCTGCAGTACTTTTCTTAAAATGAAATCAAAAAATAAATGCTTTCCACAAATCATCGCATTCTGGAACAAAATTCGACATTTTGAACATAAGGAAAAAAATTGATCTTGTTTGTCCAATTAATAAATATTTTCATTGGTCTTACAGTCCAATTAAATCAATCGAAAATAATACGTAACAATATCAATATATATTTATATTAACACTAATACATCAATACACAAAAACAATAATAATTAAAATTAAAATTAAAAATTATAATGACAGTCATAGGGATAAGGTATATATAGATTCGAATATAAGGTTTAGTTTAGTCCCTGATGAGGAGCCGTAGCGAGCTCGAAACGTTGGACTAGGTCTTCAATTAGGTAAGGGTGTTGAGGACAGTCAGATTGCACTTTACTAACATAAATTTTTTCAACTAATATTGTATTTTCAGATTAGTCTACGGGGGTGAATGTAAACAAGGACAGTCTGACTGTCATTATAATTTTTAATTTTAATTTTAATTTTTATTATTTTTGTGTATTGATGTATTAGTGTTAATATAAATATATATTGATATTGTTACGTATTATTTTCGATTGATTTAATTGGACTGTAAGACCAATAAAAATATTTATTAATTTGTATAGAAGCAGTCGACAAAAGTACAATTATGTATTTGTCCAATGACTTGATATATACTAAATGTGCTTGATAATTGTCATAGAAAAAAAATTAAGACTCATTCACGACAAATATTTCTATCGAGAGATTTGTATCTTGGCGCTAACTTCATACCGATTCACTTGGTACATTAGCGTTCTAATGTACCAACAATAAAAATTATAATTTTCACCCCGATTCAATGTACACTAAAATGAGGCGCAATTAACTATCTCGATCCCTGCTCTATATGTAAATTACTGAGCACGTGTGGTAACTGTTATTCTAAGTTGGACAATGATCTTTAGGCAATCTGTTAAATGAACTTTGATAAAGCGAACTCCTTCAAATCAGATATAATCTTTACATCTTATTGAATTTCCTTAAAAATATTTTATATTGAGCTCGAAATATTTACTTTCTTTTATATATATAAAAACTTTTTAATTTTATAATAAATAATTTTAAATATATAAAAACTAAATAACGAAAATTAAATCCAAGCAATTCATTCATCGATAGTATATCTAATAAACTATCTTGCTACTGTGATTCTTCTTATTTACAATTATTGATAAATTTTTATTAAATTTATATACAGTTATACATTTAATATGCGCGGAAAATTAGACGGAATCAGTTTCTGTAATAGTTCTGATTACCACAGTGTATTAGATTGATTACAATGCATTCAAAATTTCGTTAGATGTCATTGATTTCTTTTATCGAATATAATTACGGTGGCTTTGACGATTAATATAATTGTAATAACTCGGAACAAGAGGTCCAAGGCTATTACTAGATAGATAAATACGGCTTTTCGTAGATTTTGACTATACATATACATATAAATATATCAGATCCAAGGCTTTATACATATAAACACGCTAAAGAAAATACGAAGACGGCGGGGCTAGCTGAATTGGAATTTTACACATGGGCGATCATAACGCATAGCACATCGTCAAGACTTCGCGTCGTCGAGGTTGTGACGCGACACGACACGAGAAAGTTCCACGTAATCGTAATTAATGAAATTGAACTGCGTCGCTGATATGTATATTATACACACACACATATATACACTCGCGTGATCTTTCGCCAAAGCTCTAAAAGAGCACACGAACTGCTTGCGTATACGCTTCTAATTTTTCCGTTTTTAGACTTATCAATTTTAGCATTAACTCGCGTACGTCTTTCTGAGGAGAAGGTTCTTCTATGTTACTTGTTAATTATAATTTTATTTTTTATACTGTTGACCTTTTAACATCTTACAAGTACCTTCTTACAAATCTTAAAAAGACAAAATTCACAATTCTGAATTCTTAGTTCTCGATAAATGCAATTCCAAAACCTATATGAAATTTTACGAAATTTTAATCGTTGTTTAATCTCTAGTATCATAGCTAAGTTTCTTTAAAATAATTTAAAAAAAAAAACAACTCGTTTCATAATTTCGTCAAATGTCACCCCACGTCGAACTTGAATAGAATTCCTATGATAAATATGTAAAAATTTTGAGTGTAATATCTTTAAAAGTCATGTGGTTTTCTAGGTAAAATTTTTTTATCGATTTATAAAGAACACCAATTTGAATGTATAAACGATGTTTTATTATTTAATATTCCATATTGAATTAAAATATTTACTCAACTTATTTGACTATTATTTTATAATCGAGTGAAAAATTGAACTTTTTTCCATTGAGCTTAATTCATAAAATAATAATAATATCTCTATACTATTATTAATTTGCATCTGATTTTAATAACAAATTTTTCAAACGCTATTTGACTGATCTTATCGAATTGCTGTATGAAAATTTAAATATTCATTGCTCGCGTCAAAATGTTTTTCACTGCGTATCGCATAAATTAATTTGTTTTATAAACTGGTGTATTAAAAACTACATGTAAGCGAAAAATCAGTAGATCTAATAACCACAATGCAAGTGAGACGCGCCGATTATACATTGTATGGATGTTCTAAAGTAGTTGCGTCCGTCTTGATACAGACGGATTCGTCCGATCACTTTCAATACTGAAGCTTAGAAATCGCCTCGTAAAGCCAGAGAGTGAAAAGGGATATAAAAGGGTTAATGAAGAGAGTAACGCTAATCAATAAAAGTTCATTTAATAAATTATCGTTGTATTATATATAAAAAAAATGAAATTATGTATAAAACAAACATTGACTATATAATCGTTCATTATTTCAAAAAGCAGTCTTATTATACCTATAGTAGATTAGCCGACGAGTGACCTAAGCGTGCCTATGCAAAGGCGCACTTCGGGTACACGTTCCGCATAGGCTATTTTTTTAATACTGACTGAACGAAACGAGTCTCGGGTTTACACGTCTGTAAGATAAGACTCGCGTTTATTTATAAACATAGAATCATGACAAGTGTGAAAGTTGACGCCCGAGCTGAGCGATGATGACGATCGGACGGAGTCAAAGATCGGGTTCAGTGCGCTTATACGAACTTCATTTCGCGCACTGCTGCGAATGAGTGCACAAATGAACTGCCAAGCGTATACGAAATGCATGTGCATGCGCGGTTAGTCGAGTTTTCGCGCAATTTGGTGTGTCGAAAAGTATTTCTATAATCGTTAATTTTAGAATTGTACGAAAATAATTTCTTACAGTTGCCTTTTATTTAAATTAAAATTAAAATTATCGAATGAAATTATTAAAATTATAAACGAGAAATTTTTCTATAATTTATTTCTAGCTAAGCGTTATGAATATCTAATAACTATTGTAATATATATCTGTTTTAAATAGTACTTCTCCTTTACAGATGTTTTAAGCGATATTGCTAAATTGAATGCACACCTATTAAGGCAAAATGTTATATGTAATGTTTATTATTTACAACTTTATTAAAATGATTCTTTCCTGGCATATTAAACAGTCGCACAGTTAAAGTTCGTATCCACATCTAAAATAATTAATATATCATAATTTCTCAAATTGTAAGAAAAAAATAAAATTAGGACAAATATTTTTGTCCAAAAATAAAAAAATCATAAAATATAAAATAAGTTATATACAAGATTTTATACATGATCAATATAATATCATATGTATATTTTAATTATATTTATCGAATACACCCCCCTCACTGGCTTTTGTTTAATGAAACGTTAAGTGATACAGTCTGCTCTCCACCTTCATGTGAATATATATATATATATATATATATATATATATATATATATATATATATACTTGTCCATGTCTTTCTTATTTATTTATATCTCTATTTAATATATTCAAACGGATTCGTGGTCCTTTTTTACATAAATTCATGAACCACAATGAATTATAGAATACAAAGGTAAATAAGCTTTAAAGCTGTTTAAAAACTTGAAATTTCGGCGGCTGTTACATATTGTACCTATTTATTTCCTACGATTTTGAAATTTAACAAGTATTTAACATATATATATATATATATATATATATATATATATATATATATATATATATGTCTGATTTATATAATCTAATTAAGAAGGTCAATTTGGATAAAAGAATTATACTATTTTTAATAACCAACTTTAATATATTTTATTTTAATGTTCTGTTTTTTTTATTAATATTAAAATTAACCAAGCATAATTTGAATCTGATAACTGTGAACATTATGAATTATTCTGAGTCGAGGCTTAGCAGACCAAAAGACACGGAAATGGCATGCATTTTTTATGACCTTGTTAATTTATGTTGTCAACACAGATTATTTTCGTCTTTATTTTGCATACAGGGCCTTTCAAAAATCTAAACTAATACGAACATTTCATTAATCTTTTTATTAGATTTTATTGTTGAAAAGACTTTTCAATCGAAAGTATTCGACTGAACAAAAGAATATGATACTCTTGGAATAAACATTGACAAGATCATTTAGAGGTGATAATATATTTCTACTGTAGAAATGATATGTATTAAACATTAAATTGTTGACTGTTTCAATATTACCTGTCATCGTCATTTCCAATTGAAATCATTAATTCGTTTATTTATACAGATGAATATTTTAAAAACCGTAATTAAAAAAAAAAAATTCTTAATAAAAAAATTCACCTTTAAATAAAAATCTTTTACAGTTCGTCAAATCAAAAAATGTAGCATTATAGTTGTTTTACAGTCCGAAAACTTTTTAAAAAATGAATTCAATTTTCTATACCAAACCTAATGATTAGACTCAAAATTCAATAATTTTTTTATTTGAACCTGAAACTTTAGCAAATATTTCCATAACTTTCGTCATCTTGTTCAAACAATACTATAGCACGCTTTGGAATCAATATTGACAAAATGATACTTAGAATTGCGGCGTATTATGTACGTCGCAATATAAACTTAAAATATTCGATTAAAGGACGATGCTGCTTGAGAAAGCCGAAACCGCTCTTTCAACAAAGACTACTTATTAATAAAAAATAACTTTTTATTTCTAAGTACCCATGCGTTAAGCCTTCGATGGATCACATATCGAATTTTCAGGAAGAAGTTTAGTACAAATCTCATAATCTGTATAATCATTTTTTACAAAGGTTTTCTTGTTTTTAAGGATTGGCAATATATATTTCCTGAAATACATAAATTAAGCCATTTATTGTTTTTCTATGATTTTTCTGAGATAAAATGTATTTATTAATAAGCTTAATGTGCATTAAGTCTTATTTTTATATTAAAAAGTAATAAATAATTGCTGAAAGTTTTACGGGTTCAAATTTTTATAAACTATTAAACTCTTAAAAATGATCAAACATAAATGTCATAGTAATAGACATTATACGTCCTGAATAGATATTCAGGAATACCAGAAAATAGAATGAATCGTTACTTGAAGAAATTTGTACGTGTATACATTTGTGAAGGGGAGGTTCACGCGCAAAATCAAGAATTTATAAGGAATTTATTTTATTTTCAACAATAATTTTATTTGTTTCCTCATCATTTTTGATTTATAATAAAATGGAGATTCTCTACATAATGAAGTACTTGCAACTATTTAAGTGTATCTTTTAAGGCCAATATGAGCAGGCATACTCTAATGACTATATTCTTTATCTTTGTATTTTGTTTCAAAAAACACCATAGTAGGTATGTCACATATAATATTAAACGACAGTTAATAAAAACATTGTTCAACGTTTAATATTCAACTCAAATTTTATTTCTTATTCTCTCTCGCCACAAAAAATACATTTTTCCGTTCTCGTACATTTAAAAATGTACGTAAACTGGGCATTAAATATAAGAAAATTTTATAGGCTTTACAATATTATTTAAATGATAGCTTATGGATGCTCTAATGTTAATAGATACTCACTTTCTACAATCAGCATTCATAACGAGGTAAAAGATGTTCTATATTAAATCGAAATTTAGTCGACAGATTCGATTTTCCAGTGCAATTTAAAGTCATTTGGTAATTCGGAATAAGCTTGTATTTTAAAAAATTGCAGTTTTAAAAATTATAAAAATGAATCCTGCATTATTTGTTTAATCTTGTTTAATCATTACTAATGCAACTTAGAAATGTATTGTTTATGCGCATCATAAACTTTTAAAGTTTAATAATATTCTGCTTTCTACATTCAATACACATATATTTTTAACACAAATAAAATATTTTTAATTGAATAATAAAACGCTGACAAAAATAATATTATAACAATTTACCAAAAACTATGAAAATCATTAATTAACTAATTAAAAAATTTAATAAATATAAATCACATAATTATAATTCATATACACATCTTGTACAAAGAAAACTAGATATACATAATAAAAATATGAAAAATTCTGTTCTAAAATAAAGTTGGATATTCGTTTTAAAAATTGGTAGTTGCACTCACAAAGAAAAATAAATTCATCTTCTCTTTTCTTTCCGTGCCAATACATTCATAATAATGTTACATACACACACTTCGTTCGACTTTACATCAATCCAACATTGAAAACACTAGCAGGGATCAATGTAAAGTACATCTCAAAATTAAAGCAAAAATCCAACATTCAATGTTTATACAACTGACTGAAATCTTTAAGTATTAAATACTTTTAAGTATATAATCTGAATTATACTTATTTCACATCAACTTTGAGATGTATTCATACTATATAACTACAAAAATACTGTACCAACTAAAATCATTGTATAATAAGAAATTAATATTTATATTATTATACAAACATCGCTACGTTGGATATTCCTATATTAAAATCAATAATCAATATCTTTAGTAACTTTTGAATTATGTTACAGAAAGTTTTTACATTCAATCAATCAATCAATCTTGAATCTATCATTAATTTGATACTTTTCAATCTCTTAAAATGCTATACTACAAACAAGTAATAAAAAAAATCTTATGGTATATAAAAATTACTAAGCCAAAGTATTGCCAAAGCATGTGAAAGTGAAAATAATAATATAGTAAAACTTCGTAGGAAAACAATTGCACATAATTTATATAAAATTCTTTTAGATGGTATTATTTATCATAGGTATAGTATACGAAGAAATACAGATGAGTTATAAAAAAATGAATTAGTTGTAATAATTCGAAAATAAAAAATTTGTTTAGCAGCTTAAATAGGATTATTTTAATTTTATTTCCTTTGAAGTTCAAAATCATTGCATATTGCGCTGTATGCTGTCAATGACCGAGATACTATTTTATTTAAAAAGTTACATAATATCAAATAATATTGTAAGACTATAAAAGACTATATAGAAAAGTAGTAGATCACGTTTATTTTCAGAAACACTAATATTTTTCTAGTCATAATTAAATAAATTTCAACTGATTTTCTAATAATAAACTCATCTTTTTTCTCCCTTAAAACAAAATTCTTTCACCATCACAGCACAGTTAATGAAATAATGTTTCATTTTGACATGTGTGCAACAAATATTCCATAGCTGAATTAAATTTTCATGATATATTCACGCTGAACTTTTATGTAATTAATAAGATTAAAAATAAAATTAATTATACTAGACTAAGTAGAGATGACAATAATAATAATAATAGTAATCATATGGATTGAGTAGCTTAGTTTTACAAGCGTTCAAGTCCATTTTGTTAAATACCTTTCCAAAATGCGAAGAAATGCTAGTGAAAATTTTAATAATATATGTTTAAAAGTATTTATCTAATTGTTAAAACTGTAATATGTTATAAAAAACTTATTTTATACAAACACAATTGAATAAAAAAACAACTGTAGAAAAACAAACCTTCTTTTCTGATATCGCACAATATTGTATAATAAAAGGTTTAAATTTTTTAAATTTCTTTTATCCAGAATTTTAGTTATTTTTAAGATATGAACAACTCATGAAAATAGATACATAATAAAATAACATCACAAGACAAACTATAAACTTATTTTGTCTTTTAAATAATGACTAATTTAATAATTGTTATAAATTTAAATAAACGAATCTTTTACTTTGCTTAATATATTAAACAAATAATTATTAAATAATATTTAATAATGTATTAAGCGTATACAAATCATCGAAAATATTAGGCCCAACTTAATCTCCAATACGATAAAATTACTTTAAATAATCAAATAAAAAAAGTTTGCAACGGGCGCTTTAAAAATGAATGCCGTGCACACCGAACCTACATTTTTTGGACTCGTTTACTTATAACAGTAAGCTTCTCGATTGTAATATACCACAACGCTTAAGTAGTATTCCCCTCTTTAGAAACCGATCGGCATGTTTTACGTAAAGCATGAACTGTTTTTCAAGCTGAGATAGAGAGATAGAGAGATAGAGAGAGAGAGAGATAGATAGAGAGAGAGAGAGAGAGAAAGAGGGGAAGGTTGAGGTAGGGATGGAATTAGATCGATTATTTAAGACAGAAGGCGATCGATGCGCGCCTACATTACGATTTACAGTGCAAAGAGGGACTTGTCCTCCGTGTCCTTGTCAATCTGGCGTTGGAGCGTCGATCCCATGGCACTGCCGCTGCTGCTACTGCTGGCGGACGGCGCGGCGGCCGCCTGGCCCGCCGAGACCTCGAGAGCTGCAGCGGCGGTGCGCTCCGCAAGGAAGCGCTCGAATTCCGAGGACGTCAGCGTCTTATCCGTCTGAATCTGAAAGGGTTTCGGATTTCGTTATATATACAGGTGCTTTACATCGCGTTCACGTTATTTCATTCGATTGTATCAGTCATATTTTGCGCTTGGCTGGGCCTTTTCAACGGTAAATCAAAAGTTAAACTTTCGAATGGGAAGTTATTTGAAAGTGGCTTCTATCTCTGCCTCGAACGTAATTATATTGTATACATATAATAGACGATCAATAGACATAGTTATTCATTCATCAAAGCATAGCTTACAAATTACAACTATAAGAGAAGCAAACTCAATACCTAATTTATAATTAAAGAAAGATTCCACTCAATAAAATATGTTGATGAATAATACCGACGAGGAATAATAAATAATGTGATCAATTGGTAAAAAATAATTCCAAGTAACCTTCAATTTTTTCAAGCTATTTATTAAAGATAATAAACATTAAATTGAATCATGTCGTTTATTATAATTTTATTTACTTTAATTTTTACTTTCTTTTACTTTTTTTTACTTTTTTATTTTAAATTTAAAAAATTGTCATAATTTTAAAAAACTTTTTTGAAATTACAAATTTTTATTAATGCATCTGCTTAATGATCAACCAATTATATATATATATAGATAAATTAGTTCACATAATTTGCCTTATAATATACGCAAGAATAAATTACAATTGTAAATGATAGATTCTACACTTAATAAATAAATTACTAAAACAAAGTTTCTATTCTAATAGTTATAAATATTTTTTCTAAACTAATGTACCAATAATGAAGTTATCGTATATATTGTTTCAAATTTAATGTGTTAATAAATTTACTTTAGAACTGTAAGAGAAACAATTTGAACATAAGGTAACCAATTTGCGCATTCAGAAATTAAATGCACAAAGTTTTTTGTAACGTAACTGTTTCAAATTAGTTTCAAATGGAACTAGTATATTTTTAAACGAACACTTCCTATAAGTATCATATAGAAATGTACTATATTTTCTTTAGTTATTTTTAAGTCTAGAATTTGTTCTAAACTTAAAAAATTAATTTCTGCACCTATTGTATTTAATTTTTATTTTGTAAAACTGAGCAAGTTTCGTTTTCCCTTTTTATAAACCTTTTCCTTATTATAAACCTTTTATGATTATAACGGATTTTAAAAATAAAATTTCGTGCAATAAAGTGCATGTTTACATTCTGAAAAATTCCTTAAACTTACCAAATTTTTCGTACTTGAACCACTTGCCTCTGCATCCTCGTCGGTTCCTCGCAATTCTTGCCTGCGTAAAAAACAATCACATATAAAACATAAAATATATATTTACACAGCTTCACAATCTATCCACTTTAACTTTACCTATTTTTAGCCGCATCGAAGCTTGCGGTTCGAGACTGTGCGAACGCATCGAACTCGTCCTTTTCGCCATCCTTTCGTATCGATTTTCCGTCGTCTCCCCCTATATCTACAAGCACAGAAATCAAATAAAATAACACGAATAACGTGATTTATAACAGCATTAACAGATATAGAAAATTCTAGAAAACTCTATAAATCCCGAGTAATTCAATAACTGATGTGTACTCAACGCACCGCAGAAACTTATAGGGCTTCGACCAATACCCATAAGACAAATCTTTGTATTGCGCGGACTCGTATCGGAATTTGCAACCAATATCAAGGCATCGCAAGGCCGTGTCATAAAATTTTGAGATAAAATCAAGCTTGACCTACAAGAATATTGACTGGACAAGTGTTTTTGACTAGATATGGAATGAACCTTGGTCGAGATATTATTATAAATTTGTAATGCATTTAAAAAAAATCAATAGACTTTACGTAAGACGATATATTTTCATAATTACTTATCTGCGTATGTAAATATAATCAGATCCTTATTATTATAGAACAAACGGTAATTTGTAATGATAATAATTACAACTACATTCTAGTCATTCACGAGAAACATTGGAAAAAATTAATAATTCTTTTCTCGGAAAATATGGTAGTGGATTTTCTGACAAAAGAAATAGATTCATTAATGACAAGTATATAAGTTTAAATGATGACTCAACTAATAACAATGCTTTGTATCTGTAAAATATCCAGCTTATAAAACGGGGCCGAGAAATTATAAATTATAAAAAAACTTCGTCGAAAGGAATTTAATGCGGAAGCGCAGATGCTCTTTAAAAAATGAATTAATTGGAACTTTATTATACGAATCGTATTAATCAGTGGCTCCTGAATAGTTTACGAACTAATATGAATATATCCCTAGCAGCTTAATAGAATTTCTTCCACATTAGTTTTTCTTCAGATTTTTCATAATTTTGTAGAATTGTGTGATTTGTTTTCTACAGTCTTGGCGTAAATAATTATTCTTCAAATTAAAATAAATTACATGTGAAAAAAATAATGTGATAAATCCAATAGAACATTAGTATCTAAACGTTCCACCCCCAACCACCTGCTAAGTTCATCAACTCATTCAGAATTTAGAAATTTTTAAACATTTTTTTCATACAATTCTGACAATAGATCACCTGTCATCTCGCCGATGGGATCAAGAAGTAATTGAGAACGAAACCTATGTACCAGCATTATTCTATTCCTTTACGAATTATAGACTCTTCACATAGATTGTTTAATTTGCGTTGATTTAACTTATTATGAATGATATATTCAATTTTGATGAAAAAAGACAGTGTTATTTAATAAAAAGATCTTGTATATCTTTTGATTGTGTTTTCGGAATATTCAAAATTAGTATCAATATTTTCTTGTCAAAACCGAAGCAAAATGGAAATTTTCAAAATTCGTCGTAGATCAAGACAATAGCGCAATTGTCAATATTTTTCTAAACCAATACCATGAAAAAATGGACAATCTCTCGAGATTCGTATAAGTCCAAGACGTGCATGACAAATATTGTATTTGACAATCTACTTTTCGACACCGAGACCATGACAATATTTCGATCGTCAGACGTTCCCTGAAGCTGGCGCTGTCTAAGTATTGTCGTAAGAAGCACTATAATACACAAACCCTATATATAGAGCATCGCGAGAATCCAGACTCACCCACGTCGGCGATCCGCTTCTCCATGAGATTCATGACCCTGGCGCTGGCCGCCGCACCCTGGGCGTCAGCCTCGTCGTCGGACAGGTCGATCAGCGAGTCCGCGGCCTCGAGCTTCTTCTTGGCGGCCAGGGCCGAGGCGTAGGCCCCGGCCGACGGCGGCGACGAGGACTGATGCCCCGAGGCCGCCGCCATGGTCGCGGTTGTCGCGCCGATCGCCTGGGCGACGAGGGCGCTCGCCGGCACCTGCTTGTTCTTGGTGAAGCGGGCGTAGCGCATGAAGAGGTTGTTCATCTCGTCGTTGATCTGGAGCAGCTCGGCCGTCAGTTCCGGATGGGCGAGCTTGGGTATCAGATAGACGACCCGCTCCTGCATCGCCTTGCAGGTGCTGTGCAGCTCCTGCGTAATTGAGAGAAAGGAGGGGGGGAGATTTTTAGATGGAAGAATTAGTTGATAGCTCTTGATCATGGGAACTTTTAAGATAACTGTCTACGTATATATATATATATATATATATATATATATATATATATCGCGTGGAAATTCAAACAATTTTTTAATGCTCTGGCAAACACGCCCGATATCGCCATTGTACGAATGCTTAAAGCATAAGAAAATTGGGCAACCTAATGACATGCTGCTGACCAGACTCGAGATGACAAATAGTGGAGCATTTTAATGTACAAACAGAATGGCCTCAAAGTTTATCTGAAATTAATCTTGAACGCAAAGCAATGGGAGCATTTTTAAATGACCAGCTATTGGCCACAAAGCTCGGAAAATCCTGGTCATAAACTGAGCAGGCATCTTTTGATACAATGGAATAGCCATAACTGCCCAATAATTAATCATTTTTACCGGACATTTTTTGCTTATAAACATATTTCATTTAGCTGAAGTATTTCATTTAGCTAAAAAACTTAACCAAGTGCAACGAATATTTCTTAGGCAATTGAGCATTAAACTGGCCAATTGCCGTGATATAAAAATGTTCTCGATTACTACCATCAGAGACTCGTCTCGTTTCTTTCGTTTTTTTCTGTCATTCGACAGAGAGAAGAAGATTATTCATTATAAGTAAACCATTTACTAAAAATAACATAACATAAAATAAAGTTCATCAAAATATAAATTTATACTGTGATTACGTGGTTATACGATCTTTATTCTTTATATACATTCTTCTCTCCTCGCTTCAGAACTTGAAAACAATCGCACAGACAAAAGGTATATGTATATTGAGTTGACAATACGTATATTGATACTTTCATATCTTGAGAGTACTTAACTGAACAATGTTAATTGCCGATAAGAATTGATAATTGTTATACTTCCGTAAGTTCAAGAACTGGAACCTTGAAATTCAAATAAAAATACGTTTTTACTCCAAATTTATGTTTTTGTATCAAATTCCTTTATACATTTGCAAAATGTTTTGAAATTTTGTTTAGAGTAATAAATGTCATCGAAAATCTTGGCAATTTCAATCAATTTGAAAAAGTTGAAAAATAGACTAAAAAAAGAATTAATTAATTATTATTATTATAAATATTAAATTAATGAATAAATTTTTTTTAAATCTCTACAATTTAAAAAAAAAATATTTAAAGTATACCATTTTTATCAAAGAAATCTATGTCATTTAAATAATAACATTCGGATTAATTAGAATAAAAATGTAAATTTAGTACATATAATATTTTGCAAAATGAAATATAAACATAAAACAAGTGTGGTGATTCTATAATAATAATAATAATAATAATAATAAAGAAGATATATATAACTCAATCTCTTGAGTTGTGTTATAATCTTCTAAATAATAATGAAGCAAAAAATATACTTATTCGTTAATGTCGACTTAGAAAAACTTTATAGCCAAGAACATACAATAACAGTAATAGTAGTAATTTACATGAAGGATTCTAGGAAACAAACATAGTTCTAAAATATTATTTTTAGAGAGGTTAAATAATTTTTATGTAAATTTTTTTTTGAAACTAAATATTGCTTATAAATGAATTTTTCATATTATTTATTATATCAGTTATATGTATTATATTCAATGCTTCAGTTTAAAAAAAAAAGCGCATATTTGTTAATTCAACTTTACTTTTATTTTATGTAATCATTTAATACATTAATCAAAAAATTTTAAAAGGTGCATATGAAAATGTTCGTATTTTGGATAAATATTATAAAAGATTACTTCCAAAATCACAAACAATCAGCAAATGACAATAAAATTATTCAGTCGCTGAATAATCAATCGCCCGTATTATATTTCATTTACATTTAATTATTATCTAATTCAGAATCTTTTACCATTCAAATTCATTTAGAATTATTATCATTATCAGTGTTACATTTATATATTTTAATAAAGTGATAATTGCGAAGAAAATCTTTACGTTCATGTTACACAAAACTGAGCAGCAAAAAGAGATTATTGAAAAAGGAAGAAACTGTAGTTTTACAGAGCTTTGATAAAAAATGCCAGTCTTTATTGAAAATCATCAGACTCAATGACAAACTTTAGCAGTATTTCGAAAAATACTGTAACTTACGGCACAATTATATAATACGCTTCAGGAGCGATGCATTGTGTTAGCAATTTTAAGAATCTCTAGCTAAAGCTCGCAAAATTCAAGAACGCGTTTTATGTTGGAAATTTTGGGAACTTTTAACAATTCGAAACTTTTCTAAAAGTTATCATAATCTTCCACATACATTACGCATTCATGAATGTTGCCAGACTTTGCTAAAGGTTACCAAAGTCCTCCCATAATCATTGTTCCGCAACTTTTAGCAAATGTTCTCATCATAATTCTCTCCATCAGGAAATAGAAAACTCCCTAGTTCCGCAGAGTACACTATAGTCAGACTATGAATATTATTGAAGTTTACTATATAAAAAAATGTAATTAAAGATATATTCACGTTTACGATACTTTGTAGGTTGATTCTGCCACATTTCAATAATTTTCTTAATTTTTAATAAAAGGAACGGTTCGAGCTTTCCACTCAAACCAAAATATGACTATGACATGCTTTAATAGACTAAATCTCGAGTCTCGCCATGGCAGCTTCAATTATTTATTTAATATACATTGGAAAACTTTTCCTATGAAATTGACGGAATCAGATAAACATTTATTTGAGAACTAGCAAGAATTATTTAATTGCTGTAAAATTGCTGTATGCTCTGGAATATTATAAATAAATCTTCTAATTTTTAGGCATAAAACTTAAAAACAGAGCACGTTTCAATCAATCGGTATAAAAGAACAGTTGACATTCTCTTAATGAAATATTCTAATGATGTTAGAAAACTATGTTGAAAATGTTATTGAGTGAAATAGTACTTATTTGCCAAATGTTACCAATATGTTCAAATAGACGTTTATTTGATTCTATAAAAATTCTTCATTTGTTTCCTCAGAAACGAAGGCAAAAAGCGGGTAACCTTGATGGGACCCTGAACTAAACGGCATATTATCGAAACTCACCGCGAGCAGCTCGAGATCCTCGGCGATCGCCCGCTCGCTGGGCTTCTCCTGCATCGGGCCCGGGCCCGGGCCCGCGGCGCCGCCCGAGTGGGCCACCAGCATCTCCGAGAGCACCCGCATGTTGCCGTGCACGACCTCGAGCTCGCTGCGCAGTTTGGCCATCTGCTGCTCGGTCAGCTGGCAGAGGCCGGCGTCGCCGCCGCCGGCCGCCCTGCTGCAGGCCCACTGCTTCTGCTGCTGCTGCAGCTGCTGTTGCTGCTGCTGAAGATTGTGGCTCGGGTCGTCGGCAGCCGTTGCGCCCGCGGCCGCGGCACCGCCGCCACCGCCGCCACCCCCGCCGACCCCGGCACCCGGGAGAATGGCGCCGGCCACCGAGGACGCCTCGAGCTCCGGCACGCTCTGCGGGGAGAGGAAAAAGAGGGGATGAGGATTGTGGACGCGCACATTCTTATAGTTTTTTGTTCCGCGATTACAAATGTATATACACTGAGAAAAAGTACGTCTGTTATCAAGTAAATATCTTCTAGTTTTCTAACGAGTTAATTATTTTCTTAAATTGAGAAAATATCTTTTTAAATGAAGGAAGCATTTACTTGACGCAAGAAGAATTCGATTAAATAGAATCAGACCGTCTAAAATCTAGTGAATATTTTCTCAATTTAAGAAAATAATTTACTTCATATCAGAAATGTTTTTTCTTTTTCAGTATAAGATGGCGAAAACTGGAGAATTTGATATTAGTATACGCTATATCGATGCCCCCAACGAAGGACCATAACAATTTATTAAGCAACGTAAAGTAACACAATTCACAAGCTAGCCTGGTGATGCAATTTGAAATGATTCGAGGGAGGGGGTATCCACACACCGATCTCCCTAGCGGAGATTGCAGATATCAGGGTGTATTTCGCGATGAAAAGCATAACAACACGATTTACAATTAGAACCAAAAAGTATAGATATTCAGACAGCTAAAAATTTAGTGAATTTCACGGCAAAAAGAGGTACATTTCAACTTACATTTTTAGGTCCCGCGAGAACAAGTGGCACAATTTTAAGAATCCTATAATGACAAAACTTTATCTGTCTTTATCAATGCTTTGAAATTGAATTTTAGATTGAATGATTTCCGTGCAAAATTTCGAATTTTCGTAGTTTTCTGTGTAAACGAATAGAATGCCTTAATATTGGACGCATATAATTAAAAATTCTGCCAGTCCTCTGGGCACAATATGGAACGTATTAGATTTCGATACGAAATTTGAAACGTTCTAGTTTTCTTTGGAGGCATCGATATTATGATGAGATCGCAAGACTTAGTTGTCATATAAATTAACTAAATGTGATAAAGACACATATTTTTATTTTGTTAATAATCCATATATATCCCTCGTTTAATGTCTTTAAAGAACGTAAATATTGAAGAAATACATAAATAGTAAATCATTTTTCTTAATGCAGTTTTTTGATCAGATAGACAACCAATGATATCGATCGAAATTGTTTGTCAATATATCCATATTATTTTGTATTATCTGGTTATAGTTTTCTATACTTATAATAATTAAACATAACCTATATATATATATATATATATATATATATATATATATATATATATATATTTTACAGTCAGAATCTTTTTCGAGCATATATTGTATTGATTTGGGATGCTGCCTGAAGCGGACAGCATTGGAGTTCACCAATCACGCGTCATCAATAAATTACATATAGTTATTTATAACAAGATTGATTCATATTACTCATCGTATTTCTTCAACATTTTTATATTTTTTAAAGGAATATAATTGTAAAAATTGAGCGTAAAAATAATAGTATTATATTAATTTAATATAATTATATATATAAATATTAATATTATATAAAAATAATAGTATTATATATTTGTGTGTGTGTGTGTGTGTGTGTGTGTGTGTGTGTGTGTGTGTGTGTGTGTGTGTGTGTGTGGTGATATTAGTTTATATATATTTTTTAAACTAATTACAGTAATTTCAAATAATTTTCCGTGACTTCAATTAATTACACAACGATTCGTTAGCAAAGGTCCAATGATTTCTCAGAATAAAGATAGCCCCGCCCATCGCCTGTCATGTGTGTTATTTAAAAGGGAGAAAATATATACTTATGTTCATTAAAATGTAAGTTTCCGTGCTAGACTTTACACGCATTATCGATCTGCCCTTTAGTTTCTCGAACGAAATATCCATAATATATAGAGTTGGTGTTTTTACGAGTTGTTTATGAAGAGCTTTCAAACACGCATATGACAGCTTTTATTTTAGACCGTTTTCAAAACGTTCGAATGGCTAATTCGTATTCGTAATGATTATATGTGCAACTTGTTGAAGTTACAATAAACGAAAGCGTATATTTATAAATCCAATCAATAATAAAAAAAATGCAATAAAGAACAATTTTAAATTAATCAAAACTATACCGATATTATATCACGAATTTCGTATAAAATCTTTAAATATTAATTGATAAAAATGTGTCAAAAAATGATTATTGTATCTAAATTAATAATAAGTATGTGTCAATTTGAAACCGATATTTTCAGATTTTTTACGTAAGTTAATCCAATCTTCTAAAAACAGAAACTTCATTTTTAAATTTAAAATGACGATATTATACATTCAGATTAGTATATGGCTATATTATCAATAAGCGAGTAGAGTTTCAAAGCAAATTGTAACGTAAACATGCTAAAAGTAACACGTAATAATTTAAGATCGTTAAAAGACTTTACTAATTCGCATAATTTTATTTTCACAATAAATATTTTCTTTATAATGTTTTATTTCATTGCAAAATTAGTCTATCCATACAGTATTATTATTTATACTAATTTTTGTCTATAATATGTGCACAATTATTCATGCCATTACAAATGTGATAAAAATATAAAATTCGATAATATAAATATAGCTTATTCTATTGATACATATGCAGAATTAATTTATTTGCAGTTATTAAAGTAGTTTTGCTATAAAAATGTGTTGCCTAATACACTTGGAATTCAATGTATTTTATGTGTAGTTCTGTATCTATTAAAGGAGATCTGCAAATGCAATAGTATTCTCTAGATGAGTAAGTGATAATTATTATTATTTATCAGTTCACAATGCCTTACTAATACAATTTAAATCATATACTTTTTAGATATTTAAAATTTAAAAAATAATTTACACAAACGTAATACAATGGAAAATATAACTTTCTTATATTCATTTTACTTATGATGTAAGTAGTACAAAATATATACTTTAATATTTTGAGATATCTAATAATCGATAATTACATGTAATTTGATTATAATATCCACTTTAAGTTCTAAAACAAAATAAAAATTCTAATGAACTATATCATACATATTCGTTAAAAGTTTGTTACAAAAAAGTTAAAAAGTCTAAAACACTTTTATTAGTAATTTTCTTATTAAATTATAATCTTAAATTTATTTTTCAGAATAGACTCCTAATAAATTAAATCACTATGGTGTCATACTTATTCAATAAAAAAAAAATTTCTAGAAATTATAATATTTTTTTTTCTTATATGCACATTTTGTAACCTTAAATTATACACAAATAACTAAAAAAATCACTATCGCTTTTATTTCAACAATAGTTTGAGATTAAAGCTTAATAATTTCAAATTGTATTTATATACACGTATATTAAACATGTTTGATATATAATTAGACTTAATACCACTATTTTTTGCATAATTTAATTCTTAAAAATATCAATTAAATATAATGAACAGTCTTACCCTCTCAGGAGTTATAATCGGTGCCATCGCATCCAAATCAGTCATAGGAAAATCTATGCCTTTCGCTTTTAGTTCTTGATAAATCTGTACAACGCCCTGCGTATGTGGTTGATTTCGGAAAGTATCTGCCCATGTTTGGATTAAATTTAGCACTTTCTCTTGAACCGCCGTTGGAGGCTCATTCTTTGGACCAATTAATTTTACTAATTCCTGAACAAATTCTCTTGAGCACGCTAATGCATGAAAACGTTTTCCACAATTTTTTACACAAGTTTCAAGAACCTAAAATTAGATTTAATAAAAAAAATTCAATTAATATAGATCCGATGAAATACATAAATAATTCTATAAATAAAATTCATAAGTAAAAACAAGTCTTACTACAAGGGTATACATGACGATAGTATAATTTTTGCCAGCTGCTTGATTTAGCCTTTTCTTAATAGCTTTAATAGCATCTCTGGGGCCATCCTCGGTTTCATTGATAATATCACATATTTCCATATTAAGAGCCCAATTTTCACTGGACAAAGTAGCATCTGTCGCTTGTTCTAAAAATAAAATATCAATTCACAATTATTTTTTATTACATTCATAGGTCAACATTAAATTGAAACTTTGTTTACCTATCCTCTGCCCAACGGCTGAGGTGAACGGATTAGTAACGTTAACTCCAAAGAAGGACATATTGACTTGCTTTGGTTTTTATTTTTCTGAAATATCTTAACACTCTCTGCACCTCATATGCCCAACTGCAGCCTTCCTCAAGTATGATATAAGAACTAGATATACCTCTTTACTCTTATAAAAATATTATGCTAATTAACAAACGTCCAACAACAATAACAACACGGAAACTCAGGTGACAATGCTTATCCTTCGGAACGACGATTAACACTAACACAGGCAAGGTCGACTTATTATTTTTGACAAGAATTCGTGTACATATGCTTTATATGTATAGATAGACAAGTGATCTCGACAACGAAGAAGGGAGATTATAAGAAAATTACAAATAATCCGTATGATGACAACTAGGTTCAATGCAACGTCGATTTATGCACTACGACGATGTTATACTTGGCTTGTGTTAAAGTGACGAAGACGAATGAACGGTGCCACCCCTTATTAAACGCAAACTCCTACTGTCGATCGTCTCGCTTCCTCTTCAGCCTGAGAAAGCCCAGGCAGCCTTCTCTCCTTCTCTCTCGCTCGGCTGAAGACTTATATACCGACACAAAAATGCGTACACCCCGAGCACTTGTTTTTGCGTTCCTGCTCACTGGTAATATATAACTGTAACTTTCTTATGATCACCTTGCAAAGCTTCACTTTTTAATAATAATGATAATAAATAAGGATTCGTTTTCATTCAACGAAGCAGGCACTTACAACAGAATATATGTTATCTATTATGTCAAACAGAAGTTGAATAGAACAGGGACGTGTTTTATGTATACACTGACACAATGTTGAGTTTTGGAATTGGATACCTGTCTGCCGTATACTGGCTTGCTACTACTGATTGTGTGCGTCGCCCCAATAAAACTCGCTGTCGCATATAACAGGAATAAACGCAGAAGGCAGAATAATGTACTACGAACTTGTATAATACGCGATATATACAGAATCCAGCTAATTCACTGAATTGTCTTCTGTATAAAACAGTCAAACTTTAGGATGCAGCTACTATATAAGTTTTTCTGCTGCTCTGCTGCAGCTGCAGCTACGACGGGTGTTTGTATTTCCAGTAGGGAGGGTAGAATCGCCACACACCCCTAATACGCGAGCACGCATATAGAGTACACTCGTCCGACTCCGAACTCCGAAGACCGAACCAGCCCAAACAAACACAATTATAGAAGTAGTAGATACATGGTATACACAACCGCATATGCATACATATATATATATACAGAAGGCGCAGGCAGATAGTGCGCATGCACACGAACACGATACACCTACATATAGACAGAAAAAGTATGGACAGGTGGGCTACGGCTACGATCCACGACGATCTGATCGCGCACTACGCGGGGGGGGGGGGGGGCGCAATCGCCGCATCCATATCAGTGCCCAGAGGCGCCAGGGGACAAGTGCGGCCAGGACGTCATAGAGCACCGTTGACGTCAGGTGACCGAGACGCGGGAAAATAAACGTATTTCAAATTCCTTGAAGCAACGAAATGAAAAATAATTTTAAATAGAAAGTAAATTTATAACTTGCAAATTTCTAATCATGCAATATTTATAAAAAGAAAAAAATATGCATGCTACAATTGAAAAATAATGTAAAAGAAATATTTTTGAACATATATCTTATCTTTTAATTATCTCGACTTATTATTGATCTATTTGACAATAACAATATTTAACATTATAAAATAAATTTAATTTTCAAAAAACGATTAATGTCTTTGAGTACGCGTTCTATAATTTATTTATCACCTTCGAAAAGTTACTAAACCTTGAAATTTATATATTCAGCTGATGATTCTGTCTGCATAATTGCATATATACATATAAAAATTATTACGTGTATATGTATATATATACATCATCATAATTTTTGATTATATATCTATGAAAAATTAATAGTTGAACGATAAAATGTGCTTATTTTGTATTTTTAAGATTTATTCATATTAAATGAACGTATAATCTATCTAAATGATATATTCTCTTACTTATAATTATGCTTATAATTAAACGAACACGTCATGCACGAAATCATAGACATAAATAAACTTTATAAGTTTAAGTAATGCAAGAAGGTATATTAGGTAAACTCTTAGTTCTGTAATGTCGTATTAATAATTTCGTTAGAGTGTAGCAATGACTTAGTTGCAATCAAATAAAGCCCAACGATTTGGCAATTTTTTTCTGCAAAAATTGCATAAATATTATATATATATATCATTGGATCATTGATTAAAGTACGATACATACATATTTTTTCTCCAATTTTTGTGACTACCAAAGAATTATAATCATGCGAACAATGTATGCAATTCGACCTCGGGTTTGACGTACATTAATATATCCTCTACTCTGATATTTCAAGAACCATCAGTCAGTGATGGTATATATATATATATATATATATATATATATATATATATATATATATATATACAATCGGCAGCTGCGCGCTCTCAGAGGGTTATAATAATTATGATATTACGATAATCATCGGGCCATGACGAAAATATATAACCACCCGGGATATTTCCGACGGCCTTTCACCCGCGTCCCATGGCAACACTCAAACAGACCGAAATTTCTACATTACGAATGTATATGTATATGATAAACGCCGATCGCGCGTACATACGTATATGTATATATGCATATGCATATGCATATATATATATATATATATATACATCTTCGGGTTTGCAAATAATAATATACAGAGGACATTTTTAATAATAATAATAACAATGCTGGAGTCTTACGAGCCGAAGAGGCACACGATCGTTACCAACGACCTGCTCCTCGGCCTGGCCAACGACCAGCAGCCGCGCAGCCGGCGCCGGCGCAACATCACCACCCTCGACGCCATCACCGAGATCCGCCTCGAGTATCTGAGTGAGTGAAGGAATAATATAAATATGCCATGTATACATGCATGTGTGTGTGTGTATGTGGGTATGTGTCTGTGCGCGCGTGTCAATAGACACGCGCATTTGAAACTGCATTGTATGCTTGCCTTTTGTTTATTTCATTATTTTTTTCACTGCTAACTTATTATACATATAAGAATTATACTTGTTAGTTTGTTTTAAATGAACATTTGCGCGTAGGCGCGCGAGCATTTCGCAATAGTTTTCCGAACATTCTGTGTCTAATTAGTAGTATTTGTAAATATGTGCAATATAGTTTGTTTTTTTTTATCATGTTATTTATCTCATTTACTTCATATATTATTGATTATTTTTCCATGGGAAGAAAGTTATTTCCGGCATTGACCGTGAGAATTTGTTTTGACTAAAAAGATTTAAATAATTTTTGCTTATGCACATTACTAATCTATATCACTGAAAAATTCACAGACTCAGAAATTTTTCCGCTCACAATTAAATTTTTTAAAATAATTTTCAAAACATTTATAAATCAATAAAATATTAAGAAAACATTTATATAAAACTAATTGAATTAGAAGATATTCAATTTCATTTATCTCAATAAATTAAATCAAAAAATTAAAATTTGGATCTTATATTATATGCAAGTCGTCACTCGTTATTTTGAAAATGTCACATCTCGAACTGATTGTTATAAATATAAAATATTAATAATAAATATTAAATCGGAACAGTGCTCAACGTACAGTAGACTCAACGAGGTTATTGATAAACAATTTCATTAATTTCAACCGCATCACTATTTGGTTGCCATCGTATATAAAACTGTCAAAATACTATTCTTTTAAAATTCGATTATAAGCATGCCAATTGAAAGTTTATACCGTTTGACATTCATTCAAAATTTATATATGTTTCCTAACTTCTAAATACACGCCACTATGCTAAACTTATTATAGTTATTATAGTTATTGTTCTTATTATATTATTTATTTTGTGATATAAAAAATATCACTTATTTAAAGCTCAACTTGAAAGGTATTCTACCGTCCAAAATCCATTAAATTTATGATTCCCATCGTACTTTGTTATCGAACGTTCTCAATTAGGAAGAGGCAATTTTTCATTTGTCCAGATATTTTGCAAATCGACTGCCTATGGCCCCTGACGAATCTCGTGAAATTAAAGCTGAACAACAATGCGATCGAAAAGATCGAGAATCTCGAGTCCCTCAAGAATTTGTGCGAGCTCGACTTATCCTTCAATTCCATCAGAACGATCGAGAATTTGGAAGCCCTTACGAATATCCACGTATTGTCGCTCTATGACAATGAAATCGACGTTATTCAAGGAATCGATCACATGAAGCATCTCTCTGTATTTAGCATCGGCAAAAATAACATACAAGATATGGATCACGTAAGAGATATTTAAAAAATATATATCTCTTGTTATATAATTTTTAAACATTATATTTTTATTTGCTCTTTAATATCGATGACTTGTTATTATTTGTGATCAATAAATAATTTTCGTTTTCTTTTGTTGAATTAATTTACTGTTGAGAAATTAAATATAGAAGTATATTATTTTCAAATTAAAAACAATACATAAATAAATAAATATATATATATATATATATATAATTTTTTTTAATTGTAAAAATCTACCTATTATAATTTCTAACATTGTATTATAAGTTTCCATCAATATTGAATCTCTCAGGTCCTGTACTTTCGCCAGCTGAAGGAACTGCGCAGCGTGCAGATGACGGGGAATCCCTGCACGGAGAGAAACGGCTACCTCAGTTATTTAATAGCATTCGTGCCGCAGTTGATTTATTACGGTTATAAAATGATATCCGAGCAGGAGCGCGACGATGCGAATGAAAAGCACCGGTGAGCCAGATTATCCCTTCTATATTTGCACTTACGCAATTACTTATATAACAAAACTAAATAAATATAGTTTTAAAATATTTTTCCGCATAGCTGCAATATTAGTTTAATTTAAAATATACAATAATAATAAAAAAATAGAATTTAAGAGTTTTTATAATCTGCACTTTCGTATACGTATTGATTATGCTAAATTATATTAACTGTTAATGTAAAAACAACAATGATATTAATACCCTTGATCATGTATAAAACATTGAAATAAGAAGTATAAGAATGAAATGCAATAATGAAAACCTAAGAATTGTATTCATAAAACCGTAAAAGTTTTCTGCGTATCTGACAAGATTCGGAGAATAACACAAAGTTAGAAAATATTGTAAAAATCGTTTAAAATAATTTTACTAAATGTATCATTTTTTTTTTATTTTCTGCTGTTATAATATACAGAATCATTTTTGTATAGTATTAAATACAATACAGTTCTGTTAATTTGATCACACATTGTAAAAATTTTCAAATGTATCATAGTTTCTAAGAAATTTTATTCAATTGTAAATTTTCAGCGTCCTTTTATTATAAAATTTTTTAATAAGTATATGATAATTTTTCTTTTTCAGTCTATGATCTGATTACTGAGTGTATAGTATTGTAATTTTTACTATAGATACTTTTCTAAATGTAGTAATTATTATGTAATTATTATATGTTTTAATTTATATATATATATATATATATATATATATATATATATATATATATATATATATAAACAGTCGCGCGGTATCGAACTTAATAGAAGACGAAGTTAAAAAGCAGAAGGAACTGGAAGCAATTAAAGTAGCAGAAGAGAGAATAGCGCAATTGTCGCTATCATATGTGGAGTATCTCGATGAAGACCACTTATTTTATTACATGTTCAGCAAAGATGAAGGTATACATTATATATATATATATATACGTATGTAGGTATATACTTTACAAATTCAACTTTAATTACTTTATTTATTCGAGTCAAAGGAATTCAACAAGTCCTAATAAAAAGACTCTATAGACTACTATATATCTTCGCGAACTTCAAATAAAACAGATCTTGTGAGGTATTGAGAAAATTGAGCGAGATAATCTTTAGAAATTTTGATTTTTAGTTGCTTTTCTTTTATATAAATAAATACTTGGGCATCGAAAGCAGGAAAAAATGTACTGTATGCCTGTAGTGAAAAATTATTCAGGAGTATTGAGCTAAATGAGTTTCTTTGTATTTTTAATATCATCTAGGCTTTCTCAAACCATTGAAGGACAATCTTGACAGATTTGTGAAGAAAAAAATTTGCATAAAAAAAGAAGCGTTTACACGTCTATATATACAAAAAAATATATTTCCAATTCATATCAAATTATTCTTGTTTAAAATAAAAACTATTTTCTATATAGTAAAAATTGATATAGATGATAAATTTTTCTACATAAAATAGTATTTTTTTTAAACAATAAATAAACTTTATATATACATAGTCTGTTCCTAAATTTCAAAGAAATATATAGTATATATCTTAATATTATGATTCGCAGACGGGAGAAATTTCGCGCAACTGAACGAGGATACGCTGGAGGCATACGAAGAGTACAGGCAGAACTTCTCCGATATCTGCCATCAGCTGTTCGAGCTCGGGCTTAAGGAGGAAAATCGAAGACGGGAGGAAATTCAAGCGCTGAACGATGTCATTGAGGATACTCTCATGAAGACTACAAGCAAGGCGCGTACGTAAGTATACTATCAACAAGATTATATATATAAATCGAGAATTTGAGATCAATATGTATTATATGGAGCTTACCTATTCTTTCTGTATATAATGATATCGCATGAAATAATTAAAATCGAAAATGTCTAGAAGTACGAACAGTACAAAAATATCTAAAGCTTGATATATATTTGCGCGCGCACGTGTGTGTGTGTGTATGTATGTGTGTGTGTACATATATATGTACAATGGTATTAAAATTATAAAGATTTGTATTTTTCTCATAAATTCAGTTCTTTAGTTTCGCAACATGCATTCATTGGTAATAATTTACAGTGCGCATCTTATCTAGAGCGCGCGATTGTTAAACTTACGTAATCCGGGAACCTTCTTTTGCGCATAATATTTTTACACATTACTTTAACACAACTAGTCGAGAGACACAACAAATGACAGAAATAACTATTAGATTTGAATAAATATTGGAATTTAGGAGTATAATGTTCGTGAAAGAATTATTGGAGAGATCTTCAAAGGTCCAGAAATCACCGCAGCATAGAAATAATGATTACCTTATTAGAGATACAAGATTTTTGGTATCTAAAAGTAAATTCAAACTGTTTTACGGGTATATACAGTCGTAAAAAATGAAAATTCTTAATATTCTGCTGAGGTATCAATGTTTTTAGGAGATATTTGACGGATGCCTTTTTTTACAAAAAGTAATGCCACGATATTTGGAGTGATGGATTTCACTTCATTACAATAGTCTGGACTGTATACGGTAACTCTGATTGTCTGGAAAACGAAACCTCTAAGGATTTAGTCCCGGTCTCTCGTTCCCTATATAGCATACAATAGTTTCTTAATTACAAATGAATGTTCTTTTTTTTAACAAATTGAAGCAAAACTAGAATGTGTCTTTAAAAAAAAAAAATCTTGCAACTATATATTCGGTATAATTAGACCGTAGTATTTTATGGTTTACATAACTAAGAAAACAGCATATTTTCAAAATGGGGGGGGGGAGATTCTAAAATTTTACAGAGCTCATTTTGGAAATGATCCTATTGATCCAACTCGATCTGGACCAAATCCGCTAGCCAAATATCGTGACTTGTACTTGTATAGATTTTTTATACTCTCTATTCGCATCTATTATATATAGACAGAATGTCAAATAATTAACTCATAGAGTTCGAAATTCAAAACTAGATCAAGAAAAACTAATCAAGTTCTTCTGCAAGTACACCATATTGGAATTTTTTCTAAATGTGGCATTTATTATAGCAGAGTCTTCAAAACTTGGCCAATTTTTATTCGATAATATTTTGATGAATTTTATTTCATTGTGCATGAAGAAGTTATCGTTTTACTCAGCTTTGCTTTCCGGCTCTTAAAAGAGTAAAATTACAACTATGCTTTTTCTATTTGAAGAATGAAAAATAATTTTTGTAGAAAATTAAAAAAAAAGTTATTATTTATAATTTATGGTACAAAGTAATAATTCTACCATTCAATTTGCTTTTGTACAACTCTCTGACATATAATGGATAGAGCCAACGCGCTCAAAAATATCCAATACAGAAGTTTGACATGTTTCATCCCTCGAATATATGTACATAAAGATTAAATCACGTTCAAATATCTCCCTGTAACATTTTATATAAAAAGAAAAATATAAATAAATAAACAATGTCAATGTTCCCGCCAGCGTACTGAACAGTGTGCATACCAAAAGAATGGAGATCAGCACGCGGGTGACGCAGCTGCTGCGCGAGGCCGCGATCGTCGCTGACGACGCCGACCTCGACGATGACACCATCGACGAAATCGACCAGCTGGCCAAGGAGCTGTCGAGGGAGTTCAACGAGTACGTGGGCACCGCCTGGACGAAGCTCATGCGCGGCGAGACGGTCGTGCACGAACAGATCGGTGTAGGTGAATGGCATGATGTATCCATAAGAGATATCCGAGCAAATTCAGGAAATTTTTGGAAACCTGCTTTATATAATGTTTCTCATGCACTAGTAAAAATTATATATATATATATATATATATATATATATATATATATATATATATATATATATAATCTTTAGCATATAAAAGACGTTATATGTAAAGGAAATTTACTACTTTTCCATATGCTTATAACGTCAGCGGATTTATATTTCGGTTTGGTATAATAGAGTAATTATATGGGGCAAAGTACTTCCCAAGATTTATTTTCACAATCAATTGATCGTATAGTTAGCCGGTTCATAATATAGTGACTTGTCCTTCTGAGTTAATATGATGTTAATGTTAATGTTAGTGACTTGTATGCCTCAAATATCAGTTTATAAGTAAACGACATTGCAGGAGATGACGAACATGTTCCAAACGAACATTACCGAAATGGTGAGCGGATTTTTGGAGGGGGCCACGGAATTTTTCACCCAGCTACGTGGTCTCGAGACGGATTACAACGAAAATCTGCTGCCCCTTGTCACCAGTCACATTGCCAATATAAACGAAGAGGAGAAAACTCCGTTTATATTGGCTATCACGGAGGAAAAAGACTCTTTGTCCAACAGCCTGACTGGATCCCACTTTACTCACTTGCAGGTATATTCTCCAATTATTACGTACTTTATTGATAAATAAAGTAAATATATTAATCGGTCTTACACGATAGTCATACGTGAAAGTCTGACTGTCATTATATTATTAATAATATATTATTGTATAAATACTGCGAAGCCGATAAAAATATTTATTAATTTATTGATGCATATATAAAATCCTTCCAGTATAAAAACACCCTACTTCGTGTTCCGCTTCAAAAATTGAAACAAACAAAAAATGATCTGAGAAATGTCTTTTTTCAAGCTACACCTGAAATAATGGCTTTTTAAAGCAAATCCTGAAATAGCATTCTTCTTATACGGGAGCGACGTTATGCTGAATTTGATGGATATATTTGGTTATGTATATAATGCCCAAAGTAGCTTTAATTATAGCCCTGTAATTCTTTATCCCTTATTCCATACTGCATATGTAATGATTTTGAAAACTTTCTGAAACGATAGTGTTGGAGGTTGTGATCCTTTCAGAAAGCATCCGGTGAAAGAATAATGAAAGGCTCGTGTCTGCATTTTATTACCCCAAAGAATGCTAATCTTTAAGGGTATAGGAATTCGAAATTTGAAGAAAACTTTAAATGATTCTGTAAGAAACTTAATCTATAAATCTTTTCGAAAATACTTTATATTTCAGCTTTCGTAAAAGATTCTGTAACAATATGAACAATTCTACGAGAAATTGACTATACCTTTGCGAACATAAAACATTTTTGTTTAAATATTATTTTTTCTTTGAATCCAACAACGTGCAATTATTATGAAGAAAAAAAAATTATGAAGAAAAAAAAAATCTCTGACTGTAGTACGTCCAATTTAATTCCTGAGAAGTACTATAATTATAAATAAAAAATCCTAAATCTTTACAGGGCTTATTTAAATAATTAAAGCAATAGGCGTTAGATCCTTCAGTCTCGACAAAATCTGTTTACGGTATATTAGGAACTATATTAATATAGAACTATACATACATTATTAAATTACTCATTTTGCCTTTAAACTCATCACTTTATACATATATAGCTATAATGACAAACTCTGCATGAAAAATCAAAATTATTACATTTATTACAAAAAATATTCTATTGCTTCTTTCAGATAATAGATGATCGTCAAGATAGAATGGTGAAACGGTTAAAAGACTGGTTAGCAAAATTTCTGGAAAATCTTATAGAGTAAGTATTTGTATTGACTAATTGAATAAAGCATTAGATTATTAAAAAAATATCGACACTTTTCCCCCAATAGATTGATTTGGTCATTTACAAGTTACGACTAGTTGATAGTTCAATTGCCGAACTAACTAGGCCATTTTTAAATATTTTTCAGATACAGTATAGCAATAAAATAGTACACTGCTAATAGTTTAAATGCAATAAATTAAAATAAATAATTTAAATAAATAAATAAAAATTTATGAATAACACTAAAGTGTACAGTTATATTAGCTTTGGCATAAGGGATACTTTATATTTCGGTCTAATGTTTTGTCCTTTTCTTCTACTTCTGTTTTATGAAGTTATATAGCCGTTTTAGTCAGTGAAGCATTGAATTAATAAACATATTAATTGTATTTTAAAATATCATTTCAGTAATGACAACCACTGTTTGCATCATCCAAATTCATTCGACTTTTAAATTTCTATAAATTTGGAAATTAACATCGCACCAAGCATTTGATCGATTACTCATTCAACAAAATCTTATAAAAAAATAAATATTTTTATTATAAGAGCAACATATATTTATTATATATATGCTCAGAAAGAAGTAAAATGTTATATTATAACATATTAATAATATGTTTTACTATATTTCAGAGATGAGAATGAGAGAAGTAGAAGGCGAATTTTAGAAATTACGCATTTTCTCGAGCATCATCGCAAAAATGCTACCGTCTCGAAATTACTAGGACAGCAAGAAGAAGAAATAGAAAAAAGTGAAGGAGATGAATCCGTCTTTGAAAACGATGAGAATGAATCGGTGGAAACTGAAGAAGAGTCAAATAAAATATAGCTATAATTTTATAAAAAAATTTATATTTTTGTTAACAAGTCATAAAAATATGCATATTTTCAATCGCAAAAAGAAACTAAATATATCTAAATATATTATATTATCTAAAATCTTAAGTTGCTTAACATTTGCAATGAAATTAGCATAAAATTTCTTGTGAAAAATCACATATACATCATGATATAAAAGTATAGAAATTTAATTATTTCCTGTAATTATTTAATTACTTTAATAATCTCGTATATTTATTTAGGCTTCTTGAGGGCCTGTATGTATTTATCGAGACTCTTCTGAACCTTAGGATCTTGAACATAATTCAAGAAAATCGACGTATCCAATTCGCGATTACCCTCTAACCAGGCCAGTGTCTCTTTTCTTAGTCCCATTTTAGTTGCTTCTACAGCTTGCCCTGAAAAGAATCATATTTTCAAACCCTGATAAGATTATTTTTTAAATAAAAATTTTTCTTGCTTTAAATTTGAAAAAAAAGAAATAAAACGTGTTGTAAGAAAGTATACTATTACAATAATAAAAATTTGATATTTTGAAGACAAAAAACTTTTCTTTTTTATTTTGTTTTTCAAGATATATATATATATTTATACATTGTTATTTAAAATGAAAAAAAATGTCTGTTGAACCATTTTGTTCAATGAACTTTATAAAGTAAAATATTAAGAAAAAAAACTCTTGAATCGTAATAAATTAAAAAATTTCTAACAAATATGCCGTTTCACTAAATGAAATGGTTCATAATACATTTGCATTGTATTGTCTTTACAAATGAATAAATATGGCGTTACTACACTTACCAGGAAGTTTTGAAATATCAGTGATATATTTTTCACATTTTGCTAAGGCATCATTTGTGTTTGGAACTAATTCATCTACTAATCCAACTTTTAATGCTTCTTCAGGCTTAAAAAGGTATCCTCTAAATTATAAACAAAAAATTAAGCAAAATTTAAAATTATAAATTTACTATATGAATATATTTATTATTATTGTTATTGTTGTTGTTGTTGTTGTTATTGTTGTTATTATTATTATTATTATTATTATTATTATTATTATTTTTATTTTTATTATTATTACTTTGAATTACAAGTGGAACTATACAAATTGTTCATATAACTTTTATTTATGATGTCACTTTCTTATAACTATCAGTAATTAAATTTTATTTTTTAATAAAAAATTATATTAGGAGTGTGAATAAGTCTTTCCCGTTTTTTGTAAGAGATGGCGCCACCAATACTGTGCGAGTATTCAATGGTTACATATGTCATAATCAAAGCTTATTCATATGTCAACAATTCCATACTAACACATTAGTTAAAATTTTTTCGCATCATAAATTTTTGATATCGTGAAAATGTCGAAATTTGAGCCGAGTCGACGTCATTTGCGGGAAATTTCACTTTATTGGTTCAATTTGAAGAAATCTGCTGCCGAGACGCATCGATTGCTTCAGGAGGCTTATGGAGAAGGTTGTGTCGATGATTCAAGTGTTCGCGGATGGTTTCGACGCTTCAAAAGCGGTGATTTCGACGTGGAAGGCAAGGAGCGTTCCGGGCGGCCGCAAATCTTTGAAGATCGAGAATTGACGACTTTGCTTGATGAAGATTCTTGTCAAACGCAAGAAGAACTTGCTGAAGCATTGGGAGTTGACCGAACAACCATTTCCAAGCGTTTGAAAGCCATGGGAATGATCCAAAAGCAAGGAAATTGGGTGCCAAAAAATGGGTAGATGACTGGATAGAGGCCAAACCGGTCGAATTTTTTCGCAACGGGATTCGTATGTTGCCAGAAAGATGGGAAAAAGTTGTAGCTAGCGATGGCCAATACTTTCAATAATTCATTTGTAACCATTTTTTAACAATAAAGGCTCAAAATTTGAAAAAAAAACGGGAAAAACTTATTCACATACCTGATAAATTATTTTAATATATCTTGTAAAACATTTAGATGAACTTAATTTTTTAAATTATTAAATAAATAAATTATTAAATTAGCATATACCTTAAAAGTGCAAGTTCACTCTGACGGTAACCAATTGTTCCTATCATAGTATCTTGAAACCATTTAGGAGCAACAATTCCTAACTTTGTTTCATTGAGTCCAATAGTATGTTTACCTTCTACCATAACTCTATATTCACATGACATTGCAAGTAAACAACCTCCAGCTGGACAAGCCCCCTAAGGTTATTAGAGAATTATTTTATAAAACTTTCACTGGTAATAATTATATTGTACATCTAAATTTTTAATAAAATATATTTGTATTATATAAATATTACAAATTAATGAAAAACTTTATACTGATTACAAACTTTATTTATACTTGTAACTTTATTTTAAATATATTATATGCTTCAAATTTGAAACAATATTTTTATTAATCAATATTGATTGTGACAATATAAAAAAAATTGTAAAACAAAAAGAAACCGAATTACCCATTACATTTTTAAAATCTGCATTCTATTATAAATACACTTTAATTTGTATTGTATTGTAACTAACAATATAATACATACTGGATGCAGTGTAGTATATTAGAAAATGAACATTTCACCCATAAATATGTATAATTCTATGCTTAGTAAAATTTAGTATAGTATATTATAGAATAATTTCAGAAAAACTTAATTAGTATTTTATGAATTAGAATTTCATTAAATTTCAATTAAATTTCTGATATATACCTTAGAGTCGTTAGATTCTTTTGAAAAGTATTACCACTAATTGTATAAAATATTTACAAAGAAATACCAAAACATATTCACTATATTTTTATACTATTAACAATGTGAAATATTTAAATTAAAGTTCATAAATTTAAATCATTCTAATAATAGATTAATAAACATTACGTTATAATAAAAGAAATTTTCTGTACTTATGCCTATAAAAAGAACTATATAAATTTCTTACATTGATCGCAGCTGCTGCAGGAATGCCTAAGCCATATAAAGTTAACCATAAGTCTTGAAGAGAATTCCAAAAAGCAGTACATCTTGTTATATCTGGTTTGTACATTTCCATAATATCTAAACCAGCTGAAAAAACAGATGGCAGCGAAGATGTAAGGATAACTCCTTTGCTGCCTTTATCTATGGCAGTTTCTAAAACTGTTCGCAACTCTGTTGCTAATTCTAAATTCAACGAATTGACTGGTGCTCTTGCCATGGATATTGTTGTAATTCCTTCATAAAATCAATAATAAGATAGTTTATTCGCTAATTATAAACATCTTAAACTGACACGAACTTTCATACAATACTTCAAATATTATAGTGTTCATAATATACAATAATTTATGAAATAATAGTAAACTAAAAAATTCTGTATATATTTAAATTAAACATAATTCTTTGAAATATTTCAGTAAATAATCACTACTGTATTTATGGTGAAAAACCAATGAAAATAAAATTAAATGAATGTCTTTTACATCTGACACCAATTTAAATTTTAAACCAATTAAAATTAACCACAATATTTTATTTTAATTAAATTAAGTGGCAAATAGTTCAACAAAAAATGAAAACTTATATTGTTTTATAATATTTAGTAAATACAAAATTATTACATACCATTTGCTTCATTTTGAGAAACTTCAACAAACTTTTTTTTAGGCGTTTCAGTTTCAGTGGTTTTGTTTCTTTTTAATAAAATGGTTCTAGCTTTTCTGAGTACCAAAGCAGAAGCTCGATTGAAGATTGGTAAATTTGCCATTGGTATAACTTATATTTTACTCCACCAGTAAAAGTTTTATAATTTATTTACACTATATTTCATATACACCTGGATAAATACCTTAATTATATGAAACATATAATTATGCATTCATATAGTAACGATAGTTTTAATCATGTATTCCAACCCTTGCATGTTACACGGTTACACCTACCTGATGATGTGTATATGATGTGTTATGTATATGGTGAAGAATAATATACGTAGACACCAGTACACCAGTTTTCATGTAATAACAGTAATGACACTAGTAATTTTTTTAGGTTAGAATTGTGGTTCTGATATATTACGAATTCATTAGACTTTGCTCAAGAACTGAAAATACACATAACAGCTTATATCAGTTTTTATCAGCTTATGTTGTCTGAATAAATTTTTATATTTCTTTCTACTCTCTCCCACTTATCATTCTCTTTTTCTTGTATCACGAACATTTATAGTATAGCATTTCTTCTTCTTCCTTGCGTATTATTGGTATTATTTATGCCCGCCCTTCCACCGCTCACTACATAAGCATGCATACAAAGCATCACGCAAGAATATTACTATGCTGTGCTACTATTACTGTTTGTTTCATATTACTAAGAAAGTTCTTGGCATATATATCATTATAGTAAATATGTATCTATTGTCATTTATTGTAAATGTGTCAGAAACAGCAATATTTCTGTGCTTGCAACTTGATTGTTAAACCAGATTAAACATTGTTATACTATCTATTTGTATTTTAAATTAATGATAGTAGTAATAAAAATATCTATTGGGAATTATGCTGTTATGCCGAAATAGAGTTCTACACTCTATTATTAGAGTAGTAAAGTATAGATATAAAACTGGAAATTGTAGTAAAAGTTATACACACCCATATATAATATATACATTCCACGAACTTGAACTTGAATTTGCGAACCTTAAGAGAAAATATATATAAACTTCCTCGACGTAAACTCACGCTTAGCGTATACATAATCTTGGAATTCCAACTTGAAAAAAATTATCATATATATGCAACCTCCCATTTTTGCCTTGTATAATTATTTTATTTATGTGTATCTCTCTCTCTCTCTCTCTCTCTCTCTCTCTCTCTCTCTCTCTCTCTCTCTCTCTCTCTGTGTGTGTGTGTGTGTGTGTGTGTGTGTGTGTGTACCCGGTGAATATAAAAGTAAATTGAGAGTATAGAAAAAAAGACATTTATAAAATTATAGATAAATTTTTGCTGAAATAAGCAAATGTCAGTAGTATATATCGAAAGAGAGCAAGGTCTCACGATAATATTAATTTTGCGGTTTGTGTTCATACAGCAATAGAGTCAAGGAAATACATATATGGAAAATGAAAAATCGTGGTGGATGGGTCCAAATGTTATAATATTATTAATTTATGACAATTATTACATATGTAAGAATTATAAGAATTAGAATATAATTATCTAATCAAAAAGAAATACAATTTTTATTGTAGAATTACTGTTATGGGCTGTATGAAAACATTCAATGCATTTATAAAAACAATTATAATTTTTAATTATTGTAACATTTACTTGAACTAAATTTTATTTACATACTTCTCTAAATATATTGTGTATATGTAAAGTTTTTCTTCGTCTACATGTCTAAATAAAAATGCATGTTATACATTACATAACCCATATAAAATTTATTCATTCATATAAATCCTTCTTTAATTTTAAAAATTTTGAATATTCAACTTTTCTAAACAAGTGATTGTGCTATTGCTTTCCATATTTTTCATATTTGTTGTATTTCTTTCTTTTTTCTTTTACCTTTTCTTTTCTTCCTTCTTATTGATGTTTCAGCCTCTTTATATGCACTTTTAGCTGGATCGTATCTATATTTCTTCTTTGACTTATTTCCTGTTCCAGAGATTTTCGCGTCTCCTGTTTCTGTTTTAATATTTCAGAATTGTCCATATTCTTTTTTTTTTATTAATTTTGTTATTTTTTGCTAACATCTTTATCAACTATTGTACCGATTCTGAATAATTAGAGTATCTCATCGATCTTGAGAATGGCTTTCCAATATCTTCAATTTACATCAACATCTTTTCAATCTTAATTAATTCAAAATACTTATTGTTAGTCGCTTTCTAACTTATTTAACTCTATCACGAATGGGAAATGGTGCCATTGTATTTTTCTCGCATTGCTAAAGTAGCTATTATGATTCTTCTTGAATTTTCGCTTTCTTCCAGCAGATCCAGTACGGAATCGCTATTGCGTCATACAAAAAGTCTGCTTTCTCGTCCAATATTCGGTATTTTCCATTCTTATAACTAATTCTAACTCTTTACAATAGATTAATACTTTTCTATCCTATTCTTTCCATTCATCACCAATTTGTGAGTTTTCTATTCTTGCATTAAAATCTCCTATTAGTAATACGTGTTTCCTTTTCTCAGGCTTCAATATGGGCATAACGATTGCTTGCGACCAAATGAGGTACTTTTTTTACGTCCTCTTCAGGTAGTTTTTTCGGAAATGTGTAATGTATGCTATCGGTTCGGAGCTTCGAATTTTTGCTCTTTGTCAATACTTTATTTAGTTCAGTCAAGGTGAATTCTTCATTAATTGAATTTGAGATATCTATTCTTTTGATGCATATTCTAGGTCCAATTCTATAAAATTATTTTTGAATTCTGGAAAATCGAGTGTCTAATTTTCGTTGCTGGAATTCCGTGACAATTTTTTAGCAAAAATATTGGCTATACTCGTTTGATTGCTTATTATTGTATTGTTTTCCTTAAGATAACGAACTTGAAAGTATTGCTTGCCCTTTATGGCTTTAATTTTCTTGCAGGCTGTACTCATTGAGTTTTCTTGATTAATCGTACCTAAGAATTTTAGCAATGATTACCTTTTACAATTTTTCACTGTTTGTTTCGCATTAACTTTTAATTTTTGATGCTTTATTTTATTTTCCATTGTATTTTTTCCGTTCACTTTCTTTAGGGATCTTTTTGCGTTTTTTATTGGTTTCGCATTCCTTGCTCCACCATGGATTATTATCTCTTTGTGACTTAGTTTTGGTTTTGAGCACTGATTCTTCAGCAGCTAGCATTATTGTACTTGTAAATTCATGTGTTATTAAATTTATGTCTATATTATTGTCGTTTGCAATAAGCGAATTCAAGCCCTTTATTTCTTGTATCATGTTATTCCTATATTTTCTATAATCTGATTATTGGAATTTTCATGGTTTATGGTGTATTGGAGACTTTTGATTGGGATAGTTTAATTCTATTTAATTCTATTTAATTCTATTATTGAAGAATAATGATCGCTACTGTATGTAAAATCTAGTGCTTTTCAATCGAGGGAAGTTGTTTATATATTACTCTTGTTTTTCTATTAGAGTTGATAAAGTAAGTCAGAGATCCATCTTTCAATAAAACTATGTCGTTTTTGTTTATAAACTCTTCTATTATTAATGCTATTTCATCAATTTTATATGAACCCCATTACTAGCTATGACTAGTAAAGTCTACGAGTAATAAAATAGGCGGAGGTAATAGTTTTAACAGATTTTCTATGAATTGTTCCGCAATTTGCCAATGGTTACTCACATAAACATTACAAATAGTTATTGTAGTATTTTTAATTTGCACTGAGTTTTTGCTCATGCTTGAGATTAGCTTCTTGAATAAAAATTATATCAATATTATGCTATACAATGACTTGTTGGCGGATTTCGTATTAATTATTGACTCCGTTTATATTCTATTATAGTTCTTTTGTCACGTTGGATTATTTATTATTTAGAATACTTTACTGATTAATCTCTATTGCGGATATTTGCTCATTTGTCTGGGGTTAAATTTGCCGTTTGAGTATGGAGTTATTATATTTAAGGATGTTTGAAACTATTAGTATTTTACTATAGTATTTATTTTAACTTTTAGTATATAGAAAAGACTTTTAAATTGAATATAGTTAAGTAGAGTACCTTCAGTACGTACCTGTTATTTTGAAATTGTCTATGAAAGGTCGGAGAATAACATTATGTTCTCCTTTACGTAATGATTTATACCTATCAGTGTTTTCAGCTCTTTGTTTTTCAGGTACAAGCAGACTCGGCTGTTAGAAATTCGTAAAGCAAATAAAATGTTTTCTGGTAACATTATATCGCCAATGGCGCATATATGATCATCTAAGTTCAATGCCTCCACGCAGTCCAGGATTATATTTTGCTCTCTTTTAGGAAATCGATTGGTTTTGGGTGACAGTTGCATAGCTTAAAGTATAAATATCACTTATAAAGAATGTGGGAAGTTAGATACATTTAAATTAATGAGAATCATGATTGATAGATGATAACTTGTTCCCAGAACATTAAATGTTTCGGCCGTGCAGGCCGTCTTCGTATTATAAGTTGTCCGTGAAGACTGAGTAATATTTATTCCTCTAAATATATGTATCTACTATATTCTTTTTGCTTCCAGAGATATCTCTATTTGGCCATTAATATAAACTACGGTTATAGTTACTTTCTACCCTGCTCTAGTTCGGCACATTTATAATTCTACATCTCCAGAACTCTGATTAATCGATTACTAAACTTTTATTAATTTTTACTATCACTATTACTATATCGTTTTAAATTGGAAGATGCTTGTTAGTAACAATTTCTAACTCTGTTTTATCAAGCTCAATATTATTTGTAATTTTCATCATAACTTTCTATTCGCATGATATAGAGCATCCTATGTATCGACTAGCACTCTAAATTGATACTGACTAATTTTACTTAAAAATATTACTCTGTTAATCATTCCAATAATGGTCTTCTGATCAATAGTAAGTAAAGCACATATAAATTGTTATAGAAATGTGCTTGTGTCAACGAGGAGCCGTAACTGGAACTTGTTCATGTTCGAACTGATTTTTCTTAATGATAACGGTTGTCTTCACGTTACCCAAGATTATTATTTCTTCCTTTCGATGGTACCTAGTTTGACTGATTAGCAATTTCGCTCACATGAGGACATCACAATATAATTTTATTCGTAGATAGCTAACAGTTCTGTGATCAAGCTATCGACATATTCAAGCTATGCCAAACAATATTTAAAAATTTGTAGCAGTGATAGTTGAGAAATTAATCCAAAGATAAGGAGTAAATATATATATTGAATTGCTTCAGAGGACAAACGTTACTAAAAACACCTATACCAATATATTTATAACTTATATTTAAATTTTGCACAAATCATCAATTACATCTACATATGTGGATTATATAGAACTTAAAGCTATAGATAGAATATAGTTTAAGTATTTTAATTATTGTAAGTGTACTTCCGGCTAAACGTCCATTCGGTTAAAAAGATTTAAATGAAACGAGTTCTCAGACAAGTGTTTAGATATGATAATGTATATACATATAAATAGAATAGATTTTTACATTCAGCCTTTAGAAATTAAAATCAAACTCAAGAAATTTCTTTATTTATTTTATCTCTTTATGAAGGGATAATAATAAAAGCCAGAATTAGGTTTTCAGGTATTTTAATAGCGGAACTTTGAACATTGAAATCTAATTTATATTTTGAAAAATTCTAAATATATCGATGAAATTGTAAAAATACGTTATTTAGATTTTTTCTATTATTTAACAACTTTAATAATCACTGATAAAATTGTATAATATATGATGTATATTGTTTTATAATTCAATCATATTCAATTACTTATAATCTTAATATTTAAAGTTATTATATAACTTCAAGCTTTAGTAAACTATCTCCGGACTATATCAATATAGGTATTTGTAATCTCAACCAAATATTTCTAAAACTAAATGTAATTTAAATAAATACAAGTGTAATACAGATTATTTTTTTATTAAGAATTTATAAATATATAAATAGATTTCACATTTCACGGATTTTTCAAAAACGTAATCCTTGAGCACTTAAGAAGATGGAATTCAGAATGAATGAGTTGAGTCTGTTTTTCTTCATTTGTGCACAATTATTTTCTTTAGTGAATAAGGGTAAGCAATATAAACATCAATTAGACAAGTATATGAGATAATCATTAATTAATGATAATTGGTATATAAATGTTGTTTGTTATACATTTAACATTTCTATCATTCTATCCTTCATATTTAAGTGTTTGAATTGTCTCACGGGGTAAATAATCAGTTTCTACACCGATAATGAAATATACCATTCCTTATATTTAGAAGAACCGAAAGTAATGCTTATCCACATTTCGATATATTCAATTATCATTTATCAGCTTACTGTCTTATTTAAAATTATATCAATGATATTGTAAGAGTGTATTGATTTATTTATTTGCAAACAATTAAATCCTTAATTAATGGTATCTTTAAAAAATGTACCTTCTTCGTTTACTACAAGTTGCAGATAATTAAACAATTCATGAAGTATTGAATTATTTTTCAACTCATCAATATTTAAATCAATATTGTATACATAGACGTAAGTGTTTTTTACATCTAAATTAGTGTCCTTTTAAAATTTTTCGGAAGTCTAAAAACAAAGGACAATTTTATTTGTAATTGTTTCGTTAAAAAATACTTTTTTTTAATATCCTTATAAACTGAACGATTACTTTAATGCACATTACGTTAATATATTAATAGTACATTGAAATTTTATTTAAATATATACTGAAATGAACAATGTGCAACTACATGCTACTACTACTATGTGCATCAACAGCACTACCTCTGCATAACACATGTAACAATCACTAGAATATTAGTTTAATTAAAAAGAAAGAATAGCTTTTAAGTTAATAGAGCAGACAACAGTTGAATTAAAGGTGCAAGGCAAGTGCCAAAATTAGATAACATTTTAATTATAGTTGAATAAGAATTAATTCGTGTTTCGAATAAGAGCATAGTCTCCACATTTCGGGTAACAAATGTGTTAGATACAGCTTGTTTATCAAATCTGTTTAGTACAATTACTATATACATATGTCAATAAGTCATATAACTCTTATGTATATCAATTTGTATTGATTGCAGCTAGTTGCTTAAGAGCTGAGCAAATCCTTAATGGCGAAGAAGCTGAGGCAGGTCAAATTAAGTATCAAATTTCTATACAAATGAACGGCACACATAGATGCGGAGGTGGCATTATTGGTGATAAATTTGGAATCACAGCTGCGCATTGTTTTATAGACGAGATATCTGGACTTCTTATACACACGAATTATACAATTCTAATTTCCAATAATGTGATATTTCCAGAAGAGTCGGCGATAAGAATTGCAATAAAAAAACTATATATTCCGAAAGACTTTGTACCAGTCACCGTAAATCCCATTGGAATATTTTACTCAAAAGGAGATATAGCTGTGATTGAGGTAAATGATAATAATTCAAAGCTTTTTCAAATATGGTTGAACGAAATGTTTTGTAAAACTAAAACTCATATTTAAAATATATAATTTTGTTTATTTATTAAAATATGATGTTATTATATGACCAGGAAATTTCATTTTTTTTTAATATATTAAATAATGTCAAAAAGAAAAGTAACATTGAAAACCCAGTTTTTAGTATAATGCTTGGATTTCTATAATAATGATCGTATTCAAAATAATAATTTTAGAGTATTTATACTTAAATTTTAAAATATTTAGATACTATCATTTGATTTTATGATGGTCTATTAATGCCCTACATGAATTATTATATAATAAAATGTGAGATACGTTCAATATTAAAGTTACTCTTAATCATTGTGACGTATCCACTGAAAAAAATAATGTGCAAAAAATAAATATATACTTTTCGTTCTTTATTATTTTTCTTTAATATATTCAACGCATTTACTTTAATTTTCAGATAAACTGTAGATTAAATCTGTTTTAGTTTCATCAATATATAACAGGCCAATGGGGTATCGAATTGGTGGTTAACAATATTATCAACCTTAACAGCTTATAATTTGGCTTTAGCATACTATTTTACAATTTTGGTTTTTTTTAAATTCAATAGTTTACGTTTTAAGAAAAATATTCCAACTATTAGTAAATAATAAATAATTGTTTTAAAAATTAATTTTGTTAAAAATTCAATGATTAAATACATTTCTTGATAGACCTCATGATAGATGTGAGTTTTTTATAGGTCACGCAAAATATTTTTTTCACGCAGCAGCTATTATCCTATTGAATTATCGAAGTTTATAGAGATAACGTTGGCCTCTGATCCTATCTTTATCAAGGGTTCATTAATTAGCTATTAAATTACATATAAATTTAAATCAGAATTGTTGAAAAAATTGAACGTTTCACATGACCATGAAATTTCTTATCAATAAATGCTAACACACCTTGTACTTCCTAGAATATTATTGCTATTCATTACTTTACACTCTTCGTAAAAGTCACTGGAAGTTTGGGCTTGTCTCATCTTGATTATGCAACTGCAGAGTACTTGACAAGATTCGATTTAAAAAATTGCAATTACCGCAATATGATGCGTACATTATTCATCTTTGGTAATTTATGTAGACCAGAATACATTATAGCATAATGACTATAACTTGGCTGTGTATCTGTTTCTTACAGATGAAATTTAATTACAGATATTTTTGACTACCGCATACTATGCATTCCTTCTTATGTTCAATATCTTATCAAATATCTAAGTGCTCTATGCCTCAATGTTCATTCAAAAGAAATAAGGAATTACACGTCCATGTCCGTTTCTGTCGTGCTGAAGCTGTACATAATTCCTTTATTTACCAATTTAGTTGTTTCATCAAGCTTCCATTAATAACAACCATTTCTCAAGAAATAATCTATAAATTTAAAGAAAAACTCCCATTATTCCTAGTTCCTCCGAATGAATCTTCTTACAACTGAAAAATAATTATTAGTAATTAGTTTTTTATTATTTTTGGCCTTTTCATAACAAATTATTCTAATTTATTGCTTATCTTTTTTCAAATGTCTCTTTTCATTATTATTCATATTCAATATTATTATATTAGTTTAATATTCTTATTCTTAAATACTATACTAAGTACTATATTACACCGAAATTATTGTAATTAAAACTGTACTATTACTCTTGCTCTCTCTTTCTCTCCCTCTCACTCACTGACTCACTAACTCACTCACTATCTAACTTTTGCGAATTCAAAATTAGATAAATACCCCATTACTTTACTAGGCCCAACTTGGTTTAAGCATGGTCCATGTATAGCCAGCGAAATTTCCTGCATTTCTCTCTACTTACATTACTGAATAAGTATGTAGCGGTCTAGCGAAGGTCTGACAAAAATATTCTAGACTACGATATAACTGTTTTCTATATTATTGGATGTGCAACATGCTATAAGCTACCCAAATGACTATGGTAATATTATATATAGAAGTTGGATCCAGAACTTCTTGCTGAATTTCCATGCTCATCAGATCCACCTCACACTGACAATTTTTTAAGAAATTTTGATAGCATTTTCATAGCAAACAATTTTATTTTGCTATAAAAGTGACTTTTCAAAAATGCATTAGCTTGTTTAAAATTATACGTAATTTAACAAATCTACCGCTTGAATTGTGAAAACCTATGTAAACAATCTGAAGTATCATTAGATGAAAAACCAATTGTATATATTTATAATTTATTAGCAGATGTAATCCTTTATCAAATTTTGTATAAAATTACCTATTTATTATTTTAGTAATATGATTACTAATAATTGGACCTTGATGAAAACTATCGTGTTAAAATTGACTATTAAGCAATCAATGCGATATATGATGAACGGTTTGGTGAAAATTGAAGCAGGTAATTCGGATTACCTTCCAAAATGGCCCTATAAAATTTTTGGACCTAATGCTTTCCCAATTCTAAGATATATGGTACTTCATTATTTACAATTAGAATTTCTCTCCAATTAAATTAATGCCAGAATTTTTTAAAAAATCCTATTGTAGCACTCGAATCGAACAAAACAACTTAACTTTAAAAAAACTTCAAATAATTCCACGTTCATCAAAACCTAATTGTTTCTCTTTTATCAATTGAACTTCAGACAAATTTACATGCGTGACTGAGCGATTCGCTATCTGACTAGCAAGCATACAACTAAGCAAACTTTATTTGAAAATAACAAAGAAACTTTACTTTTGTGTACATAGGTTTCTTAGAACTTTCGTATTTTAGCTCTACTATCTCTTCGAATCCAATGTTAACTGTAGAGAGTTGAGAAACTTCTTTTTAAGAAAAATTTTTTTTCTTTTTAAGAAAAATTTCTCTATCACACAATATATATTTAATTTAATTATTAATTGTAAGCAAAAAGGTACCGTATATCGAAAATTAGAGTTTTAAGTCTGATAACTCATTTTGGAGGTAATTAAAGATACTTATGTTAATTTGAATTAAAATAATCGCAAATGCGTCGTGATCTATTCTTATATATCTACTTCTTATGAACATAAATTTATAATAAATCTCCTTTAAAAGAGTTATATCGATTATTTTTGTTCCCATAAATTTCTATAGCTAGTCAATAATGACACATATGAGTAAAACTGAAATATCAGCACAACTATACGAGGACAAGTTGGAAAGAAACGAGCCGTGTCATCGATGGTTCAGCGATAGAGCATCCATCGCGAAAAAGGAATGTCACAGGTTCGATCCCCGGGCGGGCAAGTCCAGATGCCCATTTTTTTCCATCTTCTCCTCGTTCTATTACTTATTAAAATATTTTGCAAGTAACAATAGTTATTTACAGCTTTTTAAAGTACTCATATTAACATCCTCGTGCATAAATTACAAAAGATCGATTTTCCATATTTTGCGATATTTTGCGATTAATTCTAGTATATTATTCTAGTGGTTAAATCTAATAAATATATATTGTTTCACAGCTAGAACATAAATTAGGATTACGTAATAACTCATCTCTCTTTCAATTAAAACTTCCTAATATATACTCTACATATATACGTAAAACAGCCACGGTAACTGGCCATGGATTTCATAAAGTTAATTATACAGTAGATCCACAAACTAATCAAGAGTTACGAATTAAGTACACCAACGGCCAAGTACGATTTGCCGAAGCAGATATATTATCTAATTACGAGTGTAGTAAGATATTCAATGATAGAATTTTTCATGGCATTACTTTTTGCGGACAAATGAAACAGCTTGATACTGAAGTACCGAAAGGAATTTGTGGGGTAATCTAGTTTAATTAATTTTTTTTGTTAACGATAAAAAAATCAAAAATAATTTGTTTGTATAGGGAGATAGTGGCAGCCCACTAGTTTATAATAAGGAAGTTTGTATTGGAATATCCATCGCCGGTCCTTATGATTGTGATGAAAGCGAAGAACCAGCAATTTATACAAGAGTGTCTCATTATTCAAAATTAATTAATAATATTTTAGAAGGCAAGATAACTAAAGATGTCCTTGTTTTTAAATTAAAGCAAACATTTTCAAGAGAGTTCGAATTCGAACTAGATTCATAATTTAAAAATTAATTTATAAATATAGCAATACTTCAGTAAATATATAATATTTAATATAAGAATAATCAAATGTAAATAAAATATGTAAATAAACAAGTTCTGGCTCCTTTTGACCATATTAGTTTCCATTCTCTCTCTCTCTCTCTCTCTCTCTCTCTCTCACTCTCTCTTTTTCTCTCTCCCTCCCTCTCTTGCTTCTCTCCTACACACAAATAAACATATACATAACTCATGCGTATTGGCATTCATTCATCACATCCACTAAACGAATAGATACTCTTTCGCGTTCCTTACTACCACTTCAATACAATCGATACTATTGCTTATGTACGTATATACATTCACTGACCCCCGCATACATCCACGCATAGAGGTGGTGAATAAAAAAAGTTTGATACTGTGATTACACAGCAAACCCCTCTGCCAGCGGAAGGATAATAATTACAAGTAACTCGGAGTTTAACCTGAAATTCAGGAAGATAGCAAAGGAACTAAAAGCCTTGAGTGCCTTCATTATAAAATCTTCATAGGAAAATAAGGAAATTGCGAGAAGTGCCTTGAAATAAAACTGTAAGAAAAAAAGCCACAGCACCGCCGTATCAATCAAGGATGATTAGATAACTGAAACATCAACCTTTTTCAAAAGAATTTTTGAAAAGAAAAAGAGGCAGATCGAATTGCAGAGCCCATCGCCTAGGAAAGTCGCACGTCACAAAAAGACAGTGGATAGAAAAAAGAAGATCTTAAACTCACATGCATTATTAATATTAAGAACAGTTATTGCACTGATGGAGAAAGAGATTATGACTATCTTAGTCATAGATTAGATAGTCATAGACTACCTCAATAGAGGAAGTGGTGAATACAATAGGCACAGTGTGCGTTTCATACAGGTGTGTGAGCTTCATACTATGGTGCACAAACTACCAGGGTCTTACGTTCTGCAGTGTTGGAAATAAGCTATTGAAGGCAATGAAATTGAAGATTCAAATGATTAGTTACCGAGTTTGGCAGTGAGCATGCAACTGCTTTATGTATTACGAGATGGAGCATCAGTCAAAAAATGCAAAGCTGAATCGACAAATCAGGACTATAATTTGAATGTACTTATCAGGGGCTTATCGAAAGATTATAAAGCAAACAATAAATAAATGGTAGAAGAAGTTGGAATAACAAAGAATAGTGGCTAACATTATATAATTAAGCCATAATCATTGTGAGGTTATACAGGATCTCTTTTTTAAGCTTGTCCGAGAGAGGAAAGTTGATATTATTCTTGTCAATGAGCAGTACAGTTATTTAAAAATTCTGGAGTCATCAAATCGAAAACAATCAAATTTTTGAACAGATTCACAAAATATCTCGATATAATCAGTAACATTGTCTTTAATATGAATAGTGAATTGTTTCTATAGTCCAACCTATATTGTCCCAAGGATGCCCAACTTATTTTCTTAAATTCAATGATATTTCATTTAAGTTAGATTTATTTACAATGAGCCCATTTTTTAATTATTAATGTAATTCATTCCGAGCCAAACCAAGACGGAAGCATATTTTCTTAGCTATCTCATGTACTGTAAAGAAATTTTAATAATAGATTTTATCTATTTCAGCTTATTATTAATAATATCTTATAAATAGTTCTTTATAATGGCTCATTTAAAATTCTATTTTAAAATTCATTTATACGTTTGATATACATTTATAAATCCGTATTGAAGTTATAACTATTTTAACATCGATTAAAGGTACATCAGTAATACATTTTATTGAGACGAAAAATTGATATTACTCTTGGTACTATTTATCAATCTGGTATATTCAATTTCACTACTATACTCTAAAGCCTCTTAAAGTTATAAATAAGATTTAAAAAATTCAATGTTCCATCATATTAAATGTTTTATTAAAATGAGTCATTTGAATACAAAACTGATTAATCAGACTCATCGATGCAAAGAAGTAATGATATGCCAGATCTGGTAAGCCGACTTAACTATATTTATTTTTAATTCATCGGTCAAAATACAGTTAATTTATCAACCTTTTTCAATAAAGTAATTTTTAAAGTTTTTACACTATACCATATTTTATTTACTGGAAATAGTACTTTCACAAATCAATATGATCAGTTGATATATTTACATTTCTACTCAAAATGCTTTTTTAGATTATTAAAATAATTTAGTTTGATTAGTTATTCAGGAAAATCTGCAGTATACTTGTAAACTATTAACTTTATAATTTAATCGCATTTAATTATGAATAGCTGTTATACGCTATAAAATACGCTGTAATTTTCATCGTATAATTTTATTAAAGAATATGGACATATTATCAAATGCAATTTTAATAAACACAATTTTATGAATAATCTATTCAAAATTAGCTAAAAATTATATTAAATATTTACATTTTTAATATTTACATTTTGTTAACATTTTCAGAAAACGAAATCACGTGCTTGCAAGTATAGTTCAAGATGAAGTGTTTTAGTCTATTTTTCTTTATTTCGTCAGTCTTATATTGTTGTATAAATGAGAGTAAGTAATTTAAGCTTAATTCTACAAATAAAGCAGAAAATTAGTATCATAAATTTGAATTTTAATATTAAATTTTAATGTTGAATAATTATAATATCAATAAATTAAAATTTTAAATCTACTTTATTTTATTTGTATTTCTCAGTTAAATCATCTCAACTAAAAAATTTATAATATATCAGTTTTGAAAAAAAATATATATATCAAATATTAGAATTTTTCTTCAATTTTCATTTTTCCTACATGTCTATTCATTTTTCGAATAAAAATGTTGATTTTTCCAGAATATTACACATCGAAATAACTCTTAGTATATATAAATTATTATTACAATATAACGTGTATATTTAATGTATTAATTAATGTAATGAAATCGTCAAGTATGAAATTTGTATAATAAACTTATTATTCCATAATAATAAGTTACAGATGCCGCTTGTTTTAAGAAATCAAATAAACTAGAAAATATATTGAATAATTTTTACAAATTAGTATTTATGACAATGAATTCGTATTGTGAAATTTTTTGAACGAATTTGGTATAGAGCATCTTTTGTCAAAATGAACTACACACTTATTTAGAATCAATGATCACCAATGAAAAAGAACTAAAATTTCCATTTGTGCACCAACCACACTAAAATGATTATGAATTCTCATTGAAGGTTTGGGATTAGAAAATAAATAATGTAATAACTCATTTAGTTTAGATCACAAAAGCATACAATTTTATATAAGCGAATCCATGGGCAGTGAATAAAGTTCTTGAGCATATAAGTAATGGGATAGTTCCTGGGAAAACTACAATATTTATACTTTAAATTTGTTTATTGTCCTTAATACACGCCACATATATTTAACACTAGCTTTAAATAACATAAATGCACTTGCAATATAGTGTATTTTTAATAGTAAGGCCATTAAAATCACTAAATGCTCTGAACAATATATCGTTTAAATGGCAAAAGTACATAGAATCGCATAAATTTAATAATATAATATAAACGAAAATAGCACAATAGGTACCATAAGTTCATTTATTTTAGAAGAATGTATTAACCTTTTAACAAATAATAAATGTTAACTTGAAAAATTGTCTCTAATACACAAGGTGTAAATAGTTTCAAGATTTATTCATTCAAAAATTAAGTTAGATTGAGCCGAAGCAGACTTTAAATTTTTATTCGGTATTGAGAATTCTTCGTAGTGTAATATAGTTTGAATAAAATAAAAACCCATATTAAAACATCGCTTCAGAAGTACCACATTTAAGAAATAAAACCAAAACTCGTGGAAAAGTTGCATTAAATATGTAACTTAAAAAATTCTATTTGTTATAACTTCATACGCATCCTCTCCGTCGTTTTTATTTATGATAACAGCTGATTGATTTATCAAAATGATTATAAGTTTGTACACAAACTTTTTTTCTTAAGTTGAAAATGTCGAATTACGTGCCAACAATGTTTTACTTTATTTGTTTAATTTAAAGAATCATGCATCTGAATTTCATTGCCCGCTATCAAAAGCGTACTCTTAATATGCTTCAGATGCTAGAATGTGTTAAAAGTGCTTTGGGAATGTCGAAAGTAGTGTTCTTTTGCTATAGAAGAGGAAGAGCGTTCGAACCGGCCGAAAACAGTTGGAAGATGAATAATTGGTGGCATTCTTCGAGGAATATCCGTGTTAAGCGTAAGAAAGAATCGCTACATTGGTTAGTATAAATAAACGTCAACCCCTTTTCAAGCGTCTAAAATCTCTGGGATTCGTCCAAAAGTTTATAAAATAAAGTAAATTACGAAAAAGATTTTTATCGATTTCATACTTGACGACCTAATAGTACCGCAATTGCATTCTATTTATCATAGTGAATTATCATACTATACGATTGTATCGCATTGACTGTTTATAGCCGAGTGTTTAAGAACTGAAAAAATTCTCAATGGCCAAGAAGCTAGACCAGGTCAGATTAAGTATCAAATTTCTGTCCAGATGAATGGATATCCCAGATGTGGTGGCGGAATTATTGGCGATAAATTTGGAATCACAGCTGCCCACTGCTTCGTTGATGAAGTACATGGCCTCCTTGTGAAAGCGCATTTTTCAATTCTAATTGCCGACAACGTGATGATTCCGGAAGAAACGGCGATCAGAATTCAAATTAGCAAATTGTACATTCCTAGATCTTTTGTGCCGGTGACAATCGATCCCACTGTAGTATTTTACTCCGTCGGAGATATAGCTGTATTCGAGGTAAATGACGAAATTTCTTTCTAATATACTTTCAAGATGCACGGTGGCATATGAAAGTCATAATACGTATGTATCATCACGATATTAAAAATATGTTAATTTCCTGAGCTTACAAATTACATGATTACTTTAACATTAATAGTGTCACGCTCTAATATTGCATTTCTGCTTTTAATTAATCGTTATGCACTGAAAATACTATTTAATTAAAAATCAAAGCCTCGTAAAAATTGTCTATTTTTGTCTATAATATAAAACTAGTAAGCAATTACTTTTTAATTATTTCCGATTCAATTTAGCTAGAATACGGATTAGAATCGGGGAATAATTTCTCCTTCGCTGCGTTAAAAATACCAGAATTACATGCGTCCCATATACGCAAGACCGCTATCGTTGCTGGCCACGGATTTCATAAAATTAATTATATAAAAGACGTACGATCGAACGAAGAGCTGCAGGTTAAGTACACCAATGGACAATTGCGATTCGGCGCAGTGAACACCATGTCCAATCGCGAATGCAGTGACATGTTCGATGGTAGAAAATTTTATGGGAATAGCTTGTGCGCGCAAATGATACAGACCGACGCTGAGAAGCCAGTAGGAATATGTGGTGTAATCTATATTTCAATATTAACTCGATATTTTGGTGAACGACCGAAGTGGACTATAGTCAGTGCTAAAAAAAAACCTGCTCAACTTTAAGGTCAATTGTTCAGCTTTAGAACAAAATAGTCCTTTGTTAAAGACAATACTTGTTTATTGATTTGTTAGACTTTTTATTAGTCGTAGATTTAAATTATTCAAAGATTAAGCTTTTAATTTTATCAAAATCTTATAGTTGATTTAAAAGAATTAGCCCTACTACGCTTTCTCGTCATTTTTAAACATCTTGAAAAAGAAAATATTGTCTGATAAAAACAGTGAAAATTATGTTTTCATTCACAAAAAATTTAATGTTTTGCAACGCGCATAAGCCTAGGTAATTTGTTTAGCGAGAATCATGAACAATAGATGTAAAAGTACAATCCTTATCTTCTTCATTTTCAAAAATATAATTTTAGCTATGATTTATCTTGTCGGTTTTCCACGTTTTTGAAAAAAGTTTGAAAAAAAATAATCTTATAAATTATGAAAAGTTGAAAAGTTCGAGAATACAAACACGATTTTTATCGTTTTTTGACGCATTCCTCAAAACGCTGTAAAATATAATAAAAAAATTTGCGGAGACTTTTTTTTAAATCAATAGCAAGACCTACGTTTTCAAATATTTTTTTCAATAAAGTTGCCTAGACTCGTGCAAATTACGATAAATTGCAATTTTTAAAAGTAAAATTACGATTTTTATCATTTTTCTCGAAACATTGTACAAATATTTAATACGATCATATCTGGACTTTTCTTCGAAATCAAGAATTATAGTTTTTCTTATAAATCCTTTCTTCAGAGTGATAAATACAAATTATCCTCGCTCGTGAAAATTACGAATCTGTTGTCAATATTAACACCTGAAAACAAGACCTTGTATTACCAGATAACGTAATTTTTGGTTATGACTCATCAAAAATCGAACGATAGGATGAAAAACTTTAAAGACTTCTATATTTATTTATCAAACGAAAAAAAAATAGAATCTGCTATTTAATTTTTAAACTAACTAAGTAATTATAATCTTTTAAATTGAGCAATTTTAGCACTGATTATAAGTAATAATTTTGTTTGTACAGTTTACGTCATCAATTAATTCACATGTAATTTTTTTATAGGGAGATAGCGGTAGTCCACTCGTTTATAACGATGAAGTTTGTATTGGAATATCCATCGCCGGTCCTTACGATTGCAACGAAACCGATGAACCAGGAATTTACACAAGGGTCTCTCATTACGCGGAGTTAATTAACAATACTTTAAATGGCCGAATAACTCAAGACATTTTTGTTGCTCAATTGGTGCAAAAGTCTCCCACAGAGTTTGAATTTATATCAGTTTGATTACTTTATATATAAACAAAAATTGTTTAAAATTATTTATAAAATTAAAACCACTGCAACAATAAGTCTTGTTTCTTATCAACATTATTAATATAAACTAAGTATATTATTGTTGTTGTTAATGGATACAAGAATAAAATAAATAATGAATTACTTAATTAAAAAATATATTTATTATTTTAATTATAAATTAATTAATGAATAAATTAATAAATGAATTAATAATTAATTACAATTAAGAACTTATTTTAGTCAATACATTTATTTAATTAATTTCAATTAAATTTTGTTTAAAATAGAGAATTGATCTCTATAAATATTATGATTAATTTGTGTCAACTTAAAAATATCACCGCATATGTAATCGATTATAAACGGTATTTATTATACACTACAGAAGTTTTATTTTATTTCTTTTTTTTCACACGTATAGTTTCATCCGTGAGATTACTATATGGCTATATTAACCTTCAATTTTACGCCCACGCCATTCCATTAGTAGCGCTATACCTATAGCGCTTCTAGCTCTTTATGTCACAAAATCCAAACCGGATACCTAATTAGTAATTAAAATTTCCGATTAGCTCATGCACAATTTTATATTAAACCAAATCACGATCTCCATTTGATAATGTCAAAAGTCAATTTCTTCCGACTTAAGTCGAAACATTATATATTTACGGCCATTTCTATAGCCGTGGAAAGTTTCGACCGAAATTCGTTAAAATTATAAATCAATATGAAAATGAGATATACGCGCGAACGTATATAGAATAAAGCCGCCAATAAAAAGCCGCGATTAGATAAAAATTCTTGAATAATATAATAATCAATAAGTATAATTAAAATGGAGCAGCATTGTTTGCTCGCTTAATATGTTAAATATTGACCTCGAGGCTTTCCCAAAAAATTTTAACCTACTGATGTAAATATATAATAGAGTGTAGCATCCGCGGCATTTGAACAATAAGTGTTTTAGGAATAATTGTACAGGAGCTTCGTGCATTGCACCGCACATTTGCTCGATCCAAATGTCATTTTTTTTTCAGCGAATTATTGCTATAACTGTAATACATCTTTTGCTTTTCTTCGAGCAGGCGATAAATAGAAGAAGAGAATAAAGAAATCAAAAAAAAAAATCGATTAATCATAAATCCGAGGTGCATAAGTGATCAGATATGGGCGACTGGTTATAGGCTTAGATTAAGAGAGATGCAGTAATTCTGATTATACCATCCAAATAAGACCCCCCCCTCCCCTCAACGTGGTTTGACGGAAAGGAGATCTGTAAAATCAATTGAGCTTGAATTAACAGTGATTCGAAAAACTTTGGCTTATGAGAAGTTTTTGACGTCATTGTTGTTTTTATTACGAAATTGCAGTTTTCATCAGGGTCGGCTACCTTTGGTAATTTATATGGAAAGGGGTTGTCAACTATAGGTAAAATTAAATTTATAAATTTATACTATAAATTGGACTTATAAATTTAATTTTACCTATAGTTGACAACCCCTTTCCATATAAATTATCAAAGGTAGCCGACCCTGATGAAAACTGCAATGAATGTCAATGTTTGCCTATATATATATATATATATATATATATATATATAGGCAAACATTGACATTCATTTTAAATGTTTTCTTCTAAGAAAACCGTTTAACGCATCATCACTATATCAATTATACTGGCTTGTACATATGACGATAAATATGGATGATACCATATTAGTATCGTTTAATTTCCGTTGTAAAAAACTTGATTTCAGGTACATATGATCATACAATCATATATTTTCAACGAATGTACAATATATCAAGCTTTAGATATGTCAATACAGTATTATATGTATATGCCCTTGATTTTTATTAATTTTTTTTCTGCAGTTTAATTAAATCTGTGCTATATCTGACTTGACTATAATTTTTTTTTACGTTTTATCTTCATATCTATCGTATAACCTCTATGATTATAAAAATTCATGAATTCGTTAACTTTTGTATTAGAAAATCACGCTAAATAATATTTTTCACAGATGCTCGACGATTTCACTGTATTATTTTTGAATTTTCTATTTAACGACACATCGCATAATACCGATGATTTTCGAAATAAATAGAATTTTTAATAAAAATGTATCATCCGGATTCTTGTTAGCTTCGCGGATTATTTCTATACGTAATATTAGTTTATATATATAATCGATCCGAGTTCTCCACCGATCCATATCGCAATCGTAGCGTTAACGCGCAGCTCCTGATTCCCATTACAAAAATTATCCCAAAACAAATCTCATATTACCAATTCATCCTGGGCATGTCTGTCTGCGTGTCTGTATGCGCCCGGGCGCGTGCGATCGTGTGTCGAAACTCTCGCAAACGACGAAAATCCAGCTCTTTCCATTCTCCTTTTCTTCCTTATATAAATATATGTATGTATGTATATATATATATATATATATAAAAGACCGTATGGCTGGGGAACGCGATCAAAATAGGTATTATAATTAAATCGAATATACCACATCCGCGGCCGTTCCCTCATTGGTCGCGTGCCCTCGCTCCTCTATTAGATGTATATATACATATATACGAGCGACGCCTGCCGAGACACTCGAGAGCCGCGCACCGCGCGCTATACTTTTTTTATAGATCCCGCGACGGCGACGGCGGCGGCGCCGCGCTCTCCGGAGAGACCGCGCAGAGATCGTATAATAATATACGTGTATATATATATATATATATATATATATATATATATATATATATGCGCTACTTTTATATTATTGTCGCTGATGCTGCGCGTGCATGCGAGCGCAGCCGCGCATCGGCATCGTCATCGTCGTCGTCGATCTTTTTCAGCCAGTACAGCGTCGGCGTGCATATCGTTCGCGCGCGCGCGCCCGCGGACACGCGCTCGTTATTAAGCACCGCGCGGGGGGCCTTCGACGTTCCTTGCGTCCGCGCTCCGCTGCATTATTAATATAGCCATATCCATAGATACGAGGTGTGCGATAAGAGGCGAGTGGAGAGGAGAGTCGGACGAGGAGTCCCGCGCCCTGGGCCGTATTGCGGATGGGGGGGAGGGGGGGGGAGGGCGAGAGGCAAGGGATAAAAAAGCATGGTGAGGCGCTGCTGCGTGCCGAGCTGCCGGAACAGCCGGGCGAGCCGCAAGGACGTGGACGAGCGGCCGCGGGTCACCTTCTTCAAGGCGCCGAGCGAGCCCGGGCTCTACGAGCACTGGGCCCGGGTGATAGCCGAGCGGGGCCGCGGCGAGCTCGGGAAGACGAGCGTCGTCTGCGAGCGGCACTTCCCCGAGGAGGAGATCAGGCGGCAGGCGGTGCTGAAGGACTCGGACGGCAACGTCATATTCCAGGTGCGTGCGCACGTACGGGGGTGTATGTGCAAACAGTGCGATCGAGTGTTTCAGGGGGGTAAGGGGGTGGTAGTGAGTTATGTACAGGCAATGCATGCGTAGGATCGAGGGGGGGGCGGGTGGAGATCCGTGCGAAAAGGAGGGTGTGGAGGAAAGTCCGAGACGGGGTTATTTTTCTTTCTCGGTAGTTCCTCATAACCTGGATAATCAAGGAATTCATCGGCGAGAGTTTAAATTAAAAAAAAAAAAAAAAACTAAAGAAAAATTACAATACTTCGTCGCGCGAGAATCTTTAAATCAGAATCGGCGAAACTGCATCTAATAAATGCGCCTCTATGTGTTTATTTGATTTGAAGAGGTCTTTTACACACCGTCGTAAAAATCCCTCAATAGCGCGCGGACGACAATTATTATACACGTCCAAGATAAAAAAAAAAATTATTTTTACACTTTTAGAGCGAGGAAGGGTGAGGGGACATTTCTATTTTAGAGAAACGCATATGAGCCTGGGTTGCAGCAAAAATAGACTTCAGGTTTCGAGTGAAATTGTTTGAATTTTAAGAACAACATCGTGCCTACTATTCTTGGCCCGATCCGATGCAATCGAAAGGAATACCGAGAAACGGACGTTCGGAAATAATTTAAATGTCAGCAAATTTAAATTAATTTTTTTGTTATCGTTCATTCTTTACTTCGATTGCGTCCGATTAGTTCGATTTTATTGAAAATGCTGCATTAGCGTCCCTGCTCTTTGGCTACCATACAGCGCGCATTGAAGCTCGTACAGCTTCTTCGAATAATCAGGAGGATCCGAAAATTTTGAAGATTTTTTTAAAAAATAATGCGTTACGCGTCGAATATGTCCAGTAGCCAGAAGGGTTACGGTGTTTCTTTTCTTGAAAAAGTACAGACCTGTCAAGGTACTTTTGGCCTTACAAATTCTTTTTTTTTTTAAAGACACAAAAGCAAAATACTGATTGATAAATTGTATAAAATACTGTAGGAACGAGAATGGTTATTAGAATGATAGTCATTATGTTATATATAGAATTTTATACAGGACATAAAGAAGATTATTATACGTAGAAACCTGAGATTATTTTATTTTTTTTCTAAAAATAAGCTGTGTTTCGTAAAATTCAAATATATTCACTAATACTTAAAATGTTGACCATTTAATCTATACAAGTTGTAAAATTAAGGAAACCACTGATAGTATATCTTTTGGGGAAAAAAATCAAAAGTATAGGTTAAGGAATTATCTACCTAGCGATATGCCTATTAATATGTACGTAAAATATTATTTTAAAAAAGTATCGGTTTCTTAAATCATTAAAAAAGTATACATTTGCTTTATTTAGGAAGAGATGTCGCATTTTTTCCTTTTTTTTTAGTATTCAGTAACTATATATATAACAAAAGTCGCAATTATGATTCAATAAATTGGAGAAGAATGTTATTCGAAAGCATAAAAATTCTAATTAAAAATACCGAGGTAATACTTGAGTAAACAATAAGAATAGAGTTTAATTCTGTATCACCCTATATATCTACAAAAACCCGAAATGTGTCTAGACCTAATAAAAATATTCTTTCATTTTCAGAAATCTGTCCATTATCTTCAAAAACAATATAAATCAACCAGGACTAATTTTTTTTTTTTTTTTTTTACATAATTTCATTTCAATCAATGGTCTTGTTTCGATACCATTTTAACCCACTAAATTATTAATAAAGAATTATCCACCATTGTCTCGCGATTACATCCTCGATATTCGTTATTGGGCGATAAAGTGACTTTTACAAAAATATCCGTGGAGCCGTGCCCGAATAGGAAGTAATACTCTTCCTAATATAGCTTTAATGCCCCTCGAACGTATGCCGGAACGTGGATAAATTTCTCACGATCGACGATCGGAGACGTGCCGCTCTTTTCGTTCGCCCCCTTCCCCTTTTTTCTCACCTTTGCGTATTTTTGTCCGCCGCATCGACGCCACTGCGTTGCTCTTAACGAGATTTATGTAAAAAATATGTGTGTGTGTGTGTATATATATATATACGTAACCCTCTATTTTGGCGAGCATTCGGCTCCCCGGCACTTTGTATAATTTACACCGCTCCCACTCGAACTGATAAGGACGAAACAGACGTAGAACTGTAATTTATAGTCGATTATAATTGATACCTTATATGCGTTTAGCTAACAAAAAAAGATGAAGAGATTTTAAGTATTTTCAAAGTTATACGTATAATATACGTTTCACCGATTTGTATAAATTCTATTCGTCTCTTTTTCAATTTAATAATTAGTATCGCATCCAATTCGAAAATAATTATTAAACAAGACTAAAACATAAAATAAACTAATAAATATTTTTATCGGTCATACGGTCTCGAATTTATTTTTTTGTTCTTTAATTATTTTTACCTATTTTAAACATAAAGAACGTTTGAAATATTATATCATAGTCGACTGATAAATATCATATTTTAGTTAGGAAACTGTAGACAAGATTCCGCCTAATCTAATAATTAATTACTCAGTAGTACCAAATTTTATTATGCTATAATTTATTATTTACAGTTAACCTTTGCTTTTTTTATTCATCGTGGTATAATGGCATTTCTATTATTCCAATTTATTAAAAAATCTATAACAATATAATATTATACACTTTATTTTATTATAATTAAAATAATAGATTTGAAAACATTGATTCATAATGAAAATTAAATTGCAATAAAAGCTTATTACTTTTTTTTTGAAGTTTTTTTTTCAGATGCCAGAAATTTTTAAGGTATAATAACAGTATAAAATTGGCATTCATTTATGAAGAAAAAAACAGTCCTATCCAGAATGCTGAATACCCAAAAATAAACGAGCAATGAAATCCCAGCGCAACTTCATTCGAAAGCTTGATCGCGATTTTCTTCATACCATCAACCCAAAGAGAGAGATAGAGAAAGAGAGAGATTTGAACTTTCGTTTACAACACAAAATATACCAATGCCCTTATACTTAGGTAAAAAAAACTTTTTCGCGCTATGTGACTTTTCCGTATATGCTTCATCTAATCTCTCACTCTCACACTCTCTCTCTCTCTCTCTCTCTCTCTCTCCCTCCCTCCATCTTTGGCCGCCTGGCGCTCTTTTTAATAATATACATGCCGACCGGCGTGTATTTATAGGTTGAGTTTGGGATATTTTTGGTTTTTCCGAAAGTTATGCGTGCATGGTACCGAGAGTGAGTGAGAGAGAGAGAGAGAGAGAGAGAGAGAGAGATAGAGATAGAGAAAGCAGGATAGAGAGAGTGTGCGAGCGCGCGCAAGGGGGAATGGAACATACACCGGGACGCGACCGCCATCAGTGTCGAAATTCTCCGGACGAGGCGTGTCTTTTAATATAATATGTAGTGCAGCGCTTTCGTTTTATAATCACGCGCGCGCCGGGAAAATTTTCAATGTCCGCGCTTTTGAGCCGATCGCGCCGCCTCGGCTCTTAATGGCGAGGATGTGAGGAGGAAGTAGAAACAGGTTTTATCGGTACATTATAATAGAAGTGAGACGCTGCTCGTGGCACCGATTTAATATGATATAATAGCGGGAGGAAAAGTAGACGCTGTGATATTTCGTAACTGTATGGACTTCCTTGAGCGCGGTGCGCACTTTCTTCGGACCTGTATGAAATTAGTGTTGCTTAAAATTGAAGAAAAAAAAAGATTCGAAATTATTCGAATGTTTTTTTAATACACGGTGATTTTCATTCCTAAAAAAGAATGATTTTCAATATGCAAATTAACCATATACGTTTGTGTGCGTGCGTGCGTGTGTGTGCGTGCGTGCGTGCGTGCGCGTGTAGAAAACTGGAACTTTCTGTCCCCATTAATTTCCTCTATTATACATTGTTCAATATAATAGAACTACTTTTCTCCGCTCAAGAACTCTTCACCATGCTATTATTAGCTATAAAGAGAAAAAAATTGTTCATCCGCGAATAATAATAATAATAGGCTTTGACCAGAGTTTCCATCATTTTCAGAACAGTATAGTGATTCATCGGATGCATTATTGATCTTTATATATTTATATACTGCACCGCATGGATTAATCCCATCATAAAATTTCATCAATGTTCTTTAAATATTTGCATTTCGGATTAAAAAAATGAAAATGATAATAATGAACCAATTGACAACTTTGTTAAAATGTATACGTGCACGCTGTAACCTTGGAAAAAAAAAATCAGCGCAAAATCTATTTATAAAAATCAATGCCTGTAGTAGTAGAAAATGCAATAAATCAATAATGGGGAGCTGTCATAGTTATTTGGTAAAAATTTACGGTCAAATATTCTCCTAAAACAGGCGTTGATAAAAATGTCAAATTGCCGAAAGTGATTGAAAATCCATTGAAAGCCTTGAACACACGAAGCTACTCTATTTCAATAAGAGTAGTTATGATTAACATCGCAAACAAAAAATCATTGTGCGACAAAGAAGCGCGCTAAAAGTTAATACGCTTAGATTAAGTGTATCCGAGTACTGCACCGCAAATAGATGCAGTCGTATTTCGAGGACTATATTGGCCTCCAGTCTAGCTTGCAGTTTTGGGGTTTTGTCGCCCAATGGTTTTTTTATTCATAAAACACACTGGGCATTGCGCTTACATTGAAACAGATCGACTTTTGTTGTACTAAACGTCGTTATGGCGCGTTTATAAAAAAAACTATTTATAAAATATAAAACCGAATAATAACAAAAAAAATTCAAGCGAATTTTTTATTTGACCAAAAATCTAATTTAAATGTAAAATTAAATAAATGAATAAACAAATTGCTAAATCTTTGAAGGGGAGGGAGTAAAGCTCTTATATATTACCGATTTGCTATTCTAACTAGATATATATATATATATATATATATATATATATATATATATATATATATATATATTTACATTTACTTGATGTTCGAACCTTGTTTTTCAGAAACCATTGACCAAATATTATCTTATGAAAAATGCGGTCCCGTCGATATTTCACGAGGATTTTGACGAGCAAACAGTCGCAAGGAGAAAAAGAAAACGGAAAAAAGTAATGCCCGATTACATAAAATTATTTAATAATACAGGTATGTCATGGGTAGAATTTGAAAGATTTTTTCTATTTTTTTTTTTTTTAAATACGTATATTAATTATACAAGTCCGATATTATAAATTTTGCAGAAAATTTCACTTTCGGGTGCGATGGGAACTTCGACATTAATTACAGCGACATTCTGATGGCCTTGAACGAAAGCGAGAACAACGCGCTCCAGTTTAGCGTGATGGCGGACAATAATTCCCAACCGCCAATTGTGTCTTTGGATCCGAAAGGAAAGGAGGATCAGAATTACGCGAATCATATGGAAAATAATCATGGTACTATATCGTCATCCATTTATTTATAGCAATACGATACATATCTTACACTATATCGACCAATATCTGCAGATGACTTTTTTTTTTAATATTGCATAGAATTCTATATGAGAATGATTGAACGCAAATCTGCTCGATCATAGTTTTATTAGCATAAGTAGTGAACGTTAAAATAAAATTATTTTTTTGCTAGGTTATAAAATATTGACAAAGTTTTATATGTAAAAGACTAGGAAGAATTAAACATAAATACATAAACACCGGTTACGACGTAGATGCAGATGATTCTTGTAATTCCTGATGCTAGTGTAATTTCAAGGCCGGGTTGAAGGTTTAGAAAAGAGAGGTGCTTATAGCCCCCGGGCCCGCTGCACAAGGTGCCCCTTTACTTCCATTATTGAAACGATCTCAGAAAAATGTTCAACTACTAAATCCACGTAAATCATGCTCCCATTATAGTTTCATTAGAAATGAAAAAATTTTACATGTATATCAGAAAGCGCTGGTTAAACTTTTAAACGTCAAATTGTATACAATTATTCGCGCCAGATTAATAAGTTGCGAGGAAATTCGTGCAATTATTTTGTTTTTGGCTTTCCAACAATAACGTTATTTTGCTTATTCTCAAAAAACACAGAAAAATGTATTCAGGTGTGCAATGATAATAATTTTGTTTAAAATTACAACATGTATGGTACAACTTGTGGCGAAAAAATACACCAGATCGCCAAAAAGTTTTCAATTGAACAAAAGTAAATTATGTCAGAATTTTCGAAATTACGAAGCTGCAAGATTATTTATGGTATAAAAAATACGTCCGGATCGGCAATAGATTAAAAAAAAATGATTATTGTTTTTAAAACCATTTCAATACTATAATCAGAACTATTAAGATATTGAAATTTTTATAATTTATTGATAAAAGGCTTTGTTGTAGACAAATAAAAAAAAAGCATATTAATTAAATAGATTTTTATTGCATTTCATTCAATTGATTTTAAAATTGTAGAAATAAATTTGATCGAACGATTAAATAGAATAAAGTATTTTATAGTTTTTTTTATATATATCCTTTTTTTTAATATAATCATCCCATATACATTGGGCCTCTCTCTAAAATGACCTCATGTCCGTCAAAGGCTTAATCCGGTCCTTCCAGTAATTAATCGCTTCAGAAAATCTCCTTATATCCTAATCTGCGGAAAATCAAGTATTGGGAAATGGTATCTCAAGTGTCATTTCAGGTCTATCTATGAATATCGATCGGTTATGTAAATCTCGTTACCTGCGCAAAACAGACGCGAAAGAAAGTCGACAGGGATTTTTATATAATTTTTCAATCGTAACCTATAACTATAAAAAGTATGCATAAGAGTTAATTTCATTCGATAAGGTGGATCACTTCTTATTATTATCGAAATTATTTAATCTAGAGATTCATAATATACTAATAAAAATAATTGAATCTTACTGGAGAAATAGACAACATCCTTTAGAGTAAACGATGCTGGCTTCACTTATTTTCAAGTTACATCGACTGCTCCGCAGGGCTCGCACTTGAGTCCGTTATTTTTTAATTTATTTATTAATGAGCTACTGATCTGCTTAACTATAATGCTTCTTGTTTCATGTATACAGACTATGTTAAATTACGCGTCATTCTATAACATTCCCGTTAGCTAATTCCAAATTCCAGATTAATGTCAATTATCTATCCAAATGTTAAAAATTACGGACTTTCATATTTCCGCATGTAAAATTATATCTTTTTGTCGTATAAATTCACTATATCTGTACACTTATTTAATCAATAAATCAAGAAACTACATTTGATATAGAGTTGCAATGACTTCAGGCTTTATTGAGAATTATAAATTTAAACATTACAATTGAACAAGGCAAATTACATGTAATAAAAAAATTATAAAATTTTTTGTCTTAAGGAGTCATGAGAAACTAAACATGTATATTATATATGAATATCATAGCTAAACCTTCATCCTTTTTCAATGTATGCATAAATGAACACATCGCCAATTGAAGAGTTGAGTGTCATTCTTACTTATTGTTTAGTTATTGTCTCATTTATGAAAGGTAAATAGAAAAATTGAAAAGCAGCAAAAACCTGTTTTTCTACGCGCCACACGCTAGAAATTAAATTGTTGTACGTGTATTTTCATCACTATGGTCTCTTAATGCTATACTGTAAATTTCAATAAACTCTGGTATTATAATGCAAGTTCTGTATTTTCACGATAAAAAAAGTAGGAAATCTATATCTCTATAGAAGGTACAAAAAATTTAAAAACTGATTATGCGTGTGTATTATATAGATTTATAACCCACAATAATCTGTATAAGTCTTTACCATTTTTCCCCTTAGACCCGTCAATACATCAACATAAGGTGCAGATTCCCATCAAAATCACCAGTCAGCTCAGCGATCTCGACGGCTCGAATCTGGAGGAACCGAAGGAAATAACGATTTTAATACCCGAGGAGGAGATGATGCTTCTGAATCAGCAGAGCCAGGCCCTGATGTCCATGAATGTCGATCAGACCGTGAACGTCGAGAAAAAGAAGAAAGTCAGCTCTAAATGCAAACAGAGCAACGTGCATTATCCCCTGCCGGAATCCGAGATACAGATGAACATAAGGACGTTCGATTTCATTTTTTACAACAGCCACAAGATAAAACTGCCGAACGCGATGTGGGGCTATCACAAGAATAGCATCGACAAGAACATCATCATATTCTCGAAGGCGAAATGGCTCAAGTCCGACGTGTCAATACCACCCGTTTATGAAAAGCAGGTATTTATAGAGAATTGTGCGAAAGTTTTCAATGTATATCATTTTGATGAAGGTAAATGTATAGCTTTTTACCAAGTTGACTCTGCTACTGAGGTTCTGTATAGGTGAATGTTTGTCCGTTGAGGTACTGCATCAAGTTTTATTGAAATATCAAACAATCGCATTGAAACTGTTAAGCATATTGAATTTATTTATACAACTAGAAGCTCTCAAACAAATTGTGCATTTTTATACTTATAAAGATTGCAATGTTAATTTTAGTTCCAGACTAGTGATGCTAGTAACTTTGTTCTATAAATGAAATAAAATTTTTGTTTCTGGATAAAAATTCAAATTTCATCTTGACTTTTTATCTGCTGCAAATTAATAGTTAATATGTTGAATGGTTTATTTATTTATTTTTTATTTAAAATAAACGTTAAACTTTTATTCTCTACAGCTTTTTTTAAATCACCCGATCAATTTTGATCTAATTAAATTTTTTTACCATTCGATAGATAGCAATTTTGGTAAACGACTGTCACATACTATTATTTAGTACGTGAATATTTAAAAAATATATGAAATACTCTATATGTATCGGTACACCGTTAAAAGAATCTAGAAAAATTTTGGTAGCTTATAACTGAACTTTTGGATTTTAACTTGCTGCAATGGATAAAGTTTACGCGAAAACTGTCCATTCGAACATGGTTTTTCTACTTATTCGTACTTCTATAATTTTATAGTTTTCTGTCTAATTAGAAACTAAGTATAAGCAACTGAAAATTCAGTAATTTTCAATTGGACAAAAAATACTTTTATTTACAATTCTACGTGAAATGATGAGAACACCCTTATACATAAGCACGCACAGATACTTAAATATTGTTCAAACACCCTCTCACGTCTCCGCATCAGGTGATCTTCCACGAGAGCGACAGCATAAAGATCTACATAAACAGCAAGTTCTCGCCGCTGGAGGCGCTCCGCAGGCCGAGGAGCGTCGACGAGATGGAACTGATACTGCGCGGCGTCGACGAGACCCAGGTCTGCTCAGGGGGCCCGACCATCGGCGAGTCCGAGGCCGTCCACTGCGCCCAGAAGGATCACGTGGTGCGCAGGTGGCGCCACAAGCTCTGCCCGATCGTCGTCCAGGCGGGCGAGACCACCTGCAAGTTCTGCCTGACGGTGAACCAAGTGCTTAGGTATCCGAAGAAGAAGAGGCTCCACTTCGGGCGGCGTCCGGCCGCGCCGGCGGCCCCGCAGGATCAGGAGGAGCCGAACGACGAGGACGATTTGTGAGGTGACGCGAGATTCGACGTGAGGAATTTCGCAATAATACGTTGCATATGCGTGTCGGAGTGTTTTTCTTTCATCCTCAACTTTATTCTTTTGGCAGATCTCTTTATACCCGCGCCGCGAAATGTGTGTACAAGAGTAAGTGTGCATAATTTATTTATGGATATATGTAGATCCAACAAGACGTGAATCGATTTAAGAAATTATGTTGAAATAAGATTATGAGCGAATTCTGTAACAATTTCTGCTCGCCGACTAATATGACCTTTCAAGAATGCTTTTAGAAATCTTTCGAGAGAAAAAATCACCGAAAGGTAATAAAATTACTTCTGAAAGAATTTCAAGAAAGATTTCTAAAATATTTTGCGGAAGAATCCTGAAATAATTCCACGATATTGTTCATAAAAGAGTTCTAAATCTTGAAAGAATTGCCGCATGAATTTGGATAGATGGCCAAATATCCTTAAAGAAATCCTTCTCTCTATCCATTCTCGTCATTATTTTTACATGCTCGAATTCTGAATCCTTTGCTGGTAGATGAAAAACTAATTTCCCGCAAATGGCAAAAAATCAGCTCAATTAATATATAATATGAAATAGGGTTGAATGAGATCTTGCTCTCACAGCGTTCTACATCTGTATGCGAAACGTTTCATATATGTATTATAATGTCATTGCGAGCGATAAGGATTACAGATAGCACGAAAGAATTGTAAAAGCTTTCTCGAAGACTTCAATGAAAGAATAGTATTCTTTCAGAAAGTATTCAGTGAAGGAATTCTGAAAAGTTTGCATATACGTTTTTCCTAGAACCATAAAGAATATTAGGATTCCTTCAGAATTCATTCGCTAGAAGTATTGTCAAAGATATTACAAGGAAAACAGACGACGGATTCTTTCAAAGATCCTTTAAGAAGGCTTTAAACTAAAGAGTTTTACAAGAATCCTCTCATAATGTATGTATGATATATATTGAACTTGTTTGACTCCCCACGCAGTTTAAATCAACCTCACTGTAAGATTGAATTTGAAAAAAGTTCCATTTAAAAATTTTTTAAGTTCCGTTATAGAGGATTGCGGCCTCTTAAATGAAGTCTGAAGATACTGGCAGTTTAGTATTAATCAACTGTGGATACCGATATTTCCTTTGAGTATTCGTGAAATACGTTCGGAAATCTTACATAAAATTAATGATATTATATATTATGAGTTCGTAAAAATTAAAAGCTTAAAATTGACATTAGAAGTGTCTGAAATCGCTAATTGCGAAATCATTCGCATAATAATAAATTTTACAATGAAACAATAAAAGTATTTCTTTATATGTAATTGCTATTGGCTACATCAAAGCATTTTCAAGAGATTTAAATACATAAATCCATGCATGAGGGTTTTGTGCTATCTTTTGAAATTATAAATTATGATTAATTTTTATTAATGGACTTATATGAATAGTAAATAAAATAAATAGACTGATGATGTTTTGATTCATTTTTATATTTCAACTGATTAATGCAGTACAAATACATTTCGAATTTTTTTACTTTCACCTCGAAAAACATATTAATGTAAAAAGAGTAGAATCAGACAATTCTTTTTCACATTATATTTATTTATATCATTTTAAATTAAGTATTTTATATTTGTATTTATATTTATATTTATATACGTATCAACAATAATTAAATTTAAAATAACTGAAGCTATGCAAATAAAATTAAAATTATTTTTAAATCGTGATCTAATTTAACGGCATAAATTTTTTATTTATTAATTGATGGTCAGTTTAAATCATACCCTTTCTCATATTTGATTCGATATAGAGGTTATATTTTATAAGTAAATTATTCATTAGGCTATACTATATTATACTATATTATACTATATTATTAAGATACTAATTAGAAATAAGTATTGAAAAACTTTAAATGAAATCACCATTATAATACTCGACGCTTTGTAAATAATTTCTAGTGTGTCAATTCATATTATATAATAATAAGAAAATCAAATTAATTTAAATAAAATTATCTTAAATATTCCACCGCTTTCGTAAGACACGAATGGTTATCGTACTTTTTTTATATTATAACGATGAAAAAAATACAGGAACTTAGTCACACAATATGTTACCGTCATGTATCTATTTATAACTGTTTAGTTTAGACGAAAAGAACTGTTAAAGTAATAAATAAAAAGTTTAGAAAATTAATTCCAACATTGTTACCATGTACAAGATTTATAAGTTTTTTCCCCGATATTTTTACAATTATACGCTTGGACTTTTAAGTTACACTTTTATAAGTGATCATATAATATTTTACAAATTTTCATTGGCGGTTGATAGTATGCAAGGATATTCATACTGTCGTATAAAGCTCATTGCCATAAAATATGGTCTATTTCTTCTGTGCATTTGCATTTCAATTGCGTATCTACATAATGAGTTGTCAAGTAGATGAATTTTAAAAAGTGAACAGGCAAGATTATTGTGTCCGCATCTACACCTTTTTATTGTCGAGATTATCTCTCTCTATAAATTCATACCTTGGAACGATGATTTCATCAACTATTTAAAAAAGAGAGGAAAAAATCTTTACCTTTGACAGAACTCTCTTCTAAAATTCTTTTTTCTGAGCTTGCTCGTTAGCATGGCTCTTATTGAACGGTTTTAGGTCTGTAAATAGTATTTTTAAACTGCTACTTATTTCATGTTTTACAGGTTCTTTCACGCTGATATCGGCATTGTCATTTCTTAAGATTCGCTGGTATCCAATAAATTTTGCTCTTGCTCCCGATTTGTCAATTTTCAAGAAAATTCTCTGCATTTCTTCGTAATTTCTAAGATGCAAGTATTTGATTTTATATCTATATTAAACTTTCTTAAGCTAATTAGCGCGCTCAATTAATCTGAGAAAATAATTACATTTTGATATCGTTGCATTAAGATAAAATTGACGTCAGTTTTCATCACGATACATACTGCAGTGAATATCCAAGCAAATTCCGGTAATCTTTTACATATGACGTTTTTATTTTTGGGAGTGTCAACAGCGCAGGCGCATCCTACTGAAGTAGATTATTCTGATGCGCTACCATCTTCATAGATTGGACAAGCATTTTCATTCTCTATTAGTTTTTTGATTTGTTAATTTTTGTTCGCGATCCCAGCGCCACGATTAACTATTAAAACGGAAATGAAAATGTGTAAATCGTAGTTTTCGTTTTGCGTCCTCATTTTACGTTTTACAATGTTGAAACAAATTTTATACGAATCTTGGAAAAATTCTACAATTGGGGGTATCCCTTACTGCTTTCATAATATCTTTCAAAGTTACTTTAAAAAAATAAGAAAATGTTTATCTAACTGTCGTCTGCACTATAGACATCGCCGCTTTGCAGTAACATTAAATAACAGCAAATATTATAAATTTTATACGTATAGTACAGATCCAACTTGGATAGCCCCGGATGTAGAATTGAATAATGAATCGAATGAACTTGGTTTCATCTTTCTATTCATAGAATTGAGGGAGTAAAACGAAATATAAGATTTTATTATGGTTATAATGCAAGTTGTCAATTCTGTAGATAAAAAAGTGAGAACTTTAATTTCTGATTTTTTGAATTGGTGGCGCTGAAGAAAATATTCAATGCCGTACAAATCAAATAAAGAATTATGAAGCCTGGTGCAGAAAAAAAAAATATATATATATATATATATATATATATATATATATATATATATGCACATAAATACACACATGCATACATACATGCATGCAAACACATTGCAAACATAGTAACGTAATACGGAAATTTGAAATTATAGGGAGGTGCGAGATGTACGAGCTTGAGCCAATAAATATATATAAAAATATAATAGGAAAGTAATTGTTCTTTTCCTAACCTAAAGTATATATAATATTTATGTAGGCAATAATAACATTTTTGCCTACGCAAATTTAATATTTATATACATCCTAAAAATTTTTTATAATCGTTTTTTATGACAACTAAAGCACGTTAATTCCCAAAATTTCAAACATGTTTATTTTTTTTGCAGGATAGTCTTTTAGCTACGATTAAAACTCATAATTTTAGGAGGAAATGAGAGTATTCACAACGTGTAATTGATGCATTTCAGTTATTACTTCGATATGCACTCCTATTATATAAAACGGATAAGAAAAAGTAACGTGAAAAGAATATATAATTTTTAATTCAAATGCAAAATATCATAAAACCATCATTATTTTGGAATGTAGAAGAGTATGATTGTATATTTTTAGTACTGAATTTTGTGTAAAGAGTAAGTACAACTCCTAAATTAATATATTATATTATAAATATTTAAATATATAGTTATCTATATAAAGCAATTTTTAAGTTTATTCTTATATTACACATCATTATACAGTGATTTATATTTGACAATAGCACTTATATATTAGAAATTACTATCTTTTTCAATAAGTATCTTTTCAATAGTTTCATTACTATCTATTTAATAGGTAATTCTAAAAATTTTATTTTAAAATATATTCTTGTACGGCTAAAGATTTCTTTAGTATTTCATACATTGTAATTTTTTGGAATAAATATGTCAGATTAAATAAAGTCAATATGTCAAAATACAAAAATTATACATATATTCCCGCCAAAAATATCACGATATATAATATAGAAATATTTTTTGTAAAAACATATATATATATATATATATATATATATATATATTGTTTTTCAATAATTATAATGTAGAATATAATATGCCATTATATTTAGAAGCTGTACTTGCTCTCTATATACAAACCAATCCTATTAAATATACAATCATACTGTGCTGCTTACTTTCCCAGAAGATGGTGATTTTATATTTTTCATTTAAAGTAAAAATTATAATATATTCTTTCCACTCTAATTTTTTACTATTTTGCATATTGGACACCTTGCAACTAAAATAATAGTTATCTTTGTTGCATTAACATCAGATTATATCTATAATATTAATATTATCACTTACGAACAATCAAACCGCCCCCTTCAAAACTCTAATTTATCATTATATTTATAATTATTTATACTTTAAATGACCCTTTAAAATTAAAAATAAAGAAGGCCATACGTATTATACGATTTGTTTAATTTATTAATACGTAATAAATTAATATGTTTGTACTATTACCTTATTTTTATTTTCTTTACATATAAGAATCTTATTATATAAATATAAATACTTCATACCCTCGTGTCCCACTCTGGGGAAGGGGAAATGAAGCAAAGTGTCTTTTGGGAAGCTTTACATTTTTGATGAATTTATTTAATAATTTTTTTCTTCAAAAATAGCACCTTAAATTATAGGTTTTTGTCTATCACTTGCACATTGAAATTTAAAATAACTGAACTTATTTGAATTTTGGATGCCCGTCATGTCTCGTCTGTATATAACCGTTTGTCTCTACTTTTTTATTGAAATATATACTGATATAAATTATATATATATATATTAATTTGCCATTAATAATTTCTATTGAATTATTGTTTACATGTTTATTTAATTAATCATTAAATTACAATTATTATTGAAATAAAATTTTAATTAGATATTATTTTTAATTCATAAAAAGTTAAATATGGAGATAATTAACATTTTAGGAGAGAAAAGAATAATCCATCAGAATACATGATCAAGAATTGTATAATACCCATCTCCATTCATCAGGTAATCGTTATGTTGATACCTGCATATATATATATATATATATATATATATATATATATATATATATATTATCGGATCAGCTGTACGACATTTGTCGAGAGGTTGGGTCGACTTTATTCGGATTTGTGGTTCATTCGTTTAGAAAATCGTAAACACTCGCATGCTGTCTATCAAATCGTATACAATGCGATGTTGCCACTACTTTTTACACGATTTTGGAAACAGTGTCGAACGAATTGATAGAATACACCAGCTGCCAGCGCAATGATACGATTTGCGCGAACGTGGACCGTGATGCCCGTAATACAGTTATTGACCATATACTCAAATACATGATTCCTTTATCTGATCATTACAGTTTTAGTATGACAAAGTAATTCATCAACACAAGATATTGTATTTATTGAATTTTTATTAAATATAGGGAATGTTAAAATAAAGATACACGAAATAATCTTTTAACATGAACTTTATTTCAAACGAGGAAAGAAAAGACGTCTGTTTAAACGAAAGGACAACGCAAGACTCTCTACAGTACTCGAAATTGAAAACTCTGCAAGCCTTTGTGAGAAACTTAAAACCTATATAAAAACTGATCAGGCATCTAGGCAATAAACTCATAAATCATTTGCCGCGCAGGGCAGCAAAGACGCAGATCGTAATAAGACACAGTGGACACATATGTTTACATCCTTTTACGATACTCTCCAATATTTAGTTTCAAGTATTTTTTGCTTTATTATTTATAGAAGGCTAAAATAATCTAACAGTATTAATTAAAAATAATGATTAATTAAATTTTCATTTAATTGAAAATTGAAAATAATACCTTATTAAATATATATATATATATATATATATATATATATATATATATATATCGATAAAAATTAAAAAGTAATTATAAATTATTACAAGTTAATTAAAAAATATCTCAACCCTGAGATATGTATACCTAAGGGTATATATATATATATATATATATATATATATATATATTTTTTAATGTGGATTCATAAATATTTTTATCGGTCTTACAGCCTTTATACAATAAAATATTATACTAATAGAATGACAGTCAGACTCTCCTAGTTTACAGTAACCCCCATAAAATTGAAAATACAAATTACTAATAACACATAAAATAAAAAATCAATTAAATTAAAAATTAAAAATTAAAAATAATACAAATAAATTAATCTATATTCTTTGTTAATAAAGGAGAATCTGATTTCCCCCACCAGCTTAAATTTAAATTTACTTTTCATTTCCGACGTTTTGAACAGTTCCGGTTCATCTTCAAGGACTAAACTCTAATATAACTTACTTAAATCTAACTTTTTTATTTATTTTTCATTTAATTTAATTTTTATTTTACTATTTAGTTGTAATATATATTTCAGATTGTACGGTGGTGATTATAAATAAGGACTGCCCGATACTCATTATATTAGTATATTATATTATTGTAAAAAAACTGTAAGACCGAGAAAATTTTTTATCAATTTACAGTCGAATTTTCTACCTTTACAGCTGAAGAATTTCCTTCAGATATATGCTAAATACTTCTTGGTATCAGATATGCTCAATCCACTCGACACAGCTCCATCTTATATATGTGCATATTCAAAATGTGTACTAAATTCACTGCACAATCTCAGCGCCAATAATTAAGAAGTTAATGAAATGAATTATAAACTCATCAAATTCAATAAATCAAGAAAAGAAATCAAAATAGAAGTCTTAAGGACATCTGCTCATTCAAACAGCACTGAAAATCCTATTGCCAGCAAAGCAGCCAAAGAAGCAGTTCTAATACAGCGTAAAAAATAAAATATAACAACGCCGCGAATATGTTAATACGAAAAAGAATGGCACTACATGCGATAGAAATATATTATAATAACATATGGATAGAGGAAAAAAAACAATAAAGACAAATTTTTTTCGAACCAAGTTAAATTTTACAATAATAGTTATTTATTTTTGAAAGTTCTTAATATTCTAAAAACATATCAAACTCGCCTAGTTGTTTTGCTTTTCTTAAAAAATTTAATATAAATGTATACTTAGTCATTAGTTTTATTTTTTAAGTAGTTAAAAATTGAATAAATTTTTATTATTTATTAGATCCAATTTCTGAATCTAAAATTTATGTTCCTCGAAAAAAGTCCTATTTTCGTAACATAGATGGGGGCTACGCTGTGATTTTATAACCAAGCCACGTAGAACCTAAACTTGCTAGTGAATGTATCTTTTTATAAAATGTTCTATATCATATTTAATTTTAAATAAATGAAATATACCAATTGGTTTTTAAACGTAGTATTTTTATTATTTATAATTATTGTATCATTTTCGTATTGTAATTAAATTTTTGGTCATTCTTACTGTTGAAATTTTAATTGCAATATTTATTGTAAAAACTAAGTAAGAAAAAATGATAATGAAAAATCAACTACGACTCTTAAAATATTAATACAAAGATCTTATTTAACCTATAATTAAAAAAAATAAAAATAATTAAGCATAAATAAATAAAAAAAATGTTAAAAATCTATTTTTAAAAAAATGGTTAACAAATTTAATTAAACGGTAAAAAAGAAATAACAGAGAAAAATTTTACTAAAAGTTAAAACATAAAACTCTACCCAGAAAATATTAAATATGAAAAATATTAAAATATAAAATATAAACAAATTATGCTCCAATGAGCAAAAACATCCGACTAAGTTTAGGTAATCTGCAGGTATCCCCGCTAAAAGGATCGATTCAATTTCAGGTAACTTCAATTTCAGTATATATATATATATATATATATATATATATATATATATATATATATATATATATATATCTTTGGAACACTGCATCAAACAAATGACACAATCTTTATTCGAATTTGTTTTTTAAATTTTGTAATATAAATCGATAAAAACAATTGAAATTTGTTTTCAAATATTATATAATTTTTATTAATTTATTATTTTCCAAAATACGCTTATTTAGAATAAGTAATTTAAAAATAACTTAATACAATAAACAAAACAATCTATTTTAGATAAATATCAAATAATGATTTAATTATTTTTTTAAATTACATAATTTTATATTAAGAATAGTCTAGAGTGCCATTATGTTCCATATAATTAGTATTTTTATATTCTTTACCCGATAGAATCAAGTACGGTTTTGTCAAATTATAGATTACCATTCCAATTTTAGATTATAAATACAGATTTATAAGATAAAATTGTAAAAAAAAAATAATACAATAAAAATGTAATTGTAAATAAAAAAGTGCACAGCAATCCTGACAAATTTAAATTTATTTAGATAATACGCAAAACTATAAAAATTTAATATTTTTATTTACTACTTTCATATTATAGCATTGCAATAACAAAGCTAATATTTTATAAATAAATAATTTCTTTATATCTAAAAATTATACGTGTAAAGAATGTCAACTTGGTTTTCTATAAAATGACGAAGAAAAATTCCTTAGACTACATTCCTGGTACTAAAAAATAATTCCAAATTTAAGTGTAGAAAAAAGAAGTTATAATGGCTAATTTATTGCGCAAGAATAGATTAAAAGTAGAATTTCACAGGAATACTAAAAAATTAGAAACAAATCAAAGAATGACCAACAAAAGCTGAAAAAATACTTTCAAAACTTTCAGAACAGAATTGAAAATTAGCGTTATACATCACCTCGTAGGCATCTAATAATTTTGAGTAGGCTGAAATCTAGTCACTACGAACTAAAAATAATTGAACTATTATGGTTATAAAATAGACAAATCTTAGAATAAAAAATTTCAACATTGTTATAGTAAAATTAAGAAAAAGGTATAAACTAGGTCCTTTTATTTCTGTCTAGTAAATAATAATTTTATTTCAAATGCAAGTTTTAATTACTATCCTGCAAGAAATTAATATTTCTAGAATAATAATTTATTATGTTATTTGTTTAATAAAAGAGAATTTAATAAAATACATAAAGTAACAGCTTGAAACAATTATAAAATAATAAAGTCTATTGTGTATTGGATTTTGTCAAACTAAAAATTAAGTATAATAATTAATTTTACAATTGTTTACCTTAAACAGACAATTTTGTATATCTAAATTTTCGAAAAAAAAAATGAATTTGAAAATATTATTCCCTGTTATCTTTATACTTATTTCAATATTCATAATTAAGAGATCCCATTCTATTCATTAATGAAATAATTAATATCATTTAATTTTTTATCATTTTTTTTGTAACATTCTATAAACCAAAGTTTCGTATAAAATTGTGTAAATCATTGGTAAACAAGTTTTGATATAAACTTAATATGAAGTTACTATATATATATATATATATATATATATATATATATATATTAATCGTTTGCGACCACCACGGCCCTTGGCATTTTTGAGTAAGTAATTTGGATAGAAATTAGGAGTATGGAGATTATATATGTTAATGTGTGTGTAGATACGCATATATATGCGTATTTCAATCAAACGCTGGATGTCGAGCTGATGTTTCTTTATTACTGCTCATCTCCTAGTATCCTTATCTTCTATACTTAAATATATTATATATATATATATATATATATATATATATATATATATATATATATATATATATATAATAAACTTCTTGTGACAAATGATCAACTACTCCGCTACTTATTTCATAAAAATATTATAAAATATAAATTTTGTATGGATCATTTATAATTTACATATTTAACTTGGGCTACTACGGCCCTGATTAATACTAGAACAATCGATAAAACAGAACAGGATTTTTCGTACACTTCGAGTTCCGTAAACTTCCACAGTATATTAAAAATCAGGCGCTTCAATCGATTTTAAGTTCCGTCAGAGGCATGGAGCACTCTTAAATCGCTATTATTTTGTATTATTAAAAAATATATTATAGTCTTATGCGCAGGTATTATAGCGACATCTAGTAAATAATTGGATGAAGTGTGTGTTTGCTAATTCTTATACATTCAAATAGAAGTTTTGAGTCATTATTTAAGTTAAAAAATTTTTCATTTTGATTTTTGATTACATTGTGCACGGTTTCGTACATTAGTAATTCCTTGTTGAAAATTATTTTATTTATACAAGTAAATTGCTCTTTCTTTTATGAATAATAATTTTGATTCTGTCATTGGTATGTTTGTCGGGGTACTTATTCGGTGCTCGTGCGCTAGTCTTGTGGTTATGTATCGAATTCTTTCCAATTTTTCTATTAACGATTGAGATTTCGGAAAATATACGAAACAAGCGTACTCTATATTATAACTTAAAATGTAAATTTCTCCTCATTTAAATTCCAATCCAGTAAATCGTATTACCGGTATGTCATCATCAAATCGTTTCAACATCAGATTGAGAAATCAAAAATTGTGGGCCCCTGAATTCTGAACATTTCACAAGATAAATGTCAAAAAAAATTTATTTATGTTTTCGTGGTTTTGACCATTCATAACTTCATCTCACCACTTTTTTATGAAATTCTTAAGTAACTACTCGAAATACGTAAGATATGAATATTTTCAAAATTTCTCTTCATTTTGTGTTAGAGTAGCCTAAAAATTGTTTTGACGAAAATCTTGTTTTTTAGCTTTATAATATTAAAAATCTCTACTACTTTATATATATGTATATATATATATATATATATATATATTTTTTTTATTTATTTATTTATTTATTTATTTATTTATTTATTTAACAAATAAAAAATTTTTAAACCTGCATTAGTAAAATTAGTTAAATATTGCAATGATCAAAAAGATTATTTTCCAATAAAATTGAAACGTTAATGCTTTTTAAACCCTACACTTCTAAAAATATAGCATTAATTTTATAAAGAAAAAGATAGCTATCTAGATTAATAATAATAAGTATAAAAAATTGGTTAGTGTCGAACGATAATAAATTATTTTTACATATCTTAAATTTATTCGAATCGATCAAAATATAATTAAATAAATATTTGGTTAAGTATATATTATCGAAATATACGTTCTATAGTTTTCAGATAGGATCACTTTCTTTTTAGTCAAACAAAATATACTTATTTTTGATTAACTTCGCTTTCATTTTCAAGCATAAGATTAATAAGGTCTATCTGAAAATTCCTAAGCCGGAAAGAAAGAGAAAGAGAGGAATTTTAGAGGTAAGCAAAATCCAGAATTTTATATTACACAAAGAGTAAGTATATTTATGTTAAAAACATAATAAATGTGTAAGTGTATTTAAGTTAACAAAATTATATTTTTAAATAATTATAATTTGATTCCGATAATTACGATAAAGAATACGTTGTTAATTCTTGACTTATTCTAATGTATATGCTCATGGAAAACTATATAAAATTTTTATTTTACATAATTGATATATTTCTTTAACATTATTTTAAGGAATTCTTTGAAGACAAATAAAATTAAAACAAAATTATACTTATATTTTCAATCGATATCTATTTATTCAATGGAATAGAAACTTAAATTGATTTATTCGGACAGTTGTTACATTAGTAATTGATTTTCATTTTTGAATTACTAAAAAACTAATAGGAGTACTTGGTAATACAAACTAAAATGTTATTCCTTTTATAATTCTTATAATCCGCTGGTTGAAGTAATCAAAGTCGGTCGATTTTTTTGTGGTCTCTTTAACGATTATAATGACAACCACGACGATTATAATTATACGATGGCATTGACACGGCATTGACAACAGGCAGAATTTTGGTAAGGTTATGTTGCGGTGATACATTGCAAAATTTGAAATAGTTTACGACTGGATCTAGCAAAATATTAGGAAAATTATAAAGTTCAAGTTCAAAATTTCTACCAGTATTTCGGCATCTAATTTTACAGTATGTCGAATGCCCCCCCCCCCCATCAATTTAACAATATTTACTGATAACGAGGAAAACGCGTTCAAAGCAGTCAACCTGTCGAGCAGCAGTTCCTGAATAATCTGCATTCTACAATCTATACAGTCTACATAAGGTCTACATGTGCACTGCAATAACCTGTCCCTGATAACCTGATATTACGTAGATTTCTCACTTTGAGTCTCTGATTCACAAAAGGATGCTGGTCTTTTCATAATTTACGTATCAAGTATAATATGTGGGTATGTGTGACGTGTGTGCACACGTGTTATTTTGGATAAAAAAACAATTTTAAAAAATTACTCTTTCGTTACATTACAAAAAAAGTCCTTATATTCATACCTAATTCTTTTTAATAGATAATTATTTCATAATATTAATTACAATATAACTGTACGCATACTGAAGCTTATTTAAAGACAATTTATATATATGTTTTTTAGCATTTAAAATTTTTAACCAAAAGACAATAACTTTATGATAAAAGAAAACTTCCCCTTACTTCCCTTTTCAGAAAGTAGTTTTTCATTATAATGCAGTACTTTTGAACAGCTATTAAAATTAACTAGAGATAATAAATATTTTGCTAACTATACGTTTATTTCAATAAAACTGACCCTAGAAAATTAATGGTCATATATACTTATTTGTAATTATTTCATAACAAGATTTCTAAATTCTTTTTTTTAACTATAATACAGTTCGATCACTGGTATAGATAAATCAATGGTATAGATATGTCAATGCTGCAGTTATAAAGTACTTAACGCCTTTTTTAAAAAAATTCTATATTACATAATAATTAACGTTGTTTTAAATGTATGATTTAAATTGAACATTAATTATATAAGAAAAAATTTCCAACTATAGGGTATATCACATGGGTTTCTATATTCCCATTTCTATGGGTATCGTACGCTGTATATACTTTTGCGGAGAGAAAGGATCAACCTAACGGGACGACCTTTGAAGAAGTACTGATTTTCTGTGCATTTATGCATAAGCTCTAACCGAGCTTATGAACCGATGCTTCAAAACATAACGCATCTTCGTTGGTTCGAGTAGAAAGCCTGCAACCTATAAAAATACAGAGTATTGCCGCTATGTCCAATCGCACAAACGAATTGGTACTAAAACTCTTCGTTTTCACACGCCTACTCCTTTACCTGGGATTTTATGGTACCTTCCGTCTCGTTTAGGAAAATCCCTAAATATTGTCGGCCACATGTACTTAAAGGAGCAGTGCAATAAATGCAATTATGAGTGCATAAATAAATTTATGTGTGCACTCTCTCTCACTCGCGCGCGCTCTCTAATTCGTACGCTCTCTCTCTCTCTCTCTCTCGCACGCGCTATATCTAACTCACACGCTTTCCAACAAACACACGGAGCGTAGACGGCGCGAACACATTCTATTTTGCGAAAATGTATGTACTTATGTTTGTTTGCGGTACTTATGATGGATGCCATAGTGTTTTTTTGTTGAAATTCCATTTGAATGGCGAAATCAATACAAAAAGCATAAAAATAGTGGTTTTTCGTATTCTCGGATAATAAGAATATTTTTTAAAAAATTTTCAAAAAAGAGATATACGTTTCATAAGAGTACATCTTTTTTGATCTGTTCATTTTTTTGGTGCAACCGATATTTCTGAAGAAAAATTTAACAATTTTATCTAGGATTGCTTCGAAAATATGTGAATTCTGGCTATAGTTCAGAAAGCACCCATATCTGATTTTGCTCAAAATTGGGGTATTGCCATTTTTGGTATGCTGATTATTACTACCGTTCTGATTTTTATACACTTTTGGATATTTATGGCAGAATACATAAAAACTACATAAATACATAAACATTATGTTCAATGAAATGTTTTTAAGAATTTGACATAATGTTTTTAATTATAGTTTGACATCCAATAAAGTGTGTCTTGATTCATATTTTTATTTTAGATGTTTTTGCTGTAGATCAATTATTTAAAAAAAAAATACATACTAATAATAAGTGAGAAGCGTTCTTATCTCGATTCTTAGCGTAAAACTTATCTATTTTAATGTGAAAATTATCTATTTTAACCAAATATACAACTTGTATTTGGAAAATGTTTTTTAATTTTTCGTACTTTCTCTGATTAATTTGAATAACTTTCATTATTGTTTTTGTTTGCTGGAATTTACTATTGAAATTCCATTTTCACCAAAAGCCAGTATGGTATATATATATATATATATATATATATATATATATATATATATATATATATATATATATATATATAGAAATGATTCTGAATTCTTCCGAGCAACTAAATGAGATTTTTACATATGTTTCTGTATGCGGCAAGTTCCGTGCAAGACATGTTAGAGCTACGTGGACCCGTTTTAGGGAGCCGCGAATTAACTTTTCCCTCGAGCAGATCAAATATTCTTTACTAAAACTTTGTATTTGACATACCTTTTCTACACACACAAACACTCTTAGCTATATTTGTAGAGAAATGGATTTGCTATTATATAATTTGAATATACTTCAATATAATTAGTCAATACCAAATTCGGATGTTACCTTTCATTTAGTTTTTATCGAGAAATGCTGCCTGCACAAAAAATATATAGAATAAAAAATATATATTTTTATAAAATTTACAAATTATATTAAAAATATTTTTTGATATGTATAGTAGTTTCCGAAACCAATTTGCAAAATCTACATTTTTTAGGATTTTTTCTGATTCTATGAAACTTTAAAATATGCGCAAAGCCACTGCGATTTTCGTAATCCGCTTAGAAACCAAAACCTCTGCAACCTCAACCGCGTCGATTACTACACATTTATATATATATATATATATATATATATATATATATATATATATATATATATAAATTATAATAAAGCTACATCCCTGAAAAGCCGTTAGTGCAGAACATTCTATTTATTTCTGCAAACCACCGCAATTCATTTCTCTAGTTGTCGCTGCGATTGATTCAGACTTCCGTGAGAGGTTTCCAGCACTCGTAAGCAATCTCAAAATTGTCATAATGTCCGATATTTAAATGAACACCTCGTCTTATCCGGGATTGTTTAACGTATATGTTGCATTTTGAACGTGTAACTGCATGCCATGAAATGGCTATGACATATGAATCCTGCATTGTTATTTGTCGGTGTTTGTGTAAACATTAATCACTACCAGAATCGGCTGATATGGACGGCAACACGACCGCGATTACTGTGAATAGCGTTAACTTACAAAGACCAATTGTTTAAGCTGCTCGCCTCGCTTATGACATGGCGATTACTTTTTCGAATATTTGCTCTGATAATATACTTATCAGTATTTCGTATTAAATTAGTTTTGAACTGTGATTAAAATAAGATATATTAAAATAAGATACCGAAGACTTGAAAGATTTTCCAAGAAAATCGTATCTCAAAAATGGAAACATCGATGAGTAAATAAAAGTTTTTTATTATTATATTCGATAATTTTTATGCATGATGTGGAAATAGAAAATTGCTCTATAACCATATATATACACACTCAGTTTTATTTAAGTTCAATTTATTTTCACCTTGAGATACTTTAAAAGAGAAGTATGCCAAAAAAAGTTAAAAGTAGTAATGGCACATAAAAAGAAAAATTATACAATACATTGTAAAATGAATGACATAGACTAGATTTAAACAAATAAGAAATTATTTATACAATAGTGGTTTAAATTCGCATTTATACAAAAGTAATAATTTGTAGAATAATTGAAAAGGAAAATAAATTTTAATAATAATTGTTTGAACATTATTAAACAGTGTAAATGGTACTACAAATTATTGAATAACGAATAACTTATTATATCAAAATAAATTCGTAATTTATTATTTTCAGATTATAATGACATTAGTATACGTTAAACGTGAAAATTTCGAATGTCTCTCTCTCTCTCTCTCTCTCTCTCTCTCTCTCTCTCTCTCTCTCTCTCTGTTATTTCACTATTTTATTTATTTATTTAATAATAAGAACTATTTAATATAAAAGATGGTGTCGACCGTAAAAACATGTAAATATAAACAATAACAGATTTCTAAAGAAGTTAGCCCAATGTAAAAGAAAAGCAAAACGCTATCAAAACAATTTTTTTATCTCTATCTTGAATGCTTAATTGCACACATTATTGATCGCATTTAACTAACAATCGTAGACTTTATGTTTATAATGCTTCAAATTTTAAAAAAATCTTTCTATATAAAGAATTCTAAAGCAAAAGTAAGCTTTCGAATAAATAGACACGATCCAAATAATAGATATAATAACGTGTTTTTTTATTATGTATATCTACGATATACATAATAAACTCTCTTGTCGGTATTAAAATTTTTAATTTTATTATCAATTGCTTTCATATGGTCATAATTAAAGCTAAAGAATTTGCTAAAAAGTAATAACGTCAGAGAAACATATTAACTTGACACTAGACCATATATGATATAAGTAATTGATAAAAAAACTTTTATTAAAATCAAAAATATGTCGAGCAAAAAATTTAGTATTGAATTTAACGTATTAACTATACAAATAAATTATCGAAAATCCAGAGGCACCGATCATACACTCGTAATACACAAATCTTGTAAGGAGGTAGTTAAATGTTCGATACAATTACAGTAAATAAAAATGCTACTTTTTATTTTTATTTAAAACGAAGAAGGCAAGTTTTGTAACAAAAACTTTATTACAAAATACACAAGATAGTTAGTAGTGAAGTGATATTGGCTCGTCGCTATTAAATTAAAATATCTGATTCGATCACAAAATTTCGTAAACGGAATACATACGCTGCAGGTGTGACCAATAAATGTTCAATTTTAATGAAGGTTAATTTTGAGCAATTTTAATTAGAAGAGTGTAAGAGGTTACGGGTTCAGGATTATAACGGTATATTTTGTAAAGGGTGTGAATTTGGTATACCTGTTAATATACACATATACATATATAATATACACATATACATATATAGTATAACTAACCGAACATAAGTTAAAATGGTTCGTACAGAACTCAAATTACTGAAAAATTATACGAAAATAGTCTTAAATTTTTTATAGAACCAAACTATAGATTTTGAAAGAAAAATTAATCTGAGTTGCCGGTCGAATTTAGTATGAAAACGTTTTAAAACTTGTATTTATTGCATTGTTAATGTATCTATAGATATGAAACTTCATTCATTTTTAAAAACATTTATTTAACTGCTTAATATATAAGCTGAAGATGGAAATTCAGAAACAAAGTATTTCCATGATTTAAGGTTATATCTGATAGTTTTGGAAAATAAAAATAATACCTATAGGACTTAAAAATATCAAACGGAATTGAGAGTTTATTAAAAGGCTTATTGCATGAATTGTTATATATATTTCAATAAAATAATATTTATTATTATAGCATTTCTTTAGCCTTGGGAGTCGCGTACAAACCATCTTAAAAACTTCTAAAAATCGTTTATAATAATTCAATTTAACTTAAACCAGCATACCAATAAATTAACAATAATTTCATTTTATTATTAATAAAGTTTATTACGACATTGGCGCACCATTTTCGCCAACTATTAACTACGTTAACACAGGCAATAAAAAAGAATAATGTATACGGAACTGACAATATATTTCAGTCTTATTTTTCATTAGATGACGAAAGAATGTGTTCTTACGAGATTTTTAAGGCAATATTGTCTAAAAATGAAGCAGCAGCACTCCAGTTTTTGGACAACCCCTGTATCATTGATGCAAAGGACACCTCGGGACACACGCTTCTTGCACACGCCACGAGGAAAGGACTATAGTACGTATTCTCCATCCATATAGAAAGATTTATCTAGAATTTAAAATATTTGTGTTTTGATGTTTTATTTATATAAATATTTACATAACTATAATTCTATGTTAATTTTTTTTCGGGAATTCTAGAATTCTTTACTCATATTTATATCCAATTTATTTTTTTTTGTTCTTTTTTTTCTTTTTAAAAGCTTTATCAGCCCTGTGAAGGGTTCTATATAGCTACCTGATGTAATATATGTACTTAGAATATCATATAAAGACACGTGTGAAGCATAAATTTTCTTTAGATCTCTTATAAGTTTAAGTCGCATTTCTCAAAAAATTTACATAATATTTTACATGTACTTGATTACGACAGTAATAAGCGGCTTCTCAAAGGAGGATCATTTTTTTTTTATTATTTAAGATATGTATGAATTCCTCTCGCTCTTGATCGTAATTGGGTATTGCCAAACTGTATGATACAGATCCTCATGTTGATTACCGCATGTACACTGAGAATCCTTTATCACCTTTATTCAATCAAAGACAATTTATTATCTGCGTCATCACGGAAGCGTCGAAATGTTTGTTTAATAATCGAATTTCCACTCTTATCGGCGTTGTGCAGTATCGCGTGATGGCCTTTTTTGCATATAAAGGTTTTTGTGTGTGCGTGCGTGCGTGCGCGCGCGCGCGTGTGTGTGTGTGTGTGTGTAAGATGTATCTACCATTTAAGGTTACGAGAATTAACTGTCGAATGTCCACTTTTTAGACAATTAAAAAATAAATTATAATTTTTGGCTAACGTCCTACGTTATTGTAAATTTTCTTAAACAAACGGTACACCCTCCGTCAATTTATGGCTATTGCAAGAGCCATTCTAGAATCTTGTTATTTGCAACCTGCACCGGACTTTACTTTACTATAAGAATCTTTCTATTGTGTTGTTTTTTCTAATTGCAAGTCACCGAAATTTCTAAATTAAATATACCCTCGGCAGCAGCTGCTTCCGCTTCTAGCATACAAGAATTAGTTGAATTTCTCCAGCTATGTTTTATCTGATTATACAGTCGCAAGTATCTATTATAGCCATATTTCAAGGATACCGGCAACTTTCCACCTATGAATTTAATTAAATCTGGGGTATGCAAATGTCCAACTAAATTTGTCCTTTTAAATGCAACTCTAGCATTTTTAAGATCAGTAGCAAAATAAGTGGGATTAGTTTTTCCTCACTATAAGTGTGGTAACGTAGAGTCAGAAAATAATCTTATCAATTACAGCTCTCTTGTTACCGTAGTGTTGGTCAAGTATAAGAATGATTTTGTTTGCTCCACGATTCGTAGCTAAGAAAGAACTGGCTAAGGGCTACATTTGCCAGCTCTGTCTACGCGCCTAACTCGAATGACAATTCGAAAGTTTCCTTAAAATTTGTCCATTCCAATGGATTAACAAAAAAAGTAGGTAAATTTTTCACTAAAACTAGTCTATGTGCTAAGCGCGAATTTCTTTTCGATAATGACGCATCTCGTATAGCGCACAAAATTTTCACACAGAAATGTTCGGTTATCCGTTCATCGCACGTATCAAAATTTTATATTTTCGAAATCTTCCGATTTATTTAGTGTTTATAGATTTCAGATTCAAGCACATACTCGTTAAAGATGTGGTCCTTTACAATAGCAACAAGAGTTTAATATATTATATTCATTTATTAATTAAGGTCATTCTGTTTTCAGCCCTCTTTTACAATACTTATGCAATTATTTTTCTATTTAATGCAAGCATGTTTTAAATATTGAACAAAATTAAATTTAACAACATTTATATATGTTATGACATTTTCATATTTTATTTATTTTTGTGTGTTCATTGATTTTTACACAATTACATTTACAATTATAAATGACGTTTTTGAGCATTCCGTAATAATCTTTATAAATTATATATATTCGATCTTGATCCTTCGCTCACAAGATTTTCCCGATGTTGCAAAAAAAAAAACAATCAATTGATTACTAAATTTTTGGTTTTTTTCTGGGAATCTATTATCAAATATAGTTTCACAAGTGCTCATTTTTATTTTCATTTAAATTCTCTAAAACTCTATGGAAGTTAGTCGACTCTATTCAATAAGTATTAACGGAGATAGGATTGATCATCTTTATTTTTTAATATTGGTAAAAGGGCAACATGGAAACGTATTGCTGACTGTAATTTATACGAATGAAATATAAATTTAGAAAAAGTAGGTTAATATGCACAAAAAGCTTATAATTTCATTAAGAGATTATATAGAGGTGTAACTGGAGGATCTATAGCGAATGAATCTAAAAATAATAATAATTAGAAAAATATTATTAATAACTATAATTACAATTAAGTTCTTCTGATCCCCAGTATTTACGGATGAACAATCCTTTACATAAAAGAAAATCGTATTTATTTAGTTCACTGCTGAGCTTTTGAGAAGGGATTAAATACATCTTTTAATTCTCATTTTAATACAATTTGGCGTTAAGAAGAAATTAATCTCCTGCTATCTACAGCAGTAAAACTGAAAAAAAAAAACAAAATCCACAATTGTTTTTGTAGTAAAAAAACTCATAAACGTATAAATCTTATTCGGAATATTGTATATATAATGTAGAAACAATTTAATTGACAAACAAAGTGTAACAATAGAAATTTCTAACATCAATTTACATCGAATAGCGACGTGGCGGTAAAGCTCATCGCGCTCGGTGCCAACGTCAATACAAAGAATTACAGCGGCAAGACGATTATATCCATCGCGGTCAGCAGCGGCAATTACAAATTGACGAAGCTGCTCCTCGACCAAGCCACTGGCCTTGGCCAATCGAAGAAAGAGCGCCTGCGACGGCAATTGCTGCTGCACGCGGCCGCGTCCTCGGCCAGCGCGGGCACTGGCGATGTTATGGAGCTGCTGCTCGATCGCCGCGTATGCTCCGCGGAGGACACGGATCGGCGGGGAAATACAGCTTTGCACATGCTTTTCAACTGGTGTCCCAAGGGTGGGTGTTCGAAAGAGTTTTGCGTAAGTATATGTATAATTTTTCTTATTCGTCTTTTTTCCCACGCGGTATTAGAACCGCAAAATGTGCTTTTACGCTTGCATATTCAACGAATCTGCTTCTGTAAATAATAATGAAACAAGGAGAATCGAATCCAAAAATAATCCGTAAAATCGAATTTATAAGCTATATCGGCGATTAAAATCATGCTCTGATACGCACGGGATATATAGACGTTGTTTCTTAGTTTACACGAAGGCTCACACATAATCTCAGAAAATTCAGCTTTACGGCCTTGTTACGAAAAATAATAGCACATATTTTGTTTCGGCTATACTGGTATAAAGAGCGCAGGTATAATATCTAAGGGTTCAGATCACTCTGGCATAGAAATCAATTGCCGTATCATAAAACTGTAATATTATCGGTACGTAATTAAGGTCACTTCTGTCTTTTATACGAATCTCGTAAAATTAAATTAAACGATTGCCTCGTAATTTGAAATTGATCGAGCATGTTAAGGAGAAATGTAGTACCGTGGGTTGAGAAACAAGGGTAATGAATTGAAGATTATAACGTTTATTCGTAATGCAAACTTGCCCTAATATTTTTAATATTTTTAATAGCATAAGAAATAAAATTAAAAATTAAATCTAAATTTTTAAAAAGTATACAGATAATTTTTAATGTTATTTAAAAATGAAATAGTAATCAATTATATATCATCCAAACAGTCTACAAGTCTTCTTTCACTCTTTTTGACGGTTCAAGATAGTTCTCCAAGAATAAAATTCCAATATTGGCAGTTCAAATATAATATGCGATACGTAACCGTAAAGAGGAGAGCTGAAAGAAATGGTATCCAGGTGGCCTACAGAAGTACGCGAAAGCATTGTTTAGATTAATATAATCTCGGAGCTCTTTAAAAATTGCTCTTATAAAAAACATAAAATTACCGAGTTCTTTGCACATCATCGATATGACTTTACAAAGGCAGACTGTTGTTAAAAACTTTTCTTTTCATACAAATGTTAATACTTATAGAAGTTTTTATTGTATTTCCAAACTTATATTATAAGTTCAATATTCAATATTTCAATTTATAAGTTCAATATTATAAATTTAATTTATGATATTTAAATGACAAGAAAATCACAAAGAATGAACGAAAATAATAAAAATTAAAATCGATAAGAAAACAATTGTTTATAGTTATGTTTCTAAACAAAATACATATATAACAATAATTAAATGATATAAAATTATTTAAAAAATTATGTATATTTAATATCTTTTTTTCTTACATTAGCATATAATTAGTGAGTAAATTTAGATCGAAGTAGACCAAATATTCCATCCTACACTGACCTCATTATCTTACGTAAAAAATATTTAAAAATCATCAGTATAATATAATCTGTACAAAAAAATTAATTATGAAATAAATACGTTTAATGAGAAACAAAAAATATTCAAGTTATTAAATTAAATAGTAAATTAATTTTTTATACGATATGGTTTTATTTTAATAAAAAATTAAAATATGTTGAGTTGTCCACCGCCATAATATTCCTTAAGATCGATAATTTCATTTAGATTATTATATACACATTTTATAAACTACATTTTTATAAATTATATATATAATTATACATTTTTATAAATTTCTCTCTCTCTCTCTCTCTCTCTCTCTCTCTCTCTCTCTCGCTTCTCTCTCTCTCTCTCTTTCTTACTCTCGTATACCGCAGATCCCCTCGGAGGTGCCCCGGAAAATCGACATCCTGACGAGGAACGGTGCCCACCTAATGGACGCGGATAACAACAACGGGGTGACCCCGATCGGCGTCCTGGTATGCCCGTTCATCATCCACTGCTTTCAGCTCGTCGGCGGCCCGCTGAAGACCACCTCCGCCCCGTCTCTCGGCATCGAGCGCGTTCTCGCGCACTTGGCCCGCCGCCATGATCAGCTCATCCGCCCGAGGAATCGCGCGATCATTGGCGCGGCGCCCTACCTCGACCTCATCTACACGCGTTGCCTGGATCAGCTGACGGGGATGAGGGAGATAACGGTCCACTGCGGACTGAGTTACGCCGACATCGCCGAGGCGAGCGAGTCCCAACTGACGAGGCTAACCAGGAACGAGGAGCTGGTCGCGGCTTTCCTGGCCCGCCAGCCACAGGCCGAGGCTCGGTTTTCCGAGTACGCCGAAGAGACGGGGCGTAGGTTCGCCAGGGCGATTAGAAGGCGGGACTGGCTGAGGGGAATGGAGAGACAGCTGACGGAGCTGATTGGACTGTATCTGCCGAATCAGGCGATAAAGAGGATAGTCGCCCATTTGTCAGAGGACACGAGAATCGAATGAAGAAAAAAAATCCGATATATGTTTGTACTTAAATATCGGATGGGCTTTTTCTAGGATATATGCTTATAGTCTATTTTTTCTGTATATATACATATATAAGTTGTCTGCGTTAACTTTACCTTTAATCGTTGTTTAGATCACGGTGTTGTTTCTATTACATCGATCTTTCTTCATGAAAATTGAATATATATTTTTATACAATAAGGTTTGAAGTTTAATCCTTGATATTTTGACATTTCATTTAGAACATGAACATATTGCATAATAATGACACGGTCAGGGGCGGCGTATAGCTAGTTTAAAATAGAAAACCATTGTTGAGAACGCGTACGTTGTGGTTCGGTAGGCTAGTTCGCCACCGAGCTGTCAGCGGCTTTTGGATGTGCATACGAGATTGTATACAAGATCCGACGCGCACTACGGAAACGGAGCATGAGATCGCCAGACTCTGAGTTCAGTGCTTGGATTCTATATGAATTATAGTTACGTTAGGAAAGTAAGGGAATTTTCTTCCATAAAGTTAGTGAGAGCTCTGCAGATGTTCGCAGAACGTCCGTGCCCATTGAATCTGTCGCTCGTCCCTTAATGCAAGTATACGTTTAGAATGATTAGGGATCTTCGTTCAGAGTTTGTGTATCCCAAAACGTGTTAATGCGGAAGGATTCGTGGCCCTCCACCTATCGGACGGCTGGTGGATGATTTTACTGCTTCTCAAGCCGTTACCAGACCAACCTGTTCAGTAATATGAGAGTGGATAGTCAAGAATAAGATAGTGGACATCGTCCCAAGATCCCTAGCCCTCCAGGTCTTCCAAACGGTGTACCTTTGAGTGGTTATACCATAAAATAAATGATATCAATTTACAATACACGATATGGGTTAACCTCGTGATTATATATTTAATTTCAAATCGAATAATTTATTTGAAACTCTCCTTTTTACCTTATTACTTTAGAGTTTATTATATTTAATATATTTATTGCCATACAAAAATTATTGCATGACAATAAATATATTCTTAATGTGTATTAAATAATAATTACAAAAACTGTATTCTTTTCGAATGAAACAATACTTTTTGCGGATACATTTAAAATCTGAAAAATAGTTTTTGGTATATTCCAACTAATTAAAAAAATGTATACTAATATACTGTTAAAGTCATAGAAACAATTTCATTGAGTCCAATATCTTTGACTTCTCGGAGTCTCAAATTTCATCACCGATTGTCTTAACTATTAGAGCGCCGGAAAATCTTACATAAAACGATCGAAGAGAAGTATGTTTCATAGTTTTATGCATCTATTTGTGTGAGGAACGTCCAATACAAGACGATTGATTTTTGATCAGTTGTAAATCTGTTTTTCAAATTTTATTTTTTAAAATGTTCCAAATAAAATTGTTTTTCGCTTTTTATAAAATAGATTTTGGTTTAGCAAAAAAATGTAGGTATTAAAAAAATTAATTTCTACCTCTTGAGTATTTTTATTACATTATTTTAAAAACAACTGGATGAGGAACTATAGTAAAATTAATATCTTTTAAAGAATTTTCTATGCATATTCTTATATATATAATTATTTTAAATAAATAAAGTAACCTGTAGAAATAAATATATAGAAAAAATGTTTAATACATTATAATTGGTGGTTGTTATAAATGTCTCCTTTGTAGGATCGATATCTGTTTATGGCAAATCAATGGCGTTGACTATGCTATATATTGTTCAGTATCGTATCTACCCACATCTGCAATATTCATATTGTCTGTAGTTTTCAGAAACTATGCGCGATATTTAAAATTAAATATAAAATATAGAACAATCGTTTTCATTAGAATATTTGGCCAATTGTCTCATGAACAAGGATACTAAACACAAGTTTGGTCTCTATATTAATAATACAGTAACGGAGTTAGTTAATCACAAAAAAATAAATAACATGCGTACTAAGCCATATTAAGAAGTTGCATTTTTATAAAAAAAAAACTGCCTAGCGTATAATATCATTGAAAGGCAATTTAATTTTCATTTCTTGGAAACATTATGTTAATTAAGTTAATTAAAGATTAACGTAGATTCTTATAATAAACATATGTAAAATTTTACAATCAAAATATTATATATTAATCACATTTCGTAAGCTATGAAGTTTATGAAATTGATATTGCGGAAATAATAATAACGTATATTTTGTCATCAATAATCCAGCGATGTTTACTTTTTTAATAAATTCAATAGTTTAAAAAATTTAATTTTTATTGGAAGAAAGTTCAAATTTTACATACGTAGGAAAAAATAGTTCTGCATATAATGTAAAATGCTAAAATAGTGAAAATATAATATCAGAAACTAGAGCATAACCATTTAAGGCAAATTAATATTTTTAATATGATGTGGTAATTTACAAACTGATAAATTTTGGCGTGGTTTATAAAATAATTTTCTCTTGCTATTTTTGAACCAATATTTATAAACACTACACTGTTGTAAAATTATTTATTATGAAAACACCGTAAGATTTCAGTCTTTTTTTGTAACTTTATCGTACAATATTTTATTTATTATATTTCAACTTTATTTTTCAATTTGTTCCAAATATATATAAAAAAGGATTTTCTTTCGCGAGTATATATATATATATATAAATAATACGGTACGATCTATAAAAGCAGTCAGCAAGCCCTCTACTGCCCCCCCCCCACCCCGTTATGCAAAAGTTTTAAAACGTTGCGCGTAAGATCAAAAGAGCCAATTTCTGTATCAAGAGAGTGTAAATAATTCATATGCATTGAGCACCGCGCGCAATGACACTAGCGCTCAATATGTCAAGCTATGCAAGTTTTCGTTGCCATTGAAGAAGTATAAATTACGTCAAATTATGTACGATGGTGTACGTGTATATAATAGATACGCATATAATGTAAGTAGTAACGAAAACTTACAAATTTGCCCATGTAGGCGACGCTCTAGTCGTCTGCGCACGCTGCCTTGCGCAATTACCTGCATATACTATCTCCCGATGCATGCAAGTTGCTGGAAGGGGGAGAGGCACCGAAAAAACAAGTGTGAGCTGGTGGTGTGTAAAGTGCAGCTGCCTCGGATGGGTTCGAAATCATCGGGTTCGAACTTCGAGTTTCTTATGCGGAGCAGTACCGAATACTGAATCCTCAAAGAGCGACGAAGAAAAAAAAGAGGTTAAAACGCATACGGAGCGAAAATCGTTCGACACCGCATAAAAACACAACGAGCAAAAAGAAAAGCAAGAGAACTGCTGTAGCGATCTATGAGGATGATGTTCCTGGCGGAGGTCGGTGATGTATGAACAGATTAATTGCGGGCCAATTCGAAATATAAAGACTCAGCTTATATACTTTGGCAAATACACTTGTACCGAAGATTTTCTACATCCTCGAATAATAAATTTGTCACGTTTTTACAACGAAATTTTATCGACGACTTGTCGCTGCCTGTTTAGTGTTTATACCTGTGTAAGCAAAACTGTTAACTTTAACCTGCTTCAACAACGAACAAGTTTAGAGAATGTACTTACACAACTATGTGTGTAAATCAATTCCAAATCGATCCGGCGTTTTTCACTAGACCGTTTCGTTCTAAACCCGTGTGATGCTTTAGACTCGTAAATATTTACATTTGGAAACTATGGATTATAATTCTTAAATTTTTAAAAAATCTTGACATTACACAGTTTCTAACATTTAAATATTCTTTTCTGTCAGTTTAAGAACTTTATAGAGCTCTATAGTATGTCTTAATGAGAAACCAGTTTAACTTTCCTTTTAGAAGTTCTTTTCTATACAATGAACTATATATTGCAGGCTAATCTATTTTGGAGTTGATTATACAGATTCTGGACTTTTAAAAATTTAATGAATAATTAAAAAAAAAGAAAATATTAAAAATATTTCATTGAATTAACTGTAATTCTAAATTTTTATAAATAATTTAGTTGAACGTTGTTTATAGTAACTTTATTTACAGGTCTGAGTATGGTTGTCCTGAGTAATTTTTTAACTCCTGAAGAGGGTATTCGTCATGAAGAACAACACACTACTTTATTCATTAATGAACGAGAAGTTGGCAAAGGAACCTTATATATCACAGAAAGGTTTGCAGAAAATAGTTGCATTACTTTTAGTGTATTAGCATTTTTTTTTATTAGTTTAGGTTTTATAATTAGCTGTGTAGTTTAACATGAAACATCTTTTTATAAATCATTAATAGACTTCATATTTTATTTATAGATTGAATGTTTGTAGTTTGTTTTATAAAGTAAATAAAAGAAAGTTATTTATCATTCTTTTATTCTTTTTCATCCAAGAATAAACTTTATAGTAAGTTTCTTGCTGCTAAAAATGTTAAAAGAAATTTATAATTTCAATTCAGACTGGACAACTTATTTTTAATATTCAATTGCAATAACTATCATAACATTAATTACATTTTTATTTTGTTTATAATTTTCTTAATCATTTTGTTAATACATGTTCAAACTTAAATATTCAATATACCTGTTTAGTTATTGTTTTTATTCCGTTTGATTTTTAAATGAAATAATTAAAAAAATATTGACAGCTTACTTTCATGGGTCAATGGCGACACCCGACAGGGATTCTCTTTGGAATATCGCGATATATCTTTACATGCTATTTCTCGAGATCAGCAGGTTCATCCCAGACAATGTCTATATGTAATGGTTGATGCTAAAGTAGACTTTCCAGGTAGATCTTTAATCAAATTTAGAAAATATTTTTCATCTACTTCCATCCATTAGTTCCATTTATGATTAGGATAGAATGTCCAAATCTAACTGCAAAGATAATAAAACTAGTTTCTTTAATTTTTAATCAAACAACCATTTATTATTGTTAATATTTACAGATTCTCCAATGGTAGAAGCACATAACGATAGTAACGAAAATAATGCAGATGATAATGATGACGATTCTGATGCTCCCATGACTGAAATGAGATTCGCACCAGACAACACAAATAATTTAAATGCTATGTTTCAAGCGATGAATGAATGCCAAGCACTTCATCCTGATTCACAAGATAGTTTTTCTGATGGTAAAATTATTTTTAATATAATAAAAAATATGTATAATAATTAAAAATAATTATAAAACAATAATTACACAATTTGATTCTTTTAATTAGCTGAAGAAGATATTTATGAAGATGCAGAAGAAGATGACTTTGAATATTATGAAGTAGGTCCAGGAGATGTTCCTTACATTATTCCAGAAGGTAATTAGTATTTTATTTATATATTTTTAAGTAATTAAATAATTTGGTAGTGTGATAGAAAAGATTTTTTAATTAAATAATTAATTTTCTAAAATTATAAATATTGTTAATTTTTTCAATAAAGAAAATAATTTATATTAAGGTAAAATAGTTTTTTATGATAAATATATATTTTTAACGTTTAGAAATAAGTCACAATGGCACTGAAGCAGAAGATGGCATGGATGTTGAAGCAGGACAATTTGAAGATGCTGAAGAAGATCCTTAAAGGGATTACAAATATGAAGTTGTAGCTTATATTTTCTGCATTTAGTTACAGTGATCTATTCTGTGTTATTCATTTTACACATACTATCTTAGATAAAACACTAATCATTATCGCATGCACAGAAAAGATGTAACGAATCTCTCGACTCACTCCACTTTATTTATACTCATATTGTACATGGTGGTTTCATAGATAAAAGATAATTAACGAAATGTCAAAAGTCTGTTCATTTATTAAAAAACTTATTTTTTCTACAAAACGTTTAGTTTTTATTTGATTCATAAAAATATTAATTAAAAAAACAAAAGAAATTAATATTTCTTTGCAGATGATAGTTTTAAAACAATAATGCAATTATGGTAACATTTGGAGAATCATCTATGGTGCCATATTGGCAGTATCACAAAATTAATAACTAACATTTTAAAAAGTTCTTTCTTAACTTATTTTATAAATTATAAAATATGTATATATAACACAATGACCAATAATGATTTTCTTAGATATAATTGAAAAAAAATCTAGTTAAAATAAAAAGTACTGATTTACATTATAGTTTTCTAATAACTCATACACATAGACTATGAGTAGAACTAGACAAGTTTTATATAATTTTTTCAATTTTATAAAAAAGCAAATATTTTTATAAATAATATGTTTTAAACTGTTTCTAATTTATAGAAAAACTCAAATTTCTGATTGGCATGCTATTTTTTTAACACTCTAATTATATATTTTACAGGAGTATTAATTTAATAGGTTCTATAATCAAAATGTCTAAGAATCAATTAATAAAAATTAGTTAACATTAATACAAAATAATTATTTTATTATATGTATAATATATTAATAGTTTTTTATTTATTTTTATTTACAAATATTTTTAAAGCCTATAATTTAGTACTTATTTTTAAAAAATAAGATCATTTAAACTATTAAGAAAAATCACTATTATAAATGAAAAACTTTACTAGTTTTATAAAATTGAGAAAAAGTATTTTTAACTAAATAGCCTTAACATAAAATATGACAACACAGCCCTAGTCAAGATTACAATTCTTGCCTTAAAAAAAGATTTTATCTAATTTTTTTAGGGCCAAAGATAAGGTCTGCATCTGGTGCTCCTTTAGGATGATTGTATTTCTGTCGCCTTTCTCTATTTAAATTTACTGTTACTGGTCTTGTGCCTTGATTTATGGCTTCTTGATAATCCTCTTCCTCCTGCCTTTCGGTTATATTCAAGGTTAGTCTCTTTACTCTCTCCTTTTCCTCCTTTTGCTCCTGTTCTCTATTCCTTAAATTCATTGCAAGTTCAGAAGAAACAGGGACTGCTAGATTTTTGTACTGCTGTTTATTACCCTTACGCAACATAAGTATAAAATCTACTGTATTACTATTAGAAGGACCTTCTTGTAATTGTTCGTAAGTTTTCTTTGTACTCTTCACATGCAGAGGAACTGAAATATCTACTTGCTGAGGCTTTACTGCATCTGTCATTCTATCTTGAATATTATCAGAGACCATTTTATCTAAAGCAGAAAGAAAATCATCATCTTCTGGACAGTTCATTCGCTTAGGTCCAGAAGGTAAAGCTGCAACAAGATCAGAATTATCCATCAATACACCATCATTACACCCTTCAGACAAACTCTGATCTCCTTGAGTATTATCTTGTGTTCCCTGATTTTCTTCTCTATCATTTCCTTCATTTGTCCATTCTTCATCCGAATGAGCCTCAGATAAATCTTCAGCTTCTTCAAAATGTAAATCTAAAGTTGTCTTTGTTTCATTATTATCAATACCATCCTCTTCCATTTCTGGTATTGTATTCATTTCATTGCTATCTTCTATAATTTGTTCTGTTGTTTCTAAATTAGGATATAATATATTTCGAAGTTCTTCTACTGCACTTTGAGCTTCTTTTAAGCTCTCAAATAATTTCATTTTTGGCCGAAGTATAGTTAATGTATCACGAAACATATAATCTACACCAACGGGAAAAATATTTTCAGCAGACCATATTGGGTCTGTTCTTTTGAACCAGTAATAATGTTGAAAGAATATAAGAAAATAATCTAATTTCTTTTTACTAGAACCTCCACTAAAATATTGACCACAAGTTTCAAGTAGAGTACAAACAAGTCTTATTCTAAACAAGTGTTCGGGTGGATCTAAAGGACTTGGTACCATGTAATCCATAGTAACACCAAAAGTAATTAAAAGATACAGTGTCCTAAATATATCACCACTTTCTACCATTCTATAATTATATAGCTCACCCAAATATTTTACCATAGCTATTCTACGTTGGTTAAATTTGGGTAAATTGATCTCCATGCACAATCTAATATCCTCCAGAACTCCATCCACTACAAGGGGACCAACAGATTCATAATGGGCAACAAGACCTGCTAAAAGGCTACCTACACATCTAATATTTAAATATTTTACATTGTAAGCGCCAGTAAGACATTTTATAGCATAATTAGAAATATTTTCATCCTCCCAATCCAATTTTCGCATCCACTTCAGAACTTTATCCGTATTGGTTTTTGAAAGATCCTGATAAAGTAGTTTCCTTATGAATTCATGAATAGGTGGTCTATCTTTCTTAGAAATATTTCCAGTACCCTCTGGAGGATTAACAAAATAATAAGCATTTTCAATAATTGTAACATAACGAGAATCAAGGGCAGTTACAGCTTTTTTTCGCATCATCTGCTCCAAATAAACTTTTGTTCGCTGATGAGAATCTGGAGTGCAAAATAAGAATCTTCCACAAGTTTCAAGTAAATTACATGTCATTTCAATATGATGGTGTGTAAAATCATGTAATAAAACTTTTAAACAATAAAGAGCTTCAATTTTTGAATACAGTTTAAACTTAACAAGTTCTCCAATATATCTAACTACTTTAATTTTTGATTCTATATTAATTTGATCTTTTTTATGTACATGGTATTTAAAATCAAGTTTTAACATAAGACATAGCTCATTTCCTACTTCTGGCATAACTGGATGAAGAATTGCTGCAAGTCTTGAATAAAAAGGTAATAAATCTAACCGAATTCTAGAAACTCCAAAAAGTGCTTTAATTAACTTTTTCTTGTTATGTTTTGTATTGAGATTCATAAGAAAATCAACAGCAGCATTATCAATCATTTCACGGTTAACACAATTCGGTAAATGAGATAAAAAAGCATCTAATAAAATTTTGTTACTAATATTTGTAACTTGAGGTTCTTCTGTTTCAGGCTCTGGTTCCTCCACTTTTTCAATGTCTTCAAGTTCATCAAATGTCAAATCTTCATCCAAAACTTCTTCTGTTATAACAGTATCTGGTTTATCTTGTTTGGGAGATTCCTTAGCATATGAACCTGGAAGAAAGACTGTCAAATCAGTTAAAACTTCATAGAATCGTCTTGTTTCTTCATCACCCCACATATCTTCTAGAATACTATTTTCTTCTCCTTCACTAATCATTTTTAGAGATTCGTCAGTTTCTGCTTTAATTTCATTATCAATAGGTAATTCAGGCACAGATTCATCTAAGGTATCAGAAAAATTTTGAACATTTGTTAATAATCGTTCATAAGAAATTTGAAGAGCTTCAAGTTTTTCTTTTCTTTCTGTACTCAGTTCCCCTCTTGTCTGTAAAATTTTTCTATTCTGTTTTTCAAAAGCTTGTAATTCTTTATGTTCTTTTAAAAGATGTTTACAAAGTGAATTATAATATTCACGTAATAATGATTTGACATTTTGTTGCTTGTCTGGAGTAAGAAGTTTACTTTTTGGTAATTGGATGTTCAGTTTTTCTGATAATTCCCTAATTTTTTTAGGTATAAGACCTGCATAGTCTTCACCACAATGTCGACAAAAACTTAATATTATACTAACATTATTATGCTCCTCCTTATCCATGTTAATTAGGACTGTTAAGACAGATCCTAATAAAGGAAGTCCTTGTTTATGAGTAAAAATGCCTGCATTTATAAGCTCTGCATAAAATCGTAAGTCTACTCTAAGTTTACTAGGGTTGATAATTTTATCACCTACTTTTAGAGATAAAATTTTTTGCCAATTCTCAAAGAAATATGTAGAAAATTCGGCATATGTTTGATGTAAAAAACTGCAAGCTTTAATTGCAGGACCCACATCAGTCATTTTTAATTTTGCATCTACTAATGCAGTGGCAACTTCACTTACATATTTCGTTAAATTCAAATTTGCCATATCTTTCATAAACATGTCTACTTGTGTACCACTAAATGTTTTTAATTTTTTAACAAATGTAGTATTTCTTTTCAAACTGGAATCTAATTTACTGAAATAAGAATCAGGTGGCCTTGTAACATTAACATTTGCAGAGCGTATTTCATCTTTTGATGCAAGTCTCTGTTCTGTTTCCTTGAAATATTCATCAAAATATTTACGATCTTCTTCAGAAATAGCATCTGTATCGGTATTTTCAGCTGGCAACGAAGTTTCTTGGGTAGTTTCCGACATTTTTGTTCAACACTTTACAACTTGTGAGTTGAACTGTTTTGTAATGCACGATCGTTTTGTTATTATTGCCGGTAAGGTTATATTTAATCTTTTGTCACTGAAAACATACTATTTATGATTTTTTTCTGCACATTAATTGAAGAATATATGTATTTTTAAAGCTTAAATATAGGTAATAATTTTCTTACCATTAAAATTTAATTATCTGTACATTTCATTTGATTTAACATTTTTAACCTGTTTTAACCCTTGCTCAACATTTGATCATAGATGTAGATTTTATTAATATTAATGAAATGAATACAATTTTCTAATATATTCCTTTAAATAGGTAATGGTAAAGGATAATTATCCATCAAATCAAATCGAGAAAACACATTATTTAAAGGAAAACAGATATAGCAATATAGAGATTGAGATAACCTCGTTCTCGTACACATCTCACACTCACACATATGTCGCGTTGAGTCGCATGCGTCGTTGTCGTTATAATAATAGCATGGCCGCTACATAGAGTGGCGCGGGCGGTGGGCAGCGGTCACCATGCGGCCCAGGCCAAACGATAATAAATGGAAGCCGACGCGACGCGCAAGCTGCTCCCGCTGCTGCTCTGATAATGAAAAAAAAAGTTGTTTTATATTGTATACAATCGGAATTATCAACATCATTAGGTATTATGTGAGCCGTTCGATACAATATATATTTCAATAGGAAAAATTTGCATTTCAATAAATAATCATGTACGAGATTTTAAATTGATGAAAAAGATATAATTATATCTAATAGTATCTATGAGATAAAACTCTACTTTAAGTAATTTAAACTAATTAAATGCCTACAATTATATTAATAGTATTATTTTAGCTTGCTGCTACACATCTCTTGTATTTCGACATTTTCAGAACATTTTTAAACTTTATTTTAAAATGTGTACCTTTATCAGTTTTTATCACCTTTATCAGTTTTTTTTCAGGTTTATTACATTTTTATTAATGTTTTAAAAAAAAATAAAATAAATGAACCATAAAATAAAACTCCGATTGAAATTAATATCAATCTTGGTGATGACATCACTGACAAAAATCAATACTAATCGGTAATCATCGTCAGAATCTAGCGGACCTGATGCACTTGTCATTGCCAGGCGAAACTAGGGAAAATGTAATTATAGCAGAAACTGGTGGAAGTCACGGACAACTGCGAAGCATTCGCTAATTAAAGAGAATGTTGAAGAGTTCGCAACGATTCGGCGTATCGTATTTGTCAACTTTCAGATCGAATTTCGTTTAGTATTATAAATTAATACACATTATAATTATACTTCGAATTAAATAGTCCTTATTTTAAAATGAGATTGGTAGAAAAATTATTTAAAGTTTTTTAAGTTTAAAATTTTTCTACATATTTTTTGTTTTGTAATAATTTAGTTTTAATTTTTCTTTTTTCTTAATTATGTTAAAAATATTTTTTAGCAATATATTATGAATAAACTTATTATTTTAAGTTGATTTTCCTTTTTTATGTAATATTGGTGGGAGGCTCCGCCCCCAATCCCGCCACTCAGCCTAATCTCTCTATATTTATATATATTAATATTTCAAAAGAGTTGAAATATTAATATATCAATAAAAAATATGTTAGTTGTAATGTAACTTTAAATATGATTAGTGAAAAAAATAATTCATAATGTAAAAAACTATTTATATAAAAAAAACTAACACGGCTTAATATTATTCGGATGACATTTGGACACAAAAAACACTTTCAGTTTCATGACACTTTAATTACTAAGTTTAAATATTATTAATCTAAGACGCAATGCAAAAATCTATTATCCTTTAATATTAAGAGTTAATAATTAGCTTAAAAGAAACTGCAGAGAAAAACTAATATTCTATTTATATCAAAAACAACGTATTTCATTTTTTATCGAGGAATATATATATATATATTTCTGTGTGAGCACCAGACCCATGTACACAAAGTTCTCTATACACAAAGTTCCTTAATATATCTTTTTTCTGAACTGTATAAAGAAAAAGGATTTGGATTTACGTAAAGTCCGGAGATTGCACCTTTCCATGCACATTAAAACGTTAGACATTTGGTTATTCTCTAATTTAGCTGTTTTTTTAAAAAAAAGTTGTAACATTCTTAAAAGTCGATCAAAACAACATTCATTTTTTTTAACATTTCAGATAAAACTACAATTTTTGAACCACACAAAACCCGATCTTCAAGTTAAGGATCATTTTCTGAATTGAAAAATTTACTTACTTTTCTTACGAGTTTGGCGTTAACCATGGACCTGAAAATTGTTTTCGAACTCTGTAAAAATTTCACAGTACAATTTAGAATTTTCCGAGAAAGCTTCAGAAAGCACCTACTCAAGATTTTATTGAAAATTTTTATCCACTTATTGCTTTTTGAGATGTTGATTACGAATATAGTATAGTGGCTTTTGATGAAAAATGAATTTTCTTAGCGTAATCAATAAAAACAAAATCGATAAAAATAATGGTTTTTGGAAATTATCTTAAAAAATACAGGAAATTAGTATTTTTATGGGTCTATCGAAATAAATATATGGGTTTATCGAAAAACTAGTATTTTTATGGTTTTTCTTTTCATAAAAATTCCAATTCCGCTAAAAAGCACTACTAGTGGAACTATACAATATTCATAATCGGCACTACAAAAATCATTCTGCGAATTTTCCATATATTAATTTTTTTATAATTAAATCAAATAACGTATTATCGTTTATTATCGTTCGGAGAAGCTTAAATATTTATATTGTATATTGGTGTATTGGCCTAAGTTTATGCTTCTCTGGTTGGTGCTTAACTTAAGGTTGCTTTTACATTTAATGCGTGTCCCGTGTGATCGTCTGACTGATTTAATTTGCTTTTGTAAAATAACTTGTATTTTATGCTGTAATATAAAAATAGCAAATAAAGGCACAGAGTATTGTGCTTATAATACAGATTTAAAAATACAGATAAAAACAAAATACCAAGATAAAAATATTTAATAAATTCAGGGATTAAATAAAAACAAGTATTTTTAGTAAATTTTAACTAATAATATGTGGGTTAAATAATTTAAGAATAAAAAGTAAAAGAAACAAGGCGCTAAAATGTTTCCTACTTTCACGTCGTGCAATAGGCAATTTCAATATTGTTCTTGGCAAATAATAATTATCAATAAGTAATAATTACTATTAATTTATATCAATAATTAAAAATTTTTTTAACAACCACATCCGCGCCTAACAATCATCTTTAGATTCACCACTGAATTTGTTTATTGGCTAAGCAAAAGGCTCTATTCAATATTATTTTTGTAAATATTATTATATACTTCATAATGAAGAAATACATGTGGATTGGTAAAAATTTAAAACATAAATTTTATTAATGATAGAACAATAACTATATACCTAAATATGTTTAATTAAAAAATTTAATTTTCATTAAAATTAAAACAAAATTTTTTAGTGGATGAGAATAAAAATAAAAAAATTATTTTGAAAGTCACAATCTTTTTTATAATTTATGAAGAATTAACATGAATTAAATTTTATAATAATTTTACAATAGCTTGAATTTCGACACATATCTTAATATTAGTTAAAATTGTTTAAAATATATGTCATTTTATCATTTAAAAAAAAATAATTTCAGCATAATAAGTCTATACTTAGAAATAGTATAAATCAGTCGTCTATATACTAATATCTGTACAACAAATGCACTTGACTAAATTTAAGAAATTTATAACCATCTCTGTAAAACGTCAAAAATAGAGGATCGTCTATGTCATTTTTTTACAGATATGTTCATATAATGTACAAAATTGATTGATCTTAAAAATAGATTAAGTTTATCAGCCAGTGAATACAATTTTTAGAGATTCTTGATTGATGATCAAAAATTAGTTTTATGATAGTCATCATCTGAGCTAGCATTTAGAAAAACGAATCATTTTTTTATATGTAATTCAATGACAGAATCATAATAACGATATAATTATGAATATAATGTTTTTTCGATCCACTCTTCCATTGTGAATGTTGCTGAATTGGTATGTCCAGGATCTCTTTCTCGAAAAATATCTGTGTTGCAAAAAAAATATTTATAGACAATTTTGTAAATTTTATTATAGGAAAATCAAACATTCAAAGAATATAGTTTTTATATTAAAAAAACTATTAACTTAGTCAGTGTAGAATATTTTATCGAATTTTGTAATATTTTACCTATCATAGTTTTTAATCTAACAGCACACATAATGTAATCATCAAACGATATCAACCCATCTTTTGTTCCATATCTGTGTACCAAAATATTAAGTATATGATTGTTTAATCTGTATCCTGCACTGTTTAATGCTTGTCTTAGTTCAAATGCGCTTAGGAAACCACTGCTAGTATTGTCGTAAAGTCTAAAAACTGCCTAAAAATCAAATATATTTAAAAATCCGATATTATAAATGAGTTTTCTAAAGATTTTTATATTTTTAATAATTTTCTTTGAAATTAGATGAAAGAAAATAGAATCGAATTTTTTACTAATACAATTTATAGTTTAATAAATAATTAACAAATGTACGCATCTCACTGAAAAATGACCAAGACGAAAATTAGAAGAAATTATCTTGGCTGTTATTAAATTGATTTTTTAAAATAAATGCCTATAATTATGTTCCCGAAAATCAATAGAGCGAAAAAATGTAAATCCAGATCAGTATATTATATATATATATATATATATATATATATGTGTATATATATATATATATATATATATATATATATATATATATATATATATGTTACGGATAAAAGTCTTTTGTATCGTTCAACATGTACATTAAAAATGTCAAAATGAACGTATGCGAATGAGTTTTGCGTATGCTTGAGTTAAAATATATTCGAATTGGGATATTCCATATTAATTTTGACTTTTATCTTTGTAAATATTTAGACTCGTCCAGAGAATGTTGACCCGTCACATGTATAATTGAACATAAACTTTACTCACTTCCATTTTCCAGGATTTAACATTGGGACTTCCGTTACAAAAGATTAAACTCGACCTTCAAGTGAACTTGGTCGTTTTTCAGTGTCACGCATTTTAATTAAACAGTAAAAAACTTACTCTCCAGTTCTTTATATCGTTCCATAATGCTTTAAATTCTTCAAAGCCTAATTTCCCTGAATGATCTGTATCTAACATTGCAACCATACTGCGACAAACATCTTTACTAAATCCTTCATTGTTCATTTCTATAAGCAAATATATATAATATTATTGGAATTAAGCTTTTATAAGAAAAATGTAATTTTTGTAAAGAATATGTGAAACGTTCATTTTGATTCAAATGTGTGAAAATACAAAACATGAGTCATTATACAGTTTACTTTGCAGCGTGTGTGACATGGCAAATAGATAAGACAAATAAATGATAAAAGTTTCTTGACTTGAGAATGAGAATTGAAGCCATAAGCCAGTGCACTTCTAAGGCAAAAGTTTTACTCATATAAGATACTTGTAAAATATGTCAGGCAAGCAATATAATTTACCTAAGTTAGTTTTATTGACTTGCTCATTATTACAAATACTACCGCAAAACAAGGAGATAAGAATATTGAAGAGGGAATCGTCTACTTGCGGCGATTCGTAATTAAGGGCCTCATTACGTCTCGCTAACGGCGGAAATTCTATTCGTAACACATCCACACCCACACAGCTATATATTATAGGACTAATCATATATAATATAGGAGTAACTCATCTATACATACTCTCGGATTTGTTAAATAGATATATTGATATAAATTGAAATTGAAATCTAAACGAGAAGTAGTATACTCGATCATAATTAACAATTATTTTTATTTAAATTAAGCTGACGTTTTGGTAACGTATTTTATTAGTAATGAACGAAACTATTGTACCAGAATTTTCGCTGAGAATGATCGATAATAACAGAAAAAATGGTCAGAACCATTTTCGTCAACAACAAGTTTAACTCTTTGAATTTTTTCCTTTTTAATGAATCTTAGAACGAAATTTATTCAAAAATTTTATAGGATATAAATTAAAAATTGTATATACACGTCGCTAGTTATTGGCTTGCTAAGTATCAAATTAAGAAATGGAAATGAATAGAATAATGTATAAATCGTGAATTCTTGAAATCCTAATAATGATTTATATGATTATTTAATGTATACTGTATATTATAATCAAAATACCTTTACGCATGGCATAATCCAGAATTTCTTTCAGTTCCATCCAATCAACTTCCAAATCGTCACCCGCGAGCTTCCTAAAGAAGTCGCGTACTCTATCTTCATTTCTGTCAATAGGCTCTGGTTGAAGCTGTAATGACATTTTTTACATTACCAACATGGTTATTATAAAATGCAGATAAAAATCGTCTAGATTAATATATCTTATATTAATTTTGATTAAAATAAATAACTTCTTTACTAACCTTCTCTTCATCCTTGTTAGTATTTTCATTAGTAGGATTTATTACCTAAAAGCCAAGCAATAGAGAGTGCAAGACGTGTTAAGTTATATAATTTGCTATTAGCTACTATTGTTTGTATAAAATTGTATATTACAGTTATTAGTAGTCCATGAATAATTCATATTAGTAAAATCTCACAAATAGTGTTAGTGTGCATTTCTGGCAAGTGATAAACAATTAACAGCCAATTATTTTTAAATTAAATAAACAGAAAACACGGTTAATTCACCATTTTCAAATAAAAATCGTTAAAATTCCATTGTTTAATTAATTATTAGTAATTTATTCTATTATTTTGGTTTATTATTAAGTTAATGCAGTGTCTCAGGCTGTCGCACATGCCACCCGAAAAACTATCATATTATATTTGCACCTACCCTGTCATCTACTTCGCCGATTCCAACTTGATCATCGTTTTCTCTGCAATGAAAAAAGTTATATATGTACTTATTAAAACAACAAGATTGTATCCGTATCAATATTAAACATACTCCATGTTATTTTTGTTCTCCGAGAAGATTCTAAGTAAAAATTCTCCTTCTTCGTTTGGATCAAATGTACTAGGGACTATACAGTAAACTCCTGGTGGCAATTTAAATCGACAACTGACTTCTCGTAAATTAATAAACGACGGCGACCGGGCCACCGATGCGTTGTATTTAAAGAAATTAATATCTAATGGTTTAGGCAATCTGTCTGGATTTTCTAACTGCAATAAGAATAAATTTGTAAGTAAAAATTTTTGAAATCCATATTTCTGTTTTGCTGGTTCAAATATAGCAACTCACGTGATAAACGGCAAAACCAATTGTTAAACAATCAGCGCCTATTCTTCTCTGTGCTCTCCTATTTTTTTGCATTAAAGCTACAATAACGGTACACTTATCGTCGTCCTCATCAGGATATTCCAGCGTGACTCGATATTGCGGATTGTGCCAGAATGTTTCTGAATTATAGACATTATTAATTAAATACAGTTTTTTAAGAAAAAGAAACAATAGTGATAAGGTAAAACATATATTATACCAAGAAAGTTTCTGCAGCCACCTGCTGTAACTCCCCTCACCCATTCGCCCTCGAATACGCTCATTTCCCATTTTTTTTTGCCCGCGTTAATGTCGTCTTCTGTCAATGAGTCGGGATTCAAATTGCAAATCTCGAGTCTTGTAAAGTATTTCTTGAAATCTTGAAACGAGATCCAGAACTCTCCGTCAACGTCGAACGTTAAGCCCAATTCCTCTTTCTCGTGATCGGGAATGAACCTCCATTCCGGCGAGCTAAAATTAATATAAATTATACCAAGATGCCGGTAAAATCTTAGGTGACATATGACAACGACTTACCCATCGCTCCAAGGTCCGTTCCATTCGTCTTCGTTTCCCCATGGATTTCTTAATCTCAACAACGGAATTCTTCCGGACTGATTCGGCGTCTGTATATCTACGTATTTGACCCTAGTGATACTGTAAGCGTGCCCCCTAATAAGGCCCTGGGGCGTTCTCGCTTCTAATATATTTGGATCAGGCTGCGAATAAAGAGTGAAATCGTTACTGCATTTTCCGGAATCCGCGTTTTGGATATTAAGGTGTGCACGAGTTCTTATATATATATATATATATATATATATATATATATATATATATATATATTCATATATTTATACATCTATGTTTTACCTCGATCGAACAGCCCATCAATGAATTTCTCTGGTAGGCCTTGAGCAGAATACTGAACAGATTGGGCGGTGTCTCGTCCATTTCGTACATTTCGGTGACACCGCCTGTGAAGTCCTCCATTGCCTCGCATGTCGAGCCGCCCTTGAGAGCCTCGTAAGACCCGTTCAATTTTGCGTAAGCCTTTTCCAGCAGGGCGCTCCAAAATTCGTTGTCCTCGGCCGAGCGCAAATACAGCAGACGTCCGTGATACGTCGGCAATCTGTCGTCGATCACAACGTCCACCCACCTGCCGTACTGCCAGAATCTGAAAATAATTTCACGTAGTTGTTTTTTTTTCAATTATAATTAAATGTGAATATTCAAAAAATTTAATCAGTGTAGGAATTTTGATTGTATAGTGAAACCATAATTATATAGTTTAATATATATTACTTAAATTGAAACTCATTGATTGATGCAGATTCAATTCTAAACTCGTTTCTATCGGATTAAATTTTAAATTAACTGTTAACACTTTAAATCGTACATCTCTTTCGACCTGTGTCAAAATGATGTGGAATGTTGGTAATACTTAATCGGATTAAAGCTGATGTACAATTTAAAACTTTTAATTCGTTCAAAAAACTTTTAAAACGATTGAAGTTTTTCATTATTGATACAGATGAAAACGACTCTGGCAAAAATTTTGGTTTGATACGGTCAAAACGAGGTCATTCCTTATCAATGATAATAATTTCGTACTTTTAAATAGTATAAAATGGAGTATGACTTAATTAAATATCAATGATATCTATTTTTTTTCAATATTTCATCAGATTGAAGGGATTCAATACGGTATCTATCCAGTTTGATCCAAAATCTTTAACAGAGTTTGACACAAATTTTATCCTTTTCAATTTAAATCATCCTTTATCATTATGAATATTATATAATAGTATTTACTTGAGTAATTAACATTTTAAACTTATTGAATCATATTGAAAGAATGTTTCAATGGATAAATATAAGAGGAAAATGGAGGCAATACCTGAAATGAAATATACCAGCATAGTTCTCCTCGAAGCACTGATCTTCAGGTACAATTTGAAAAAATAAATTAGGATGCAGTGTTAAATTTGCCACGGCAGCAAGTAACCAACAATCACCCAATTCTCCCTGCTGAACATCAAATCTAGAATATCCTTCTACGAAAAGTTGAGGATTGTCTGCAATTTCCTGTATAATAATAGTTATCAAGATTATATATATATATATATATATATATATATATATATATATATATATATTAATAATATATATCTTATCGTAATCAATAATAATTGAAAATAATATATACTAGAGGACGTCTCCATTCGACATATCTGTCTGGCCTTTTTGAAAAATATATAGAAGAATCCACGGCCGGAAATTCCGGGTCCTCGAAGAGTCGTCCTTGCGAAAGACATTCTTGCCTCAGACGATGAAAGTCTTGGACGGTGTTAGCCGATCTTAAACCAGATCCTCTTTCTCCATACTATATGAAATAAAGGTATTGCAAGATGTTGTATTAATTAATTCTATTATTTTTGAAATACGAATATGCACACGGTGTAAAATTTTATGGGTAAAGTGGTCTTCAATAACGTCTATTTTTCTCATAAATTTAGCCAAATATAACATAATTTCCAATTTTAAAACCTACTTTGTTATATAAATATTTTGAGTAATGAGCTTTTGTTCAAATTCACTTCGATTTACTTTATTAACAAATTGATCAATTCAGAAGATCGTTTGTATATTAACAGTACACATTGATACAAGATTTTTTATCAAAAATTTATTGATTTATCAAATCTTTAAAATACATAAAAGTATTTTATTATTCTTTTATTACGAAAGATCAGATATTTATAGATAATCATATGAATAATGTATAAGTTATGGAAAAAAAATGAATATATTTATAGAGCCCTCAAGTCGTCATGTTGACGCTCCATTCTATTTTATAATTTAAAGGGTTTAATTACTATACGTTTTTGTAATAAAATTATCCGAGTTTTGAATTCTCACTGTACCGTAATTTTTCGGTTCATTATATACATATTTGTGTCTCGTATTTTTACTATTTCCCCCTCTCGTGGATTTTCCCAATTCAAACTCAAAAGCTTTACATCTTCTCATTCTAATTATTTCAGAAATAAAAAATACTGAAAAATTTTTGGTACAAAGTACATCTCATGTTTAAGTATTAAACTATTAAAATTTTCTTTTAAAAATTTATCTTTAATTTTGTGCGCGTTGAATTGATAAAAATTCATAATTTCCTCAGAGTTTTCTTCTTATATATATATATATATATATATATATATATATATATATATATATATATATATATTCATATTAAGATTTTCACTTTAAAATATTCATAACAATACGGAAATATAACTCCAGAAAAATTCTCTGTTCTTTTATAATTGTATAATAATAACAAGCTCGAACTTTACATTATCAATTGAATTGGTTAAAAAATAGATAAATAAAAACCAGATCAATCCCTACCAGCATATCTTTATTTAATTAATGCTTAGAAAAATATTTTTTAATATTAAAAATTATTTTATGTTACATTTATTATTCAATAATATAGGAATAACAATAGAGATGTAACGTAAAATTCCTCATATTTACTACAAATCTCAAATTTATCATTCTTAGTTTTAAAGACATAAAAATTGCTGTATTTAATATAATAGCATTTTCTTTTTGAATTTTCTTTTTGCATCCTCGTTCGCATGACCATTTTTGTAGAATTTTTTGTTAAAATATTTAAATACAACCAAAATAATTTAAATACAAATTAAAATTAAAAAAAAATTTTATAACAAAATTAAAAGATAAAATTTAAATATTAAAAAAAAAATACTCATGCTATCACACTCTTTTGGTTTTTAATGTATCTAATAGTTTAAGCATCTACGCATTTATTGCAGGAGGGTGTGTCCTCGATTTACTGCCTATTCGTCCCTGGGTTTAATTCAAAAGCAATTACCTGATATTCCATCAAGCAAGATACCTTCGATAATATCCTATATAACACACACACGCACACGCGCGCGCGATATTGGGGAGGCTATAGCACGGAAATACTTACCTCTACTTTCTTCGCTTGTTTACGGACGAAGGTAGGCTCATCCACCACGTGCGCACTCCAGCCGTAATTGAGACTGGGCCCCGAATTGTAATACATTATTCCTAATCGCTCATGAATAACGCACCAATATCACTGCGCGAACAAACTCCCCCGCGTTTATTAATGGCGATTCGGACGAAATTCAGATTTTCCTTCGCTCTGTCGTAACGGCAACAATGCGCATCTTAATGTGGCTTTCTTATATCAGACGCACACGCAAAGGGACATTAATATTCCTAAAAGAAAATTTTAGATATATTTTTCTTTATTATTTATAGAAATACTATTGTTTACGTATATTCACGCGAATATTTCGATCTATTTCTCTCTTTTACTCTCGCGTTAACGAATTGCCGAGTGCACCGTTTATATCGATTGTGCTGGAAATGCTCTGTTTTTCTTAAATTTTATTAGTAAACCTGAAATTATTGGCAATTTTTAATTACTAATATTCATTATTTACGTCACGTCTATAGAAATGAGACCAAGTTTAAAATTTTATTTACAAATCTTTGATTATGGACTTTTCGTACTTTCTCATTTACGCGCCATTTAAGAAATCCACGCGAAATTCTGCAAAAATTCACAAGTGGGCGTAGATAAAGGCGTATGAGTCATTAAAAAATGCAAGAATTTAATCTTTCAAAATGTATAATTTGACTTCTACACAAAATCCCATAAGGCAGCTGCTCAAAATAGAAAATGAGGTCAGACGAGAGTTTAAAAAGCACACGTATTTTTAAAATCGTACAAATACACTTATCAGTTGATTTCCTTAACAAAATTATTATCTTCAAGAATAATTACAATACGTTTTTGTATACGATATAATGTTTATTTTTATTATTAACGTTCCGTATAGAAGATGTGAAATTTAATGAAATAATGTGAAGTTTAATGAAATAACATTAAATATTGTATTTGTCAGTAAATATCTTTTTATCTCAATTGTTTATCACTATAGCTTATAACATATTATTGATATTATATCTTATTTTTCTCATCAATTTCGCCAATTTTTAAGAAAGGCTTTTTTTTAATTATTTTTTTCATGATTTATTTTATCGATAATACCAACATGGCTCCCATGTACTCGTATAAATTGACGTGAAAAATAGGCGATAGATTTTCAAACACTTTCTTTCAATTATTTGCCTGGGAAATCGCGCACTCGCCAATATCGATGCATCGATTCCGATCTCAAAAATTGACAGTATCCAATCGCCCTTCGACCCGCTAGAATCTTTTTAATGTTTGAGAAGGCACCTTATTACAGTTGCCATATCTACCGCAACTTTTTTAACGCGTTCATTAACTCGCTATTCAAGCATCAATTATACAGATTCGAGACTTCGGCCATCTCGGAGCGCGAGGCATTTCGAATAATTTTTAAATTATACCGCGTGGGTGTGGGAGGGGGGGGGTGATCGCGGCTGGAACGTATATGTATTTGTTTTCACCGTGACGTGCAGGAGCGGAGAACGCGGTGCGGTGCTGTGTACCGGTCACGGGATTTATATGGATTATATCCTCGCGTTAGAGCCTGCGTGAATCATCGCGCTTTAAAAGTGACATGATAATTTCAACGATGGCTCGACGCATTTATATATATATATATATATATATATATATATATATATATATATATATATATATATCGCCGATAAATATGATTCAGAAATAATATTTCAGATTTCCGTTTTAAAAGTATAAAGTTAAGTAGAAATTGCAATTATTTCCATAAAATTTCGTGCATTCTCAGTTCGAAAAAAATTCAATTAATTTTTGTTTCGTTCATTGATTTATGAAAGTTGTTAATCCTAAGATATATTTGATTTAGATTGATTTAGAATATTTGATTTAGATTTGGAATATATGCTTCCCCCTTTTTTTAAGCGAAACATTGAGTAAAAAGTATTGAAAACCTTTCAGGTTATAAAAACATATCACGTTATAATAATAGCATTTCTCTATAAATTAATCGCTTATTTACGCTAAGAAAACGTGTAAAAAAATATTTTACCTATACATATTAGTTACTTTTATTCGAGCATTTGAACAATATCACATGAATTTATAACCTATAAAATAATTTTAAATTAAATAACAGCACTTTGGTCTTATGTTGAAAAATAACGCATAAACTTTAATTCTGCGAACAATAAGTATGACAAACACTCCAATTACTTTAAAATCAATTAAAAGGCACTTGCGCTTTCTTAACAAAAACTATCTATCACCTTTAACTTTGGTCACGTCAGCTGATTCAAAAAGTTCTCTCATATTGATCGTACAGTGCAGCGTGTGCAATGCGACTGGCTATATATATATATATATATATATATATATATATATATATATATATATATATATATATATATATACACTGTTCAATGCGACATTAATGCATGTTATGCGAAAACAGCTGTTCTGATATCTAAATATCAACAAACCGTTTATACCCCCTAATGCTTGCAAGAAATGATTTTAAGTACTTATATATTACTTGGCGAAATTTATATTATATTTTCGATACGTTATCGTGTAAAGTGACTTTACTGGCGTCATACGTTGTAAAAAAAAGAACGATTGATCTCACCTTAATTACGCGAGATGTCAAAGGAAATTGCCGACTATATCGCTTGAATTATATAGGAGAAGCAGTAGATTATGAATGACTAATGTACAAATAACGGAATTTAATTTTTATAAAACGTCTTCTATAGATACTTAATTGTTACTTGCTTCAAGTTTATTTAAAAAAAAAAAACGATATTTTAATTGAAAGAATAAAGAAAATAGAATTCATGATACTTTATAACAATTATATTAACCGTGTCGTAGTTCTAAAAAGCTCAATTTAAAGAGAAAACAATATTTCGAAAATATTATGTTTATTATACTTTTTTTTTAATATCAATATAATACAGCATAAATGTATTGTTCCATTTTGGTAAATTCTATCAATTTTATCTTTAAAAAATTATATTCTCGTGGATATTTTAGTATTTTAAGATATTTTTTATAGATACCAGAATCTACGAATTTGTAGACAACGATATAAACTATAACAGTATTAATTTTATTAAATTAGTAAGTTCGTCTTCTTTTCAACTATTTAATATTAGCAGTTATTTTTCACTTTTCTTAATTACATTCTTATACATTTATGAAATAAGGATTAAATTAACTGAATTTTATTCAAATTTTTTACAAAATTTTTTTCATTTTTATGATAAAATTGAAAGCGAATTTTTTATTTTATAGGTTTTATATGATCTGAAGAATTGAAACAAGAACACGGGAAAAATATATTAAATACCGATTATAATTAAGTTTTATTTAAACATTTCAAGCGCTCATTTCAAATGAAACATATATTTGGAACTCTTTTAGTCCGGTCTTTGATAATTAAGCGTTTTAACAGAAAATTTTTTTATTTTTTAATGAGCGTAATACACGGAAAATTTTCTTAATTAGCATAACACCACGCGACTTTTATCTGAACGACAACAATACACCGGTAATAATTATACCATATAAATACATAATACAATGGCTTAGAATTTTCTGGTTCAGTAATCGAGACGCTTTGAAATTATCAGAAATTATATATATATATATATATATATATATATATATATATATATATATATATATATACGATATCATATTGTATATACATATTGTGCCATTGCGACCCCAACAAAAGAAAAAAAAAGAAAAAAATAGGTGAAATATAGAATATACCAATTAATATATCAAACTGTCACACCTTGAAACTGTCAACCAATACATAATACTTCACAAAACATAGTTCACCTCGTCACGGAATAGAACGTGCACGCACTTTTCGCACTCTCTATAATTATATTTGATTATATATGACACACGGGGGAATATGTAACACAGTTGCAAATGGGGGGGGGGGTGTGCGCGGGAACAAAATTCACCGGCTATATTGGTTACTGTTGCGAGAGTAAAAGAGAAACGTCGCAAAGCGCTAATGCGTGCATATTATGCGTATATTAATACATCGATTAATTAACAATACCTATATATATACACTCACACCCAGACGCGCAAGAGCGAGAGTAATTGATTAAATGTGCACAATGTGAAACTTTCGCGTGACGAGCGTGCGGGCGCGCGTGCACGCCTAATCGCTCGTGTAATATCGTACCGCGCGTGTACTACAGCCAGCGCGTCGCTCGCTGTACTGAAGTCTGAAAAACCACACGAGCGGAGAGCGCTATATAATACGAATTTATAATATACGAACTGCGGCGAACGCGGCGGCTTGGAGTCTTTCTGGAGCGCGCGCGGCGCGCCCTCGAGGTCGCGCAACGTCGTTGTCCACAGACACACACACACACACGCACACACACACCCCTTCCATTACATACCCTATATATACGCGTATTCTCGGCGCGCGAGACAGAGCGTCCGAGTCCTCGTAAACACTTTACGTGTATTATGCGTGTGTATACACATTTATACGCGTGCATACAGCTAGCGCATCGCGCTGAAACGATCCCGCCACAGCTGCAGAGTGCGCGCGGCGGCCCCGACGATGTTCCGCGCTTCGCGTTCTTTTTCTCCCTCGTTTTCGTTTCCCCATGATGATATATATATAGCAGTATACACACGTCAACAAAGTTGTTTTTGGGCTTCCTCGATCTCCAGTCTTTTTTACGCGCCTCGCTTTATTTTCCTTTTTTCCTTAACGGCTTCGGGCGCAATCTTTTTGTTATTGCAATTTCAAAGTATTCGGTATATATATATATATATATATATATATATATATATATATATATACTTACCGGAAGCTTTGCTTATTGTTTATTGGTTAGTTCGTTCGACAGTAGTAGCAGTAGTAATAGTAGGCTATATAAATATCAATTTATATTTTATATTATACATCAATTTTAATCTTATACTTTGCACATTAAACATACATTATTGGCATTATGGTGAACATTACAATATTGTATAAAACTTTTGTAAAATTCACATTAATTATTAAAATATTCTAATGAAAGCACTTGTCGCAACTGTATCATATAAACAAAAATATATATACTTATATCGATTTACTGTAATAAAATTAATAGCATTGTGTTTAAAAGCTTTACTTCAATGTTTCCTTTTCTTATAAGTATTCATCGATCCCTTACACGGATTTATAAAAAAAACGTATTTTGACAACGCGTTCATTACTTGTGCTGTTTTTTTTTTTAGTCGAGCCTAAAATACGACTGAGTACATTGTCCAATTTTAACTTACGCGCACTGAAATATCTCGGCAACCGAACGTTTTCAGAAGATAATTGCGAGGTCATTTTTTTTTTCTTTAGAAAGTCAAAGAAATTGTATCCGAATAAATAACGGATGTTTGGGCAGTATTGGCGGTTTTGGCAATTCTAAGTAAGATCAACGTACTGTATGATGGTGCTTGTCAATTTTTTATGTAAATATCTAACGAAATCATACTGAAACTGTTTAATTTGCTTATACATTTACGCATTTCCATTCATAAAATTGCAATAATAATTTCGGTCCTGCACCGCTAATTTTTCTCTTCGTCTGGTAATTGGTTTATTGTCGCGATCTATTGTTACTCGAATCTATATGTAGCTTTCATCAGCCGATTGTTCGAAATGATCCGCTGGATTTTGAGAGCATAGGGAGCAATACGAACATCTTTGTTCAGAAAAGTTTGCACAAGACTATTTACACATGTAAACGTGCGAGTAAATATTACGTTTTTTCCCAGCCTCGTTTTCACATTAGTTACAGCGCGGCGATCCTATTAATTTTGTTTTTATTTTACCAAAGGATGAATCCACCGTAGGAAACATTTAAACCTATATCGCTGGACTTACTGAGGGATCATTTTTCACGTATATCGCAGAAACGCCAGAAATTTGTCGGATAGTTAACGATAAAAAAATTTTCACCGTATGTTCTCTTTTACATCTACATTTTGTTCTGATTAGGACTTCAGAGTAAACTAATATGGCTAAATGACCGATTTGACGAGCGATATCGCTCTAGTCGCCATTTTTTTTTCCTATAACCACCAATCGTATTCCTATAGACACAAGAGGGGGGGGGAATACACAAAGCGGAAACAATATTCACGGATCGTAATAAATTTCTAGCAGTCGTTCGATTTAACGATAAGCACGAAAAGGATCTTTATGTTCCTATGAAGGTCCTCGTCTGAAAAGTAATTCAATTTGTTTTCCTGAAAATCATTCCCCATAATTTTATTTTTTCTTTAACTGCTTACGTTTCTAGCCATAACTCTTCTCGACCAATATGCCGTCAGTCAAATAATCAGAATCCCAAATTTATGGAACAAATAAAAGAGGGCCTGTATTAAAAACAAAATTTTAAAAATTAAAAAAAAAACCATTAGATATGTGTTATATTTTTAAGGTATAAACAGGGAATTTTGAAATGAAGATACCTAGTAACAGCGTATCTTTGCTCGGTATTCAATAGGAAAACATGTAACGTTTTTTACGGCAATTACGGCCGATTTATAGTTACATTTTCTCAAGCTATTTTTTAGATATTCAAGGCTCCTAATAGTTTTGTATCAATGTGTTTTTGGTTATGATTAAAATTTATCTTAAAACAAGGTTAACCTAGGTATAACATATAGCCTAGCTAAAAAATTGATATCGTTATTATGCTTTCTTATAGAAATTCATTGACTCTAATCATTATTTTAATTAATTAATTTTAAATGTTTATCAAGTTCGTTTCGAAAATTTTGAAGTAACTTATAAGCACGCTCGTTTTATATACCTTGTACATATAATACATACACAACACACTGACAATAATTTACACATTCGTATACAATATATGTTTTACTTATGTGAAGTCATAATCGGGCTTATATACTAACCAAGATAATGTTTTACTACTTTCGGGAGTGGTAAATCACTAGACAGGTCGTATGTACACTCTCGATAAATTCAAGTTACGAATTAAAGTTATGAACTCAGCATGATTTTTAATTAAAAAAATTAATTTTATTTCATAAAATTTCAAAAATATCAAATCATATTATTTATTTTATAAATAAATGGAATAGAATTTCTAATTAACAAGCAATAATTGAAGCCGGTACAAGACATCCAAGAATAGTATTTTTTAATTAATTGCTTCATGCGAAATTTTTGATATTAGATGATAAAAGGAAAACATTTCCAAAACTAATTTATTACGTATAATTTTTAAGATGACAAAAACGAATGAAAAACAGACTTTATTATTAATTTGTAAATTTTTAAAATTGTTAGAATTAAATGAGCAACATAATGTTATAATATTATATAAATATTATTTGTTAAATAAATTGTTCATTTACTAACTAAAAACAAGGTTCAAAAAAACCTACTTTCTACCTACTTTTTAAGTAGTTTTTAAACGTAGTTTCTACCTTTATCTGAATTATATTGACAACGTTCACATTTTGCATTCCAAGATTTACCCCGTTTCTAGTCACGATGATTGATTCTATTTTTACTACCTAGTAACTATACTTGCGAGCCCATTAAAAATTGTTAGATTTCCACGATGGTAGACTTCAGCCTGACATGATGCTAATAAGGCTCTGGGCCAAAAATTAGATCATTCATACGAATATGCAAGTATCTCGATATCCTTGAGTATACGAGGCGTTCCAGTGCGTATGTTAAAACGGAACACCCCGTATGTGCATGGCTCCCCGAGAAAATTCTTTTAAACGAAGCCCGAATTACGGTCCGAAATAAATCCACTCCGGCTCCCTTGCACGTGCGATCGTTTTACTCGTCCGATCTCCTTATGGATGTATATATCTATATATATACATACAGCCGAGAACTGAATTACGACTTTGTGCGATACGCTGGATCGCGACTATTTTTACTCGCGCGAACCGCAGAAAACGCTCAAATCTGGCGTAATACGAGCGGTGCAAAAGACGAAAAATCACCTTGGACTTTCGCGCGGAAAGCGCGGTGCGCCATTCGCCGATGGGTTATGGGGCTAATATATATATATATATATATAAGCAAAAACTGGTTTTGTTCTTTTTTATTATTCTGGCTTACTTTCGAACGGGTTTCGAAGGACCGAGAGTAGAGCATCCGTCCGTCCACGAAGAGCGCGGCCTTTAACAAACAGACGCGTGTAAAGAGATGATAATGAAAAAAAAAAAACAAGCAAAAAATTCATTAGCCGATGAATTTGAAGAATAATAGACTAATTTACATTACATCATCCTATTCTATTATATAAAAATGCGCGCGTTTTGTATCTTTGTTTTTTGTTTCCTTCAATGGAACGTCCGCCGCGTTTAAAAGAAAATGTTTAAGCCTGCTATTATTTCGTCCATTTGCCATTGATTAATGCAATTGGCACGCCGAGGGACTATAAATTACACATCGATCCCACACGAATATCAATATAATATAGCCGCGCGCGTTCGTCTGGAGCTAAAGTACGCTGTAGTTTTGCACAGCGGTATATAATTACATATTTATACTGTTATTTTTGGCTCATTTTAACAGCGAGCTCTCAAGCGCGCACAGGACCAGCGGATATCTGCATTGTTCATGGAACGACGACAAAGAAAAAAAAAACAAAAAAAAAAACAAAAAAAAAAATCAATCCCGCGCGAATCTCTCGGAAAACGCATTCCCGACGAGCTTATGACTGCGCGCGAGTAAAAAACGAGCTCGCACACGCGGCATTTGTTAAGTTTATACCGCGGTTCGTAATCGATGCTGTATATGGACAATTATTACTATATATAGGGAAATTTAACGAACGGCGACTGCATAGAGTGCCTGTAATATAGATTTATGCGAGACCAGACTTATCATTTTTGCGGCAATTGATCCTTACATACACACACACACACACACACACACACACACACACACACACACACACACACACACACACACACATAGATACGCATACATAAAGCGAGTAACGATCAGGCGTTCAATGTCACGGTAGAAACTGCTTGCAACTAGACGCTCGTTATAGATACGCGGATGTCACGCTGAGCGGATATGTAGCGAGAGCACTTTGTTTTATAATACGACGAATTTCAAAAATTTTAATCGCACATCTTTGTATATATATATGTTTATTTTTATTTAATTTTATTATATATTTATTTTTATTATTTATTAAAATTATTTTTATGCACGCATTGCCGACTTGGTGTAAAAAAACTTTATTGAATTTTATTTCTATACATATTTTCTATCGAATACGTATAAACAATCACTTTTTTATCCATAAAGAAATATTTAATACGCACATTAATTTGCAATCATCTGTGTACCGTGCCAGGGTCGTCTTTGGCGTTGATAGGACCTGAGGCCTACATTTTATTGTGGCCTTATATATATTTGGTCAACAGATGACCGTCTTGTTCGACAGCCCCGTATAGGATAGGATAGGTGGGACTGTGCGTAAAAAAATAAAAATAAAACACTATCTTTTACAAATATTATATGTATTTCTAGACGTTATCTCTTATTCCTTAGAAGGCCAATTGGTTTTTTGTTGCTGTTTAATAAGAATGATTTATTGGATAAGTAGCAATATCGGTGTTAAGTTTATTGAAAAACCGCATTTTTTTCTATATTAAGAATGTCTGTAACAGGCAGTGAGGGGCCCCCCTGAATGGATGGAGCTCTCGGTACGGGCCTCGTGGACCCTTTGTCAGATGCGACCCTGGCAACGTAAGCACAAAAAACTTCACTTTTTATATATCCATTCAGTCCACTTAAGATATAAAAGTATATATTATTATGTGAAAAAAATTTCAACATAATTTTTTAACGTAATTTTTCCTATTTAAATCTATTCTTATATTATACTTATAAATTAACGCGCATTAAAAAACAAACAGTTGTTTTACGCGGATAAATTTAAAGCAATGTTATTTAAACATTAGTAAAGGTCAACCAAATTTCTTTTAAAAAAACACACACACTGCATTTGCAAATTAACATCAATTGCGCGCCATAAATTCCACGTTGCCTGGAGCATATGTAACTATTCTCTCTCTCTCTCTCTCTCTCTCTCTCTCTGCGTGTGCGTATATGGACGCTCATGCGCACTGTATATAAATTGTTAATTTCGCGATTTTATGTAACATGCACTTCCTCTCTTGCCTAAGATCCTTTTCTGTAATAAAATCGTTATATACCGAGACAAGTATAACTCGATATAAAAGAGCATTATGCATATCTATGTCATTCTTGAAAGAGCTCCAAATTTTATCATAAATCGATACGTTTTGGGAACTTCATCGAACGTTTGATGTCGAATTTCATAGCTCGTTTTCGCATTAAACTGCGATTATTAAACATTATCATATGGTTTAGAAATATGTGAACACGTTAATTGCTATAAAACTGTAAAGCGGACACGCGCACGCGCGCGCGCGCGCACACACACACACACACATTAATTAAATGCCACTGTCAAAGTATACAGTGTTATAGTAACTGTGTAAAAAATCGTCAACTTAAAGTATCGAAAAATACATTGTCTATGTAATCATCCATTTCTATCAGGTATTTAAGACGATCTATTCGTATACAGTTGGCCAAAAAATTCAACTATTTCGTGTTAAAGAATAACTAATAAAACGTTTTTAATTGTCACCTTTGTCGTATCTGTCTGACGCCTTATAGAAATAAAAGGCATTATTTGAAAAATTTACATTCTTTACAGCTACAGTTAATATCTAATAAAACGAAAAGAAGTTTTTTTTCTATTTGTAAAATCATCATGAAATAAAATTCATTTTAACAGTGCATTTCAACATGTATTTTGACATTGATGATTATTCATTTTGTATAAATTTATTAATTAATCATTATTTTTCACTAATAATAAACACACTTTTTAATTTTTTTTTTACTCAAAATTTTCCTAATTAACAATTTTGATTTATTATTGTACAATTAAGTGAATTAACCATAAATTGATAAAAAATAAGAAAAAAAAGAATTAATGTTTTCAATTTAAATGGGATACAGTATAAACTAGAAATAGCGTGAATTTTAAACAAACAGAAAGTTTCTTTGCATTTTATTAATTAAATAATTGAAAAATTATATTTACTAAAAAAACAACTTTTTTACTTTTTTATGAAGTACTAAAGCAAAATGTTACAAGCGGTTTTTTGACAAGAATGGTGTAATTGATATTAATTTCTTGACATTTATGCACACACACACACACACACACACACACGTCGGTGTGATAAATTATGCGGAACGTTTGTAAAAATAAAAAAAAAATCATCCAACGACATTGGGCTTAATATATACTTCTAATAATGGGCGGTCGAAGCTCCCAAATTAGTATATAACGTGCACCGGTTGAATATATATATATATATATATATATATATATATATATATATATGTGTTAAAAGCGCCCGCGCGTATATGGAAACGTGATATTTCTGAGAAATTGGGCGTATCCGAAATATATATATATATATATGAATTCGTTGTCCCAGTAGCCCACACTATGGAAGCGCGATTGCGCCAAAAGTCCATTAAAATATTTTTACAAAGAATGATTTTGCATAGAGGTTTTCTATAAAGGTGGCATATTTTCACAACAATATTATACGTTTCGCAAATCCAGCAATTGAAAAGCGACTCTGTCGATTAAAGAAACAGTCGTCTCATCATTTGCATAATCTTGACGAATGCACGTTTTTTATCATTAACGTTTTCCACAGAGTCGAATATTGCTGCCGATTGCCTCGGCGACAAAAAGCTCGATAATTGAAATAGCCAAAGAGTCCACGCAAACGATCGAACGCAGTAAATGTACGTGATCGAGCAACGTTTCTCTAGTCAGTCAGTTCTTTTTTCGTCGTCGTCGTGGTTGTACCGATCTGTACTCCGATCGATTTCGTCGAAAAGCCGACGCGCTCGGTAATTAGCTTTATAGCGGATCGTTAAGGTCGCGCGCGATGCCGTAAAAACGAGCATAAAAGCAACCAAAAAAAAAAAATCCAAAAAAAAGAAACAAAAAAAAAATGTTTTCGAAGAAACTTATATAGGTGAGAACTCGGAAAGCGCTAATAATAGAATCATGGGGGTCGGGGAGGAGGGGTGGGAGCAAATTTCGAACTCCGGTAACAACGTAATTCCAACACAGGGAGGGAGGAGGCCTGCGTGCCGTTCGTGGCGCGGCGCGCGCGCTAATAATAAACGGATTATAATTAAAACGTATTCCATGCCTATAATTTTTCGACCATTAATTAACCAATGAAAAAGTTTCAATTTTCACAAATGACATCGTCGCCCTCTGCTCGAGGCGGCGACGCGTCGGATTAACTCGGCCGTTCCCACTTTCGTGCGAACGTTTTCCCCTCTTCGTGTGCCGTAGATCTATCGATCGACGTATCTTCAATTATTATTCGTACGAAAGTACTTCGGTTATTCAGAAAAATCATTTCAAAATTTCGAATATCCGTTTATGTAACGATCGTAAACACGCCCATGAATTTGAAGATTTTAATAATAGTTTCTTCGATATCAGTTGAATCGTATACGAAAATACGAGTATAACGCGGGGCCATACGATCCGGATCGGATGCTTTCAAACTTCGCGGACGATTTAAAAAACACATTAGTTAGAAAAATAAACACTATTATTCAAGCCAAACGAACGATTTAAGAGTCTTATTCGCATTAAAAGATATAGGCGTTGGCTTGCACAACCTGGAAGATTCATTTATATCTTCGGTTGTGTCTACGTTGCCCTTGAATTCTATAGAAATTACATTTTTTTCTACAATACACACACACTATATATATATATATATATATATATATATATATATATATATATATATATAACTGTTTTGATGTAAAATCGAGAAGCTAATTATTAAGACAAATGAAAATTATATTAGCAATCTCATAGAACGCGTAAAATTGCTCATAATTTTTATTAATTATAATGAAGGTCCTGTGTCACTCGTAAAGATATTGGCGAATGCTTACGATCGATATTATACGCATTGATAGACACTGCTGTCTCGCTGTAAATTTTGTATCTGTATATTGTGTATATATATAGAGGTCCGGTTTTAATTTGTAAGCAACATATCCTAGAATCAACGAGAATGTATTATTTTTTTATATTAATTATAACGATTGGATTTTAATCGAATTACATTTTGTTTAGTAATTAAATATATATAAAAGCAAACCTTACAAAATACTAAACAAGGAGACGATTCTCTCAACTTCTACAAAAATCTGTATAAAAATGAAGAACTTTAAATAATGGTCTCTTTTTCAACACATAGATATGATAGATATTCTTGTAATATCCTATATCTTAGAAAATTCTTAGAAAATTCTTTGAATTATATATATTATTCAATGAATTTTCTTATTTTTCACTCGAAATAAATCACCAAATGAATATCATAAATTGAGATTCGGCGAGACACTGCGGCACCAGAACAGACAGTCTATTCTTAATATATATCGTCTAATCTTCTGAATAAACGTACGCTAAATTAATACGCAAAATTTCGGAAAAACTATAATTATCTAAAAACTAAAAATTGCCCCCACATAATTCACTGGCATTGTCTAAATTTTTAAAGTTTTTTTCCCCCTTCCAATTATTGCGATTACATTTTCGAAAAATTTAATAATACCTAGCTTATTTTCGATTTCGAGAAAATTGAAACGATTAACTCATCGGAAAGGGGCTTGGATAAGCTTACCTTTGCATATACGCTAAAAAGAAGTAACTTCTCTAGAATAATGTTATGATGACTTGTAACTCGTCGTTGTCTCTACTGTAATCGTGGTTTCATTTGGTCGAGTTATCTCGGGATCGTGCGGCAGATTCATTATTGCTTTCAATGTTGTCTAATTTTTTGAAACATTATCTATCATGAATTTTAAAATTGTATCCTGCATGTTTAAAAGATGATACGTATAAAATAATAAAAAAATTTTTTTAATCCAATACCTCGACTGACATATTATAGCATTCTTTTAAGTTTAATTTTTGTTCAGTTTTCAGAAAAATACGAAAAAGAATTAGTCGTTTGTGGTAGTTGAAGCAAGCATTTGTTAACAATATAAATCCTGTAATCGGAAGTTTGTTTTGGAATTATTGAATTAAGAAAAAGGAATTTATAAAGGAATTTGAAAACTGATACGAAGCACAATTGATTGTTATTTTGGCGGCACGTATATTAAGTCCAATTGTAAAAGACGTGAAAGGATGGACGCTTGAGCATTGAATTTTGTTTAGGTACGATTTATTTGACATCGACATCTAAGTAAAAATCTGATCATCGGCATTAATCATTCCATATAGCACGATGAATATATCAAATTGGAATTAGCGGACAAAAATTTTGAGGATAAATAACATTTTATGATAATTATGATTAATCAATCTCTGCAATCCTCATAATTTATATAGTATCATTTTGTTTTCACGATAAAACTAAACTAAAACTGAGGCTATAAACAGACAGTTAATATTTACTATTTACAATTAATACATAAATTACCAATAAATTTTCACGTTATTAATTCTAAAATCTAAAAATTATCTATGAAAATTCGACAATGAGAAGAATTGTATTTTTTCTCTGCTCTCGCTTAAAATTAGATCGAGAAACGGCGATAAATATCTTTCGAATGTGCTGAATTGTAAATTTGTTAAAGTGCAATGACCAACTTCTGCGTGAAAAATCGCGAGTCCCCTCAAAATTCTCGCCGAACTGTAGATGCATCAGTGGGAGGCGAAACTGGGAACGAATGAGCGCCTGTAAATTTCATCTTTAATTTACGACTGTTTAGACAGCAGGATCGGCACGATGCGCAACGGCACAGGGAACGAATACGGGCCCGCGATTTCAATATATCTCGCACTCATGATGCGAAGATGGAAAAAAAAAATCAATTTGCGAACAAAAGCTCCGAGGATGAAGAACGGTCGAGGTTCCTTCTTTGTCCACTGTTTTGTTTGCGTGAAAAAAAAATATATATATATAACATATATACACAATTTTTACCTGTGACGTTTTTCATTAAAATTGCCCACCTTTAAATCTTCGCCCACGCTTTAAAATCTGAATCACTGCTCGAACTGTGGGGACTTCACAAAAATAAAATATAATATATGTTATTTACAGATAAAAAATTCGCCTTTTACCGAGTCGCGTGCATTGCATTCCTTCGTGTGTATTATATAAAATAAAAAAAAAAAATCGACATCGGAATCTAATATATCAACAACAAAAAAGCTTATAAATCAGATTATAAAGGCATAGGAATATCGATTCGCGCCCCAATTAGTTGAAGATCAACACGAGAGCGCAGTGTCCGCGCGAGACGAGCACGGAGCGAGCTCGCCTTACCGATCCGATAAATAATCTCTTCTCTCTTAAGACTAAAAGCCGAACGATCCATCCGTCCGTCTCGGGCCGATTTTGCGAGCTTAACGCGTACTGTGCGTATATATATATATATATATATATATATATATATATATATATATATATAATCCACGACAGTTCTTCGAAACAAATGGCCCGTCGCAAATCATTTCTGCCGCCGTCGTGGGCGCCAAAATGCTATCGTACCGCCTCGCTGTTGGCCATATGCATTCGAATTTGCTTTAAAAATATGGCTATATATTATGTAGAGCTGGATGTAACGTTGGCCGTCAGCCAGGATGGAAACTTTTCCTTCACGAAAGGGCTTGCATTTTTTTTGTTTTTGTTGTTGATAGGGTGTCCTCCAGCAGAGAATTGCGTTAGTGAGAAATCGAGCAAGGTTAGATATCTAAGAAGCGTTTGATGCTCTTTATATATATAGGCATCGACTATAATAATTGATCGTCAAAGCTGACGTGGATTATATAGTAAACAAGTCATTGACACCTTGCGAGTGTGTATATAAGTTAAGCGAGTGGGGGAGTGGGGGGACACTTATTAATGATTATGAGCTCTTAAACATTTTTCCAAACTATATGTGCGATACGTGTATGCATCTGTGTAGCGGCAAACCAGCTCACCAAGCCAAGAAACGCTGAAATAATTCGTTGGCTCCTTCGCCGTTTCGTTCGAGTGATGAGCGATGTAAATTGGATGTTTCTTTGGCAATTATTATCAAAGTTACGAAGTAGTGTATTGTTCTTGGCATTAGTATAATAGAAGAGTTTTGGCTGTTTCGCTAAGGTCATTTGCAAGAATTATTCTAAATGATAAATTTTCAACGTTGGAACATAACGCGTATCTTTTTAAAGGGACTTTCAACCGTATATATATGCGTTATAGAAAAGAAATGTTTCGCAATCTTATTCGGATTACTTTAAGATACTTCCTATAAAATTTTTTTTTTTTAATCAAAACTTATAATATCGTTATTCGATATATAGGGTTATAAATTAAAAATGACCCTTAATTTTCATTCAGTCATTTTTATTTTTCCAGTTAAGTTTTGAATTAAATGAAATTCGAGAAGTAAAATAATTCAACTGATTATATTGTTGGATATAGTGTACGTGAAACATAATTAATGATCTTTATTGTTAATAATAATAATTAGTAACATATCATTATGAATGACAAAAATATATTTAATGATTATGTGAATAGGTATTTCATGGGATCATTTCTAGCAAAATATTAATATAAAAGGCTAAATTTTTTTCCTTTTTTTTTGAGCAATAAAAAATATTGATTGAGGACCACTGATATAAGAATTAATAGGAAAATGACGAATAAAATCGAGGTGCTCTTGAATATTCATAATTTATATTGTATTCGATAAAAACAGAAATACAGGACGTTTCGTGTTGTTATAAGTCGTTTCCTCCAGAGGCGATTTATTAACTCGTGGCGAGAAAAGTAATTTTTGCTTTGCTCTCTTTGCAACAATAATTTTAGACACTTGTGTCAGTGCGATTTATTTATTAAGTATACAAAACCGAATAAAAGGTCGACAAATCTTGGGGACGACGCTAAAACCGTCATGTATTTGTGCTCTTATAAATACAGTATCTATATATATGTAGCTATATACTGTATTTATAGGAGCACAATGCATACTTGTATATAGCATATAGATCACTATATATATATATATATATATATATATATATATATATATATATATCATGGCCTATATGCAAGTATGTCTCAATTTTATTGGATACTCTTTTGTTGTTCTTTCTTCTCTTCTTCTCTGCACGAATTGAGATTTCAAAAACTATAGATAATGTCATTCGCGTTAAGAGGTTAAATTAAAAATCTCAGAGAAAAGTTTACAAGCTATTCTTTTGAAGGCAATTCTGAAAATTCTTTGTTTATATCCATATAATATAAAAACTGTGACAGCTCTTTCAATTCAATAATTGCTTTTTCGCGATTCGTCATTTTCCTTTTTTCTCGAATATGACAGAATTAATTAAAAAAAAAACAAAAAAAAAAAAAAATACAAAAATGTATGAAACAGAATAAGATAAAACTGACCTTGAAAACTAATTTCGCCGGATCGTGAACGTCCCCGGTGCCGGAGAGTCCGCCGGAAAACGGCCGCGAATGGAGCCTGTATTTTCCGCGAGTCTTCGACGGGGCGGTGACTTCCGGCAATCCCAGTAATTTCGGATTCCTGGAAGAAGCAATAAGACGCCCTCATACACACACAGGTACACGCGCGAGCAAGACTGTAGTGAAGCGACAATGAAATCTCACGTTCGGGTGATATATGTCACTCGAGGGGCTATTTTCGTTTAGCAAAAAACGTCGTTCGTATACGCGTTTTGGAGGAAACGTACTTTTTTTACACAATATGCCTTTCTCTTCTCTGCTGTACAGTTTTTTACGATTATGTTAGCCGATGCTAGTAGCAGCACAGGAGTTCAATAAATGAACGAATCGATGGAAATGGTATCTTTATCATACGTTTCGGTCCCTTTTTTCGTAAGCCTTTTCAACTTCTAAATAAAACATAATTTATTCATTACAAATTTTATCATAATTAATAGTACGAAAATATATGAAAAGTCTGTGTACTTAGAAAATGACATCTTCTATAACGATTTTCAGAAATGTTTTATTTTATAATAAAATTCATGCATATATAATTAAAAAATAAATCATAATATTGCTGAATTGAAATAATTGATAAGAAAAGAAATTAGTTTAATAATAAACGGCCATTTCTGAATTTTACTTATTCATTTACTTATAAATTTTCATTGATTGTCCTACTAAATAAAAATTATTGCTGACACGTTGACCTAACAATAATTGTTCTAATAACAATTACATTAAGTATATAATTTATAAAGAAGAAAGCCATAAAGCCATTGATTTGCCAATAGTTGAAAAGCTTTTGATCTAGTGCGATTTTTATCAATCCGTTGCTAAATATTCAGGGTTGGCTATTTGACGTTGACAATTAAATTCTGAAAGGATAATCACCATATCTATGCCTTTTTTTTAATATTAAAAATAAGTAATTTTAAAATGGTAGTAAGTATCTATACGTCTATCGCGTACTACATTGAGTCACATTTCGCGAAAAAGCTAACAAGGAAAGCATGTCATATATATAGTTATTTCATAATCAAATTCCATACCAAATGTGTCCTCGCAAATTTGAAAATTTAACGTTTTTTCAATTCCTATTTATATTGCAATTTTACAAGTTTCTTCACCAAATTAAAATGGACATACTGTGTACCATTATAAATCTTTTTATGAAAACCACTTATAATTTTGCCACTGAGTTTAAAGAAAGAATAACATTTTAACTTCTAACGAATCTGTATTTCCAAATGTATAGTTTTCAAATAATTGTCAATTGAAATATGATCAATTTTACACTCGTTAACGGATGAATATTTATGCTTATCAGAATTTCAATTTACAATTACCAATAACGTATTTGCGAACATAGTTTTATGATTGAATATTTTTGTTTCAAATGTCGTTCTTCCTCCGAACCTGGTATACCAAAAGTAAGGATTGTCGTTTTAAAAAATCTTCTGAGTATAAAAGTTGAAGTATGAATTTCAATTTCTCAGTATGAATGTATCAAGCCTTGAAAACGAAGCATTAGCCTTAAGTCCTAAAATTTCATTGTCCTGATTTGGGCGATATAACCTCAGTTACGTATCACAAATTCAACCGACGATTTTATAAAAAGTACTTCGTTTTATAAGTATTTTATAAAAATTACTTTTAAAAAATGGAAAATAATTTGCAGTAAAGCTATTTCAACGTCAGTTCTCCCACTATAAATTTGAGAAGAAGACGCTCCAGTAGTCTAACGTATTCCAGGAAATACTAGCAAAGGTGTAGTAGCAGATCATCGCACACATCGGATATACACTATCTCAGTTGTTTCTCTCTCTCTCTCTCTCTCTCTCTCTCTCTCTCTCTCTCTCTCTCTCTCTCTCTTCCACTCTCGCTCTCTCACCCTTTGACGAAAGCGTCGATCCTCAGTGGTCCGCCGGATTTATCGAGCCTCGCCGCCCGCGCGTAATAGTAACAATAATCCGTCATTCCGGTGGTAGCAGCAGCAGCAGCAGCAGTAGCACACCTGATGGGGGGATCGTTCGGCGCATCGGCCCAGCGCGTAACGCCACACTCGAGCGCGCGCCCGCGTATTAACAGCCCTCCTGCGCCGTTTTGTACGTGCTCTGATCCCCGACGTCGGAGAGGACAGCGTGAGAGAGAGAGAGAGAGAGAGAGAGAGAGAGAGAGGAGAGACTGAAAGCGCGAGGGGGGAGGCAGGGTAAGCGGCTTTTCTATTAGGCGACCGGTACAAGAAGAAGACAACAATACGCGCGTAACAAGCGCTCCGCCCTAATTTTAGAAGTTAGCGCGGCTAAAGCGACGACGTCCGCGCAACCCGGTGGCGTGTTTATACGCGGGCGCCGTGACCGCTCGCCGCGGGAACCGACCGCGGCAGCGAGACGACGCGTCGTCGGGGGAGGGAACTTCGGGTCCAAGCGCGCCGGTCGCCGGTAATCGGCACTGGCGAGGTTCGCGTACGGTACAGCTGGAACTTTATATATACTTATATATATATATATATATATATATATATATATATATATATATGTGTGTGTGTGTGTGTATATATGCGACACGCTATAATGCACGGCGAGTCTTTGCCGGAATACAGGCATGGATGCATTGCGTTTCTTAACGCGATTGTATTGAAAAAATTGTCTCGTTCCCCAGGGTGGCTTATCATACCTGCCGTGTATTGGAAACGAAGCCTCGCACTCGCTGCTCGCTGCTGGCCGCTGGAGCTGAGCGGCCCGCGGATCGGCATCTGAAACGCACTTGATCGACGTTAGCACAAGGCCAAAAACTCGCGAATGGGGAAGTAGGCCAAGAGGAAATATGAATGTTTTGTCGCCACCGATAATAAGAAAAGTGGGATTACTGTAAAAAATTAACGATAGACCGCCAATGTAAAGAGAAAAAAAAGTTACATAAATAGGAATCGGAAAAAATGTTGTAAAAGATATTGTACATGATACAAGATTGATAGGGTTCCGAGAACAGTGATTGACTTATGCTGGCGTTGCCCATGACCTTGATATCAATGTTTAAGATTATACGAAAGTCACATGAAATTCCTCGAATGAAATATCTTATATTCGATCAGGTAAATAAGAAGAACGGGAACTTTTGCATTCAGGCGGAATCTTGAATTCTAAGGCGATGGTCAAAGTTAAGGCCATAATTGATTGCAGCTGTTGCTGCACTTTTTTCGGTATGCGCATTGATTCTAGTATGATGATTAAGACTTTGATATTTACACGATTCATTGAATAATCAAAAAAAATCTGGAAGTTTTCTTTGGCTTATTGAAAAAACGTTAAAAGCAACGCGCGCAAAAAAAATAAATTTTAAATCAACTGAAAACGAAAATACTGTCACTCTGCTGTAAGGTCCTCGTTAATTGACTCATTTTGAACCCTTTATCAACTTCTATGCTCCGTACCTTAAAGTTTGTATATATTCGGAATGTTTGTACGCATTAATTGGCTATGATTTTCATCATTCTCTTGACCTTGACCTTGAGCTACCATCATATTTATATAAACAAAATTATCTACTTTTTTCATTAAACTCAACGTGTATCCAAATGCAAACTGTATTCTCATTGGAAGTATATAATTCATATATTGAATTATGCTCATTTAATATCCCTCAATTTTCTATATTGTTGTATCGATTATTAAAAAATGGACACTCGGTATATGTCTCAAGTGTATTTATTCTATGTATCTTATGTGCATCAAAAAGACGTTTTTTACACAAAAAATTAAAATTATGGATGGTTTATTTGATTAATCCTTATCAAAAGTAATTAGGATCACTATAGAATTGAAGAACTTTAAAATAAACTCTTAGTGAAGCGTATAAAACTCACGAGACGCTCGCAAGCTTATTAACGTAATAGATAAAAATAATTATTTTACGCTAATTAAGGATGCCTTATTACAGATATAAATAACTTCCAGATTTAATTATTTTTACCTGTCATCTTACATATATAGTGTAAAGGCGAAGCAATTTATTAGAGTACTTTCCTAAATCTATTTTCTACTGTACATTTATCTTGCAAGCAAAAGCTGTCTCACGGTTTAATACGTCCGTAATCTATCTGCAGACAGATTTTTAATAATGCATGGAAACCTTTACGCTTGACTAATATGGAAAATATCTTCCCGCTGGCGTGGTATAATTAAAGTTCAGTGATTCATAATTAATTGAAGAACTTTTATGCCGTGTCGAAGTTCCTTATCTCGCCGTTGACAAATTTTTTCGCAATTCAAGAAAACCAAAAATACTCGTATTTATTTTAGCAGAATCAAGCCTTACATTTAGTCGTTTTTGTACGAAATTTACAGAGATATGAATTTAGATACTTCGCATAAGCATTTACGATAAAGTATATATCTACAATATTTAATAACTGTCATGTCAAATACGTACAATATTATTATCCATTATTGTCCTGATAATTATCAGCATTTAACATCTTTTCGAAATATTTTACCATTCTAATAATGTGTCTACGAAAAATAACATCGCTAAATCAAGTCTATGAAAATACGATTATAATTTGTCGTTATAAATATAAAGTCCGCCGTATTATAGTCGCGGTTAAATAAGTCACGGTTTTGAAGTTGATCAAATCTCTCACAGCTGTACGAAAAAATATTCATAACAAAGCATTTTAAAATTTAGCTCTTAGACTGTTTACTGCGAACGCTTTTAACGGATCCTTGATATTTGCGCAGCACTCAGCGTAAAGAGTGCAAAGTCCTTAACCCCATTAATTGTCACGGTCCATTAGGCAAACGATTTATATGGCCGGGTTGTATAATTTATATTTCCAAAAGATATATTGGATAAATCAATAAAGAAAATGGGGAAGTTTGAATTTATAATAAGTAGATTTATGTAAATATTTTATACATTTTTTATGAACAATTGACATGGATTAATTTTTATCATAGTTTTAAGTAGATAAGCTAAGCTTTTGGATCAGCTAACTCCCTTATTCGCCAATGTGTTATTGTACAAAATGAAATTTGATACTTTTAAAGATTGTAAAAATGAATTGCTTAGTCATAAATATTTAATTAAAAAGTAATTACTTGTATGTAATTGGTTGATTTATATACAAACAAAAATAAAATAATAATAAGTAATTCGATAATTTGAATTATTGTCTGAATTATAAATAAATCATTAATTGTGTGCCTTTATAATGCCCTCTTCTTAGTTGTTTTGAAATTTCGATAGCACGGCGATGATTTAATTTGTAAGTTACAATAGTAGTATAGTGGTCTATTTTAAATACTGTAACTGAATCCATTCTAATAACATTTAAATACTGTTTTCTAAATAAAGAACTGCCCGATATCGTTCTGATCTCAGAAACTAAAGTAAATAAATTTCATAAAGTCTATTTCAAAAACTACGCAATTGTACCGTAGGATAGAGTCAATTCCACTCAAGGAGGTGGCACAGTAATCCTCATAAAAAAAAAACCATAAAATTCAGAACCACCGCACAGGAAAAAATAATTCAATTTAAAATCCTAGAAAGTACCATTATAAAGATAAAATATAGTATTAGTAGCAATGTATGCAAATCTAATCAATCAAAAAGATTTTAGCTTAGAATTCCATAAACTCTTCAGTCTTTTGAAACAAGATCAATCAGAAAATTATTATTATATTAAAATTATTTTAGTCGGAGATTTAAATGAGAAGAATACCAGTTGGAAAAATGAAAAAAACGGCCCACGAGAGATGTTTCTCAAACATTGGCTTAACGACCAAAGCATAAACTATAAAACAAATTTTTACAGCTCAGAGCTTGTTTCATACCCAAAAGGAAACTCGTTCTTAGATATTTGCTTAGCAGACACTCGGTTACATTATTCTGAATTTAAGGCCACATAATACGCTCGAAACAATAGACTATGACAGTGATCACGATGCTCTCTGTCTAAAAGTAAATATCAATACACAGGATAATTTAAATCTAGAAATAGCTACACATACTCCAGCCTTTGAGTTCAAAAATAAATGGTAAAATTAAATGGTATTACACGGTCCTATTGAACAACACACTAAACAACATGTATTTTCGCGAAAAATAGAAAAAAGCTAAATTAATAGCAATGGCAAAAAAAGATAAGGATTAATAAGCACTCTACCATACGCGCAACAAATAAACTAACCTCGGACATATGTTGGGCTCTAAACTCTCAATACCGAATAGCTGCATGCCTAAATAGACCTTGAAAATACAATATGGACATCGGGTCTAATAAAATGATCCAAAAAAATTTTCCTAAATATGAAATATGAACAAAAGTTTTATCTTAACGGATGCTGTACGCACAGCTTCTAAAATAGGCTACATATAAAATGGACTACAGCAAGGAACAGTTAACTTTCCAATACTCTTTAACATATACAATAGCGATCTACTAAATCTCTTTAATTTAAACGATCCAACTCACAAACGTTCTATAGCGTTTGCCGATGATCTGATAATCTACGTTACAGGACAAAAAATCGAAAAAATCCAGACCGAACCTCAAGAACTATTTGGAAAAATAAAAGATTATTATTATTCATGGAAATTAAAAAACAATATTTCAAAGTGCTTAATGATTCGCTTTCACCCCAAGCTAATTGCGCTCGGACGTTCCCAAAGACTTCATAGCAAGAACTTTCAAATAAGTGAACAATATGACGACGGTGAAATCATTCCCCATAGAAGTTGCATGCGCTATCTAGGAATGAACATTGAGGATAAAATAAACTGTAAAGAACATATTGAAATCCAGCCGTATAAAGCTAACAATGCATTCTGGAAAATAAAACGTTTATTTTATTCCAAACATTTAAACAGCAGCGTTAAAATCCTTATTTTATAAATGTGTATTTTTATAGTTGCTTTGTACTGATCTGTTAAACCAAATCGGGCAACCATAGTTTAAAATAGGCCTTATAAAGGCTGGATAACACATACACACGCGCGCACAATACATTTCGTATATTTCCATTTTTTAAATTAAATACCGTGAATATTTAGTAGTGCTGACAACTGAAATTAATCCAAAATAATAGTCTGCGAATAGCATATTTTCTAAGCGGACGCTGATATTGTCTTTTTATGCAGAAATGACGATGTATTATGAAAATTGCTGTGAACAAAAAATAATTATAGCACTCCAAAAATTCCGTGTATTAGAATACAGAGAACAAATCAAATTAATATTCACATACATGCATACGATATAATCAAATATATTGAAAGGTACCGGATAATTTCAAAATACGCTGAACACATATTTCGAAAAGAAAAATCTAAAACGATCCAAATGCTGATCAAGAGGCAATATAGTCTAACTTACTATGTATGTTGTTCATAATCGTTGATGCGAATAATAGTTAAAGAAAGAAACTACAGTATTTAACAGTATTTTGTCGTGTCCTAATAAATAAGCTTAAAATTTCTCTGCTAAAATCCTGCAAGATACTGACTGTCCGATCAACCATCTCGAAGAACATGTATTGAAATCTTAAATTCGATATTGCACAGCAAAATAATATCTAAAGAAATTGAAAATGTTTAATAAATGTAAAATACTGTCGGGATAGGAAAATGCTAAATTCGGACAAAATCTGACAAGCCTTTTCGAATATATATATATTAAAATTTAATTATTTTTAGCTGCCGCTTTATATATAGACTGCAAGACGAAGCAATTTAATAAAACACTTTGTAGACCTTATTTTCTACGGTACATTTATTTTGAAGCGAAAATCTGTCTCACGGTTTCACACGTCACGTAATCTATCTGCAGACAGAGTTTTCATAATGCATGTATTCTTTTATGGTTGAAAAATATTCATAATATTTTCCTACCGACTATGTATAATAAACGCAAGTGATCCATAATCAACTAAGGAAATTTTATACAGTATCAAAGTTCTCGTTTTTTTGCATTTCAAATAAAAATCCATTTTCTTTGATACAATCAACTCTTATGTTTATAGTATTTTTTTTGGTTCAATTGACGTGAACTATCAATTTTTATATTTCGTATAACCATATAAAATAATAAAGTACATCTATATTATTTAGAAAATTGACTGTCAAGTATGTGTCATATTTCTTTTTGTTATTATTGTCATAATAATTATAGATATTTAAGATGTTCACTATAAATATGTCTAAAAAATGATTAACTGAACCAACTCTAGAAATACAAGATTATAATTTACGGCTATAAATATAAAACTTGCTATATTATAGTCACGCGTAAATCACGCAACTTTTGAAGTTGATTAAAATTCGCGAAACAATATAGAATCAAATATTTGATACAAAGTATTTCCAAATTTAACTTTTGCACTGTTTACGTACTTCGTACGGTCGAACGCTTTCGTCGGATATTTGAGAAGCACACAGCGTTAAGAGGACAAAGACCCCCATAATCGTTACGGTCCGCTTGGTAAACAATTTATATGGTCAGACTTTATATTTTTTATTTTCGTGAGTACATGTATGTATCATTGAAGAACCAAAGAAAACGTAAAGTTAGCACTTATTAAAAAAAAATATTTCGTAATTTGAGAAAGAATTTCTTATGGGTTACGAGGGATAGGTTGGAAATTTATGGTAATATTATATATTGGTTTAAATGAATTAATTGGCAAAACATTGGTAGTATATTCATTTGTTATCGATGATGACTTTATTAATCATATAATATATATACACGTATGTATGTATAAGGTGCTTGTACACTATCTCCATAAAATGTGTTCGATGGTTATATAATAAAAATAAAAAAGACTGGTGTACTTTTTTTTTTTAATCTCACTCTTGCGCTCAGGCTATCGTATATATAATACTCAAAAAGAGCATATATGCATACATTATGTAATTTTTTTCCCCTCATTTTCTTAGTTTTTTTTCTTCTTTTGTATAATACCTGTATGAAAAAATCACATGTTCGATGAATTACAACTGGGGATTGTACAACGATGCAATATAATTTATAAACGATCATATTACATATATATAAATCAATGGCTCTCCCGGGAAAAATTCAATAATGTCATCCTTCCTTTTGGCACTATATATAGCAACAACGGATAAATCATCGATATAAGACTTTAATAGATCCGCCCGATTTTGAAACATATATATATATATATATATATATATATATATATATATATATATATATGTATATGTATATATAGCGTTCGCCTCGGGACATAAAGAGATTTTTCACACATATACATGTTTAACGATAAAGCTTCCTCTTTATCTTTTAATAATTTATTATAAATGTACAATTTTTTTAATTCGTTGATCGATCTCGAACTGTTCAAAACCCACATCGTCGGCTTGTTATTCTTTTGAGACAAAGTTCCGTTTTATTTGCAGTCCATTCGCTTTCCGGTGCCAACGCGGCAAAGCGTCGGAATTGGGTTAAAAAAAAAAAAAAAATTCCTTAAACGCGCGGGGATACCGAACCCCCGCAGGGCCTGGTACAATTTAATTAAATTGATAATCGCGTGCCTTGTATTCGAGAGCAAAACTAAAGGACTTCTTCGAGTCGAGAAGGACAGATGAGAAAGCGGGGGGGGGGGGTGGAGGGCATACGCAAATAATGCTTTGCGCGACAAACGAGATGGTACACGAGCTAATTTATCTTTCTGGTGCCGTTCGTCGGAAAAATTTCCGATGGCGTCCGATCGATGAATCACAATTGGGCGCGTCTTTTAACAAAGGAAATTCATCCGGAAGCACGGTTAACGTATTTTTCTTTTACTTATTTTTAAATACAATGTAAATAGGGGCTGGTAATTTTAACAAACTTCTGTCTACTTTTCGTTTTCCCGTGATCGCGTAACTTCAGCATGAAATTATACGAGTAAATTATTGAAAGTAACTTTGGAACACAATTTTGTATATATACGTAATTAATCGTGAACGAGCATAATCGTATGTACGATATCGGATAAATGATGGGCGATTTTACATATATTATATATATATATATAGATTTTTTTTTCACTTTTTTTCTCTTTTACGATACCTATATTATATGTTATGTATATTTCTTGTCATTTTTCATCAAATTTAGGCCTGTATATATACGCGCCAGCGAATATTCACTTATGGTTCTATACACCCGACTAATCTGTCTCTCTATTCATTAACGTCTACGTCACTTTCTCGCTCGCTCTTAAAATTAATGATTCATATTGTTTATTTATTTCTTTTGTTTATTTACTTATTATTCTGTCATTATTATTCGTATTATTTTTTATCGTTTATGAACTAGTTTCATGACTTATTACTGTTACATGATATTGCGTGAAAAACGGCACAATACTGATTTTTATTTATTTATTTATTCGTTTAAGCTTATTTGGCTCTCCAATTCAACTCTCTCACACTTAATAAATTTTTTAATGCGCGCGAATTTCCTCTTATAGAAATAAAATTATTGTCTTGCGTATCTCGTTATTTTTTTTTTTTTTTAAACAGACGTCAATTAGAGGATTTATGATCTCTATACTAGCGCATCCCATTTTAACATAAACACTCGAGTATGTGTTTCAAGGGAAAAAAGTCAAGATAAAATCCTTCATTAAATCCAAGGGGTTATCGGAATAGCAGATCCAATTCTGGAATCTTAAAAAAGTTGAGGACAGGAATGAACGCATTGTGAGCCATAGAAGTGTAGTATCCTAAAAAACTGAGGGACTTCTATGAGAAACAAATAAAACTTAGGTTAACGGGGCTTTACTAAGGCCTTGACCCAAAAATTTAATCTATTACTCGGATAGCACGTTTCCTTTTTTGAAAAATTGATCTCTTGAGTTTTTGTTCATGAACCATTTATTTCTCGAAATAATAAGTGTATACGTGAAAATGAGATACCCTGATGTATATACAAGTTAAAAATACGAAAAAAAAACTTTAGATTTCGATGTTTTTGGTGACTTTCATTTTTTAAAAATTAAATAAAAAATCTCAAGGTATTTTGATGAAAAATACTGTAAAAACCGTGAAAATTACCCGAGATTGCTTTCCATAATTTTCAGATCGATAAAAGGAAAGTCCGCTCCTGCCATGCAATAACACGTAGACACGATTACACAATTAAGAGTTCGCTCTTTTTCGCAATTTTCGCAATTTTCTCTGCTTCACCGTTGTACAATGAAATTTACAGCTTTCATAAATCGAACAAAATCCGCAAATCGGCATCGGTTTACACGCAGGGATTAATCGAACGCACATTTCTACACGCTGTTTTTCGAAAATCAATAGAGGCGGCGGATCCGTTAATCGATGATAATTTCCCCGACTGTCATACACGAAAATGTCAATGTACACGCGACGGACCTGGCGATCTTTTACAAGATGTACAGATCATCAAAAAAGTTATCAATTTTTTGCTTCATTGCCAATCTCATCGTCTGCGTTCAGTGTACAGATAGAAATGTGAAATCGGTAGCAGCTAAAAATGTCTCTAAAAATTATTACAGAGTAACCCTTGTACAAAACATCAAAAACTACCGTGCGCCTTTGCTCATTTTCGAAAAATACATCTTGGTAAAAAAACTATCGTATGTAAATTTTTACGCAAACTCTTGTTCAGAATTACGTATGTATATATATATATATATGTATATATCATTACAAATATTCGCTTTAAATTATCTCGTGGCTGTCACGGGCCATTTTTGCCTTTCGTGCGCGTGTACTTAATTCACGTGTAATGCTGACGAGCTCTGAGAAGCACAAGCTTCGTTAAAGCAAACTAAAATTTTACTAATCAAATGTATAGAATGCCACGAAACGTGGCTCGAGCGCGCAGTGCACAAAATTGGATTGTCCCCAAAAATTTCTCCACCATTCTCACGAATTATAATTAAAATTCAGTTTCATGATTTAGCGATAAGCTCGAACTTAAAAATATATTAGTTTCGCGTCAAGTCTCGAGCGACAATAAGATCAGTTTGAACCAGATAATCGGTAATGTTCAGCAAGGGAACCGGGAAAAACGCGCCAATTAAACTCATTTATATATACGATATATAAATGGGTATTTATTACACAAAAGATGGAGGGTACTAATTACTTCAATTCTTTTAATTATACGATATACAGTCATATTTACAAACGTTGAGTTCGCCGCGCTTTGTCGCTTATTTTATAAGAGACACATCGTATTATATACGTAGAGGCTTAACTGAAATATCCACATTATACATGTAGCTCTATACGTGTGCGCATTTAATACGTAAGCAGAGCATACACACACACACACACACACACACACACACACACACACACACGCACACACACACATACACACGCGCAATTTTCGCTTCACACGCTCGCTTTATAGCGTATAGCATCCAGGTATATGTACCGATTTATTTCAGCCTGTACTCGAAGAAGAGTCTTAAACCATTAGCTATAACAGCAAACTATTGTGAAATTATGATGTGTAAAATAAGTGTTTTTCGCAAGGACATATGGCTTATCGATCGCTCGAATCGATGCTCAAATTTGATATGGATCTACTCATCGACATGAAGAGTCTTATTGTTTAGACGTGGTGAGAAAGATTGTGCGTTACGTAAAACATTCAGGCATTCGTGGAAACAGTGCGCTTTGCACACCAAAATTAATGCGTAAAATCAAGCTTCGCATACTTTTCCATACAAATTAATAAGACAAATCATGCGAAAACAGAGAAATTAACTCGTTAAACGAAGGAATAATTAGTAATACAGTTATTTTTTAATAATAAAATTGTGGAAAATTTATTTGATAAATTATTTTTAAAAAATAGGTCGAATTACTTTCCGAAGATTCTTTTTCTCAAATAACTTGCGTTAATTAGAAATTGCACGCGTTAACACATTATATTCACGTATTTATAGACACATTCTTAATGATTTTACGCATATACACTGAACATACACATCGCTATCCGTCGGATTTCAGATTATATAACAGTAGCATCATAATGGCTTTCGGCCGAAAATTTCTTGCATCAAATGCATAAATAATCTGTGGGTGTTATATTATATTATGTCAGTACGAAAGTCAAGCGTCGTTATATGATGATTAAGCACCTGTCGATGAGGAGGAGAGGTAGATGATTACAGCCTGTATACATTGCAAAGCATCAAACTGTTATTGTATTATTATCGGTTTTTGCGTTAATTTTTCACTGTCAAATTTGATAGCTTGAATATATAATTCCAATACTTGATGATTCTTCTAAATTAGAAAATTCTTTCTCTTGCCTATTCAAAAAAAGTATCCGGAGCATAATAGTCGACTATGCCTGAACATGACTGCAACGTGTCTCTTTTCTTTTTGTACATAGCATCTCACCTCGTAATCGGGAAAATGCCACACCTTATAACAACTAACGTTTATCATTAAACGCATATATCTATACATTCAACATTGCTCTCGCTTACAAACATCACCGGGGGAAAAAGCGACGACGCTATCGTCTAACCTTATAATTATTTATCATATATATGTACAAGTAATAATATATGTAATAATACTTCCATGTAATCGATGCGCAAACTCGATCGTTGATGCGCATCAAAATTCCATAAACAACAAATTAGTACATTGTACATTATTTTACGCATCGACCGTTGCACAAATCAAGAGCTTTACAAGCAGTCAGTACATATATAGAGAAACGGAAGACTAAGCGTTCAAATCCATGTGTGTTAATGTATAGATGTGATTATAGAAATTTCAGTCAATCAGGGGTTTTCAGTTGGACAAATGAACATTTTTTTTGTTTTTATTTATAAATGAAATATTCCGAATCTTCTTTTTGCCGTTTGATCATTCTTTCATAATCTTCGCACCTATAATTTTGTATTTCGTTTCAGGAAAAAAACAATCGAGCAAAGCGAGATCAAAGGAAGATGCCTATAGACTCTTGTAAAACAAAAAATATACATCAATGAATATTGTAAAATTGCGTAAAAAATTAGAAGAATATAAAAATCTTATTTTTGTTCTTTTCGTATTTTTTTCTTGTCATGCTTTTTGTCTTTTGTATTTTTTTTTCTTCTTTCTCATTTTGTACATTTTCACGTCTGAGCGTCTTCGACTTCCATACTTACGTCGACTATATAAGTTATAATCAAAATAAATCATGCACTACATTGAAGTTAATAATCAGAGTTACTTCGATACCTTCATAAACAATTATTCTTAGCATTTCAATTATTTAAATTTCACAGCTATTCACCGTCCTTATTGAAATTTTCATTTAATTTTTATTTCGTTGATTATTTAGAATCTCTGTAATGCAATTCCGTTAATTTCGAAAAAATTAAAGTTCAATAATTGTTACTATACTGAGCTATTATTGTTGTTTGTGAAATTATATTTTGAATGATAATAATAATATGAATATCTACGATTGAGCACAAACCAAAATTTATTTGCATCGTGGTCATAAAAAAGAATTATTGATAAATATCTTTTAAATGTATTTTATGTATAAATTGTGTTAAATGAGATCAGTTTACGCCTAAATCGAAAGATTTGAAAATATTTACGTTTACATGCCACAATCTCATTGTACGAAGTCGAACATGTCCTTTGTTCCATACCATGTTTGTAATTTCATCTCCTTTGAGTTTTAAAACCCTGTCGTCCATACAATATTCAATGATTTCAATCCTTCTTTAATATTTATCAATATTTTATCATGTAAGTTATCATCAGAAGTAACCCATTAATTAAAAAAATATTTTTGCGCCTCGCGTTTCATCTCGCATTATTTTTATTATTATTTCAAGCTTCGTTGCCTCTAACCAGCAGATGGCAATTATATGTTGAAATCACAATTTTGAATAGGCGCAGCCAAAATTTGGTTCAGATTACCAATAAATATCCTTTGTTTGATCATACTGTTTAAAGCTATTTTACTACGTAATTTTTTCTTCACATCTTGAAAGTATAAAACTGTTAATAGTCTGAACTCTCCAATAACAACTGTGCGTTCCAGAACATGTCGTATATTAACCAATTTTTGGTTGCACATATTCAGCCGTAATTTGAACTTATAGTGCAAAAATATAATATTACCATACAACCAAACAATGGTTGCCGCGAAGGAGTATTTATATTTTACTGTTTTTCTCCGCTGCAACGTAAATTTTTGGCCATCTTATGATTTGAACTTCAATCGCATTGACCAAGTATTAATTGCACTATTGAATTTTTCCTATATATTTACGAATGTCCCATTACGGAATATTACGCATATGTACCATATTTATCACTTTTTCCCTAAATGTAATATCGCAATAACGGCTTTCATTATATTATTCTATTCGTTGATTAACGTTTCTCATATTTTTGAATGAAAGTAAATTTTTTTGTCGGTTAATATTTTGAATACTGTTGTCTACCGACGATGATCCAATACATAGTCACGACCATAAAATTTCAATTGAATATACCGAACAATTTTTTTTAATTACCGACAACTTTTAAAATTATGTACGATATTATGCACATTGTACGATAATAATAATCTGTTTTTTAACACTGTCATCATACTTTTTAGATCATTTATCATATTCTATTGTTTATAATCTGAAACGTTAAAATCGTTAAAGCGTCTGGAACAGTCTGATAGTCCTATAAGTGTAACTATATTTAGTTACAGCAAATAATAAATATACAAAACTCATACTCTAGTTTAACTGCTAGCGTTCGCATTATTACCTTTTATTTTGCTGACAACTGTAAAGAATACTTAAATTAAAAAAAAATTGAACTAAATGCTTTTTGCTAATTATAATGGCACAAGGAGTGCTGATGAAAGTACTTGGATAATTTTACGTATGTACACGCGTGATTAATTATGTTTCACCAAGTTCATAGCGATTACTCCATTACTTTAATAATTCTTTTACTTGCTAATCGTCGTCATTGTGATATCTACAAATGCAACGGAACGAAATAACTCAATGCCTTCATTGAAATATGTTTCAGTGGGTTTGTGTTTCCAGTCTAACTCACTATTTTTGCATTGATTTCGAGCTTCCGGCTGTTTACAAAAAGCGCTATTTTTCAACGCTCGCCCTTCGACAATTTCTCGTCTAACCGCTTCTACGATGTTCTACCTGCCTCTGTTCACCGATCAGATGAGTGTCTCCTCGGACGACTGTTCAGAGCGACGGGAGTTCGGCGATGTAGTGGCCACGGCGGAATAACGAATCGCGGGCATGGTCGCGGACCGTCGAGGATTTCCGGGATAATAACTGCCTCGTGAGGCGTAATCGTTGTCCGAGTCCGGGGAGGGTCAGCCCCCGCTGTACGTTTCTCAGCAAGAGCATTCTTCCTCCCTTGGTAATTCGAGGGTTAGCGAATCCTAAAAACACAAGGTGGACAGATGGGTTTTCAATTATATTATATTGGATTCGTTTGGTATTGTGTGGCGATTGATGAATTTAGAATGTCAGTGAGAGAAATGATTATTTTTTGTACATCGAAAAGAAAGACACTTTACTGTAATTACAAAGTTAAATTCGTTCTTTTTAGTTAAATTTTTGACAATAATACCGAGTAAATTCACTAAATCCATATTTTTTATATTAATTGAATACTTTAATTACTCTAATCGAGTTACATTAATTGGAAAATAATAGAAATCAATTCTGCTTGAATTGAGTTGCAACTAGGCTTTTAATATAATTGCTTATGTTTCGTTATTTTATTAATCCGAATATGAACGTGCTACGATTGTTTCTGATATGAAAATAACAAATGTATACCTTTCTATCTTATATCTACCTATCTTTTAGCCTGTAACCCGATCGTTCAACGAACCTTCCTGAGCTCCGTACTTCCAGGATTGCTGCTGAGCCTCGGTTGCGGCGGCGAAAAAGCGATCTTCTTATAGGGTATCGTCCCCCTACAGAGATCGCTCGGGTCCAAGCTTAACGCAGCTTTCAAAGCTTTTTTCTTAATCATCCCGTTCACATGATTGGGACTTTCGTTGCCGTTATTTGACATGGCCAAGCCAGTCGTGTGATTCGGCGACGAAGTTCGGGTGTTCGGTGTCGAGGAGATTCCATCGAGAGATGTTACCGATGAAGGTATAACTATCGAATCGGATTTCGTCTCTGTAGTAATTGTGCCTTCGCTGTTGCCGTTTTGACCACCTGATTTCCCCGTAGTTGGATTGTTAGTGTCTTTATTGTCTGCGTTAGTACAGGAAACTAATGTATCCAATTTCTCTTTTCCCGGTAATGGAAAATCCATGGTCACATTCGCGTTTGGTTCGACATCCATAGTGGATTGTTGCTGATTTTTTTTCTGAGACGAAAACTATAACAATCAAATTTTGGATCATTTTCACAGTACTATCACTTAAACTTTAGTAAATATTTTACTCTATATAATAAAGATTTAGCCTGCAGTTTGTCGATCAATTTTAACATTGAATTTGAAAGTTTAATATTTGCTATGTGGCATACATCAGTATTTATTTTTTTGATTTTGGACCCTAAAAACTATATGGAAGCTTATTTTCCTCCATAATAACTACAGCTTTTATTCTTACATATTTATTCAAATTGATTATTTTTTATAAATATAATATTAATTGATGAAGCAATTAAAATTAAGAAAAATGTAGGATAACCAACCCTATTGTCACAAAGATCGTCGAGATCATGATCCTCTGGTGGGCTACTATGCCGATGATAGTGCTCAAGAGGCGGCGAGTCATTTTCACGTTGATATGAATCTATGTGATGGTTGTTAAAATTTTCACGGTCCTCAGATGAATGCTTAAGTGAAGCGTAAACGATCACCGGTGGTTCCCCACAGTAGAGCTGCTTGTGGAAGTTGCGGCGTGGCTGCATGTAACCGCATCCATCCAACTATAAGAATATACGTACAATTTTTGTACATCGTGAACTGAATACGAAATGATACAATTGAACTGAAGATTATTGAGGATAAATTCTAAAGTTTAGAACTAAATTTTCAGGATATAAGACATATTAACTTGATTTTTCATGATCAATTGAACTAGCAATTTAGATAAATATTTTGAGTTACTTCAATATTAAGGAGTCTTTATATACTACGTAATTTCGACTGATAATAATTTTTTGTAAATAATGTAGATGTTTGTCACTATAAATTAATTTATTTTATATTTATTTAAAAACTGCATAAAGGAAACTACTTACATCGGACTGCACATTAATACATTCTGTTTCAGGATCAGGCCTCATTATAGTAATTTCTCTTTCACAGATTGGAAGAAGATTATAATGAGGCGTTGGCTGCTGTACTACATCTGGATCCTAAAATTGTATATATTGAAAAGTATTAGTTATATAATTTAAATTATTAAAATATTTTTATATTAAAAAATATTTTTAATATGTAACTGGTAAATAGCCACAAAAACGTGATATATTAGTTAAATGCCCATTAAAATTAAAATATCAATTTAAATTTGAAAATAAAGAATGAAAATAACCACAGATATATGAATAATGTTTGAATATCGTATAAATTTAAATTCAGTGCCGTATCATTCCTCAAATCCTGCTAATCTGAATGAAAATGGTATGATGATCAGAAGTTTCCGAAATGAAAACTCTTATTTGCTTCATGCATTAAAATTCTACTATGGTGAAATGCAAATCTACTTATGCGATTTAAATTCGCAAATAATATTCTCTAATGAGTATCACTTGAGTGGGTTACCTGTAGACAATAATCTAGACGCTCTACTATGGTAGCAAAACTGGGTCTCTCCTCTGGATGGGGATGCCAGCAGCGTGTCATTATACCGTAAATGGGATCTGGACAACCAGCAGGCCTCTCCAAGCGACCGCCACTCGTTACCATTGACATTACCTCTCGGTTTGCGCAACCGGTATAGGGCATGTAGCCAAATGACATGATCTCCCACAGTAGCACGCCAAAAGCCCTGGACGAGTAATAATTATTTTTGAACTCTCACTTTTTAAGTGAAAAATTTACAAATTATAAACTATCTACTTAGATGAATCAACAACGCTATTCTATTTTTTTTTTGATTCGTTGAATATTAATTCTGAATAATAACTGCGATAAGATAAAAGTCTTCTTAAATAAACAGATCCACTTACCATACATCAGTCTTAGTAGTGAAAATACCATCGAGAAAGCTCTCGGGCGGCATCCATTTGATCGGCAGCATTGCCTTGCCACCCTTCCTATAGTAATCGCTTCTGTAGATGTCTCGTGCCATTCCGAAGTCGGCGATCTTGACGACGCGACCTGGACCCTTGCCCGTCAGTAGGCAATTGCGTGCAGCGATATCTCGATGTATAAAGCGCGCGTCCTCCATATACTTGCATCCCTTCGCCACGTCGTAAGCGCATATTATAAGATCTCGCATTGTGAGCATCGTCGGTCGATCCTGATTCGATATTTTTCTTATTATTATTATGAATATGAAATCATTCTATCGGATTTGATGATTAATTTATTTATAGACGAAAGCAATGTATATTTGTTTGCGATAAATGTTAAATATGAAACAAATTTATTTTGTGGTATGTACAGTAGTATTGCAAAAAGTTAGATATATAAAAAGGATTTTATTATCTTGGCATAGGAAATGGACTTTTTTAAACAAAAATCTCTAAATATCACTAATATTAAAGCGAAGTCAAGCTTAAGTTTTTAAAATGATACACAAATGACCTAATATGAAAGATTTACTATTTTTGGCTGAGTAATTTTTCTTTTGCCTTTTACTAAATAATTCATGATCTTGAGAACTAACCGGTCGAGGCCGTTCCTCGCGTAGAAAATTCTTCAAATCACCGCCAGCAAGGAGCTCAAGAACGATATAACGTGGATGCTTGTCGAAGGAAACGCCGATGAAGTGTACAATATTCGGATGATTGAATTTGCTCATGATTAAAGCTTCCATAACAAAATCGGCTTCGGCTTGGGGTGTAGACAAGGATGGCAGCGTTTTTACAGCGACTGGATGCTCCTCGTTGCGCTGATACCTATAGATGCCTTGGAATACCTCTCCAAAAGCGCCTTGACCAAGGGGTCTGTAATATTTAAAAAAATGTTTACTTATCCTTTAGCGAATACAATGTTTCTATTATTCTAATATTGCTGTAAGAAACATTGAGTTTTCATTGAATTCTGCTTATTATTTTTTTATTGATTCTACTCTACACTTTTATAATAAAATTATAATAAATTGTAATAAAATTTTAGTAAATTTTTTTAAATTGAATACATGCTTAATTTACATGAAAAACAGTATTTGCAAATGCCATGATAATGTAAAACAAAATCAAGTAAGCATAAAAATATATAGCATTAGAAATTATATTTTAGATGAAGAAAAAAACAAAATAAAATCATTGTAAGAATACTAACTTTACAAGAGCAATACTATCGCGCGGTATTTGTGGCAAGTCCTTGAAACTGTACAGATTTCCTGCAAATTCATAGTTGGGATTAAATTCAGTCATCATATTATCAGAAACAACCCTCAGAGATGTAAGTTCGGTGCCATTGCCAAACATCACCTGCCGCCTCTTTAACAGAGCTTTGCGAGTCTGATATCGGTAATCTGTATGCATAAAACGTTCGGTGAATATTAAATAAATTGACTACTTTGAATGCAGTTGGAGAGGAAGATAATAATATAACATGCTTACATAATAGAAGACAAAGGCCAGAGAAAGCGCAGAGCAGGAAGATAATAACAATTATCAGAATTATCATGAAAGTTTTGTGCGTTACATCCGACTTGTTCGACTCTGTAAATAGAGATGAAAAAATTTTTTTGAGAGTTTAGAAAATTTGTGAAATAGCAAGTTTCAGTGTACGGTGTTCATTATCTAGTGATGGATGAGCTTATAGATACATGAATAATGGCAGTGATCAAACATACTGTAGTAGTATGTGAAAAATTATATTGTTTATTAAATTACGTCAAAGTTATTTTTTTATAAATAAGAAGACAACGTATATCTTGTTTGCATGTATTGACAAATTAGATTCCTGAAGACAAGCTGAAAAATGGTAGATTAAGGATGTCTTGCTCCTTTTTAATTACTTCCATTTACTAAAATAGTGTGTATATCATCATTGCTGTTCGGGTGCATTGCTATTTTGCATAAAGTCACATGGCTTTAACATAATTAATAATAATCGATTTCACTTTCAGTGATTTATCATTCATCGTTCTCTCCTGGTAAAATTATAATCGAGATCGTACAGTTTGGATTATTCAGTATCCAGCGATCTCATTAATTCTGAGCCTGTATAACGCTAATAACGCTTTCCAGCTCATTATTCTACAGTACGGCATGAGAACTGTCGCATAATTTCAGTCACAGCCCGTAACAGCTGTCCGTCGACGTTATACGGTACGTTCGACGATAAGAATTATCTCATGCGACGCGCCAAACACGATCCATCGATCCGTTATCTCAATACACACGATCTAATCACATAATAGATATTATACGAGAACTCGTGGCACCACTCACTGATGCAGGACTTAGTGTCGGAGGCGAGCTGCCAGCCCGGCGGGCAGAGGCAGCGCGTCTCGCTGAGGTGCTGATCGACGACGACGCAGCGATAATAGCAGCCGCAGCCGCTGATCGCCGGGATGACGAAGGCCTCGCCGGGGCCGGCGTTCGCCTTCTCGACGTAGCCGGGATGGAGGAGGTAAGCGGCCACGTATGAGTAGCCGCCTTCGCCGTTGCCCGACTCCGAGTGCCCGGTCGTACCACCTGGGGGTATCAGAGTTTGTCAATTCCACTCGAGCCGGAACTCATGACGAAGTTGATTTTGATCCGCGTAAAATTATGTCGCATTGTTGCATGGAGGGAGTAGTAGCCGATGATACGCATAAAAAGAAGAAGGTTAAATAGATGCACAAAATAAAATAGAAGCATTGTGTATTATACCTCAAATTATCCCAGCCACGTGTATTCAGAATCAAATACAAAATGATAATTATTACAAGAGTTATTATGTTTACGCGTGTTTCTTGTTCATATGAGATTATTTATTATTTTTGTTAAAATGTCCTTGTTTGATACAGAAATAAGTAATGCAAATCAAGGTTTTTAAGTTATATATACGTGTATGCTTTCAGATATAATATATTTTGATCTTACAGACGTTCATATTCGATGAAAAACTCCTGTACCAAAAGACCCAATTATGTAGGAACTTTACAGATTATCCGATTCACGATAGGTAAACCAAGATATTGACACAACAATAATTTTTGTTGTTTTAACCCAATGAATGTTACTTTCAGGGATTTAAGAGTTGTTCCAATTGAGAAAAACAAGTTTTTTATCAAATATAATTCACAATTTCATTACTAAATATCCACCTAGCATACATTCGTTTCAGTATTATAAAGGGTTTTCTATTTACCAAACTACAAATTGAAAGTCGGCATTTTGTTTTTTAAAAACTGAATAATTGTTTTATGAAGAGTGTAGCACGTAGCTTTAATCTTTTGGCTTTCATTGATCAAATTTATTTGAAATAAGACAATGTAATATACGCTTCACCCTCCTGGGCCGGAAAGCCTATATTGCCTCGATGCATGAGTAATTGAGGATATGAGATACCATTTATATAGATTTTCTTAAAAGAATCACAGTTACCAAATGCTGGGCCTCGAAAGATTAATAATGTAATAATGTATCATTATATATTCAGAATATAAACGTTTATTTTTAAATAAATATATAAATGTATTTATTAGCAATCAATTATATTTAATGGAACTTTTTGAATTAAATGAGAAACCTGTCAAATATTTATCTAAAATATATTGCCAATAGAAGTTTATTTTGGAAGTTGAATGAATGAAGAAAAATATAAAAATAATTTGAGTGATTTCGTGCAGATCCGATTTTGTATTAAACATAGCAAAAATAGTTTAGAATTTTAACGATTAGTATGGAATTTGACAATGGCCGTCTTCTTTCAGTATTCGATTACGCTTCAAAATAACGAGAAAAAGTTTCAGCAGTACTTTTTTAGTACGAAAAAGTCTTTTTAGTACAAAACTGTCACTTTACTCACTGTCTAGTAGTATTTTTATACAAAACTATCACTTCGTCATAAGAAGAATAAATTACGCTGAAAATATTTTTTTCTCCATTAAAAATCTGATGTTCCAAAACAACTTTCGCAGCATTGATATGCGACGTAAAATTTTATCTCGACATTTTGATGAGACTCAAAATCAGACCTGAACGTACTGGATCCCATATCGCAAAAGATTCCAAACTTCGAAATGGCGATGGGACGTGTCGTAAATCCTCCGCCACGTACGGTTAACTGACCGATACAGCTGTGCCAGTGATTTTCCAACCCCCCTAAAATCTTGACACGACTTTCACAAAGTTTTTTTTTCCTCATCATTATTACCCCAACTGCCAGCAATATCCATGCTTCCTGGACAATTGCTAAAACGATAGTCAATCATGCCGGCGACTTTACCGATTCCCGCCTGTTTGTTCAATACATTTTCTCTCCCCCCCCCCCCCATTCGCATTGCCTTCCCGACAAACCCTTTATAAGCAGCTTAGCTGTCTATAAAACCATTTATGGACCACTAATACACAAATGTCAAAATATATTATACACATCGAGCTGTACACGTATATCTGCTTAAGAAAATTTTCACCATTAACGCAAAATCCTCTCAAATATATCCAAACAAAAAAAAAAAAAAAAAAAAAAAAACACGAAAAACCAAAAAACGAACCCGCATAACCACCGCCGCCACCGCCGGACAGGCAGCCCCCGCCTCCGCCGCCGAATCCACCGTCGCCGTGGCCACGGTGCTTGGCCCCGCAGCCGACGCCGCCGACGCCGCCCTTCGACAGCGCCATGCCGCTGGCCACCTGGCTCGTCTCGTTGCTCGACGACGGGAGCCAGCCGCCGCCGCCGCCTGTGCCGAAAATCAGGATCGTACATTGCACACGAACTTTATTCGTACATTTAACGAGGCTGTTTATAAGTCTTCTGTACAAATTAATGGTTCAATTAATGAAATAATTAATTCTAACAATTGTATGCAAGAATGCGCATTAAGTATTTTCTCAGTTACACAATATTGTTTTCCAATTAAAGATCGTTCGTTTATCCAATACTTTCTCGATCCTTTACAACGGTAAAGCTCTAAAAATACTACTTGCAATAAATACCGCGCAAACCCCTTATTATACGATCGAAAAATTTAATATTTATTCTGCGCCTAGAAAGAAAATTACACTGGATATTCCGGGAGTATATGGGCTATCTTTAAGCGTCCGGGCTCGTTTCAAAACTCAAATAAGCTTAGCGGCTCAGCCACGGATAAATATCTTCGACCGCCTCCCGAAATAAATACGAAACGACCGAATAAACAACGATATCAATTGAAAAGGGAAACGTTAGATTTTCGTGGCTAAATAAAGGCTGTGCGTTTTATTCGAGAAATTTCAGTCGAGATATAGCAATTTGAATATTACTTTTTTGTTATTCGAATATTTGCTTTTGTTTTTTTTTTTCCTCAATTGGATTTGAAATCGATCTTGTTTTTTGAGCTCGTACCGTATATAGAAAGTGTATTCAGCAAATTTTAGCACTACGTTATGACTTCACGTGGACATGGTAAACCAAACGAACGCACAATATCGTATTACGAAAACGCTTGATCCTTTCTTAATCCGAGGATTATTCAGATATTCATTGGAATCTATTAATACGAATGCAGTTCTTCCGGCTGTCTCGAATACTATCTTCCGTAAGACTATCTTTTTAACTCGTATTTTCCGATTTCACCGGCACTGCTGGGACGACGAATAAAGAGCACACTGCTACCAAATAAAATTCCTTAACTCTATACGCACGCGTCGGAGTTATCATTTGGTCCGCTCACCGGTTGGTCGTTCGGCCGGTAATCGTTAAAGCACAATTTAAGCGCAATTAAATTTGTCCGACGACTGTACGATCGATATTCCAAAATTATCGTACGAATAAGCTACTGTTAATCAAGCTCGTGAACTATGAGTTTTTGAAACAAATGCAATAGACAGTCTTGTCACAATTCAAAGGAAAATTCAAAATTACTTATATTGCTTATCTAACACGAATTGACGTATTCAAATCGATCTATCTACCGATTCGAACAAATTAAAAGAAAGGCACGAAATGAAAATGTATTTTTCCAACTGCTATCGTGACCACCGCAAGTTAAAAACCTCGTTTATAGTATTCATTAGTGAGTAGACATTCTCAGATTTTGAATGCTACAACTTGAATTAATTACATTTTGCTTGAATACTTGTAAAAATAAAGATTTCCACGAATGAAAATAATGTTGAAAGTCACAGACGGCTTTCCATTACATTTCGTTCCCTCTGAAAACCTATGGAAAACCATGCGAGCTCCAGCAATGATTCAGTTGATTAGATTCTACTACCAAGCCTCGAATTTACACGCGTTTTTTTTTCTCTATACCGTGTATATATATATATATATATATCTTTCGTACATTGATAGACACGGCGGACGTTTCGCGGAAAATCGAGCATAATATCACGAGGACAAATATAAGGCGTAAGAAGCGTCGAGTTGACAAACTCACCGGCATTGATCGAGGATGACTCGCCGTCCACGGGCCTGCGCTCCTTGGTCAGCTGGCCCTTGGCGTGCTGAACCCCGTCGTCCTTGAACTGCGTGGGCCCGAGGCCGCCCCCTCCGCCGGCGATCAGGAGCGGCTCCTGCTCCCCGTTAGGCTTCAGCTGCGAAGGCATCGGTGCAAGTAAGAAAATAAAGTGTTCAAATCCCTTCGCTCTCTATATTTGTGTGTGTGCGTGTGCGTGTGCGTGCGCGCGCGCGCGTGTGTGTGTGTGTGTGTGTGTGTGTGTGTGTGTGTTGATATGTGTAGGTGAAAGTATAGAAGCGTTTTACATTTATATATATATACACATTAAAAAGTATGTATTGATGCTTGTATTGATCTATTCTGTTAAAAAACAGATATGTACTCCTCACCACACATTTTTATTTTATCATTAAAATATGATGGAAAGCGAGGTATTAAATATGATATAAAGGGTTACGCCACTATATATAATCTGTAATTCAATCCATTTTCTTTCTTTGGTTTACAGGAAATAGGGTTTAAAAGATGATTTCTATAGTCGTTGAGATCTGTTCCGGTAAGCTGCCCGTTATAATGGACGAGCCAAAACAAACTTTATACACCGATCTATAGTGTAACGCTAATATACTAACAATTAATATATACAAACGTCATTTTGAAACTTTAAAGCGTTTGAAAACACGACTCAAGCAAGGATTCGACGTCCGATCTGAAATTTTAACGGTATATTTTCGATATTGCTCTCTACAAGGAGTTAATAAGAATACTGATTTTGATATATTCGATAGTATTTCTTGTCAAAATGAATCGGGAGTCGATTTCATTCGCGAAACTGTAAAAGTTTTCCTGAAAAAGCCATATCGCGAACAAACAGTATAACGGACAAAATCCCCCGTCTCCCTTTTGACATGAAAATTCTGCAAAATCGATAAAACTCTGTCTTTACGCGTTTCAGCCTCGATCGAGCCAGAGCAAAGATTACGACCGTGAATCCTCTGTAAGCGACAGGCGATAACGGATAAATGCCGCGGCAGCTGCCATTTTTCTCTGCCTCATAAATCGGAGAGGAAAAAATAATTTTTGTCGCGTGTCTTTAACAGTCGTCAGTAGTAGTCGACTATGACGGTGATCCGATCGATGTTTGTCTTTTGCCCGGTAAGGGGCTCTCGCTGCACCAACAAACCAAGTCTTTTACGGCGCTGCGGCGGTATGATCCCTTAAGCGTGCTGCAGATAAAACGTTAACAACGTTTCGACTCCGATGAACTCGGAAACAAGAAAGAAAAAAGGAATTTTGCGTAAATTGAAAATTAGTGCGTCTCGCAGCTGGTTTCGGTGCCAAGCGTTTTAGAAGTAATCAGATTCGATTTTAACCACGTGAAAAATCATCGCCGACGCATGGTACTCGCGAAGATAACGGAAGAAGAAGTGAAGAAAAATAATAACATTCCAATAACGCACATATATACGTATATACACTCTTACGGTAAAAACGTAGGTGGCCCCGCCGCCGCCGCCGCCGCCGTCCTTCAGCACGGTATTTTTCACCTGGCGAACGTAGTCCCGGGTGAAATTCGAGGCTCCCACTTGCTGGCAGGTGTCGTTTTTCGATTCCAGGCTCTGAAAGTAATATTGCTTTTTAAGCGCCCTCGACAATCCGATACGCGCGGCGCCGTTTAATGCGTGGGGCGGGCGGCTTGTCATCCCGCGAGGGCGCGGAGGGGGGGGGGGAGTCCGATCAAAGTAACGACTCGCCACGGACGTCGCTCGTCGCGCGGATTTTCATGTACAGACGTACATGTATGTGTATAGAAGTTCAAATGTACCTTTGTCTCGAACGGGACATTCTAAATGAATATACAGAAACATTTATACTCGGAGATTTATCTTAACAATGGAAGTAGAAATTCTTATTCTACGTGTATTTTTTGCATTATCTTTTTTTAGACATGAGCCAGTGTTTTTGATTTGTTCTTGATTTTAAACAGATACCCAATGAATACAGTGAAAGTAACTCAGACAGCCATAAAGTATCTCTAATAGAAATCGGGGCAATTGACGTGGATGAAAAAGCATCAAGTACGTTGACCGGTTTGAATGGCCATAAAAATTTTGAGTGAGAAATGTTGACGTAATGAATTGTAAATGGTCAAAACTGAAGAAAATCATTTTCTACCTCAATAGCTAATTAATAATCAAACATATTTATAAAAAATATTCATCTCACCAAATAACATTCTAAATCTGGTCAAATACTGATTTCGAATCGTTTTTAATGGCCAAATCATTATGAACTGATCCTTTTCAGATAATTAGCTTGCTCGTGTTAATTGACAGAAAGTATTCGTTTCATTTATATAAGAAACTTGCCCCCTTAGAGTATCAAACTTTTGGCAAATTTTTCGAATTGTCCGGTAATATTACTACTGATTACATCTCGAACAAGAACTGTATGACTAATTGCAATTATTGTTAATTTTTTCATCGTATTAATAAATTTACGTCAAGATGTATGCGTGCATGCAAAAAGCTTTGGAAATCTGTCATCCTCCCCCCTCCCGCCACTCTCCGTACACCGCCAAAACGTTCTTTTGTACGCTCGACTCAGCAAGTCGAATAAAATCCATTGGTCTGCCGGTTGCTAGGCCAATGCATCATTTTGCGAAAGGCGCGACGACAGGCGACAAACAAACAATATATATATATATATCATATAAAATAGAGAATGAAATTTTACCTTCGGACACGCGTTGGTCCCCGGCTGGCCGATCATAAAGTACAATTGCTGGCCCTTGACGAGCTCGACGATGCCGCGCGCCATGGCGCCCAGCGTGACGCCCATGGAGAGGGCTCCAGTGCCTCCCCGCGCTCCCATGGCGATGAGCCTATGTATATATATATACATTCCACATGTTTGTAATATTTTGTCATTATCCAATGAAAATATAATTTTGATAAAAACTTGATTATTTTTATATCCATACGGTTTATTATAATTGTACCGAAAGAGGAAAAATCAATGCTTCTAACCGAGCCGATGAAAATGGCCCTTTCTGCCAAGTATATGTGAATGTTTAATTGGACAATATAAAAGAATTTCACAGAATGTAAACTTAAAAGCGGCGATTTTTCACGATGGAACAAAAATTCAAACGAAACAAAAATTCAAACCGAATTGATCAGAGAGATCGAGATAGATAAATGTATAAGAATCAATGAATATTATCTCGAGGGTGACAAAAATTTGATCTTAAAATATCGATTAAAAAGAAGCTTTGAATGGAATTTCCGCTAGTTTGGAATTTATATTCTCCCTCATACTATGATCTGATTAGAGGTAACTAGCTGCGACACATGGGACACGGTTTTCATTGAGTTTGAGAAACGTAATTCTGATTGGTTCGAAAACGAGCCTTCCAAGGCTTGAAGGATATCAAGCGCTGTCGTTCTCCGTTTAAAGTACTAAAACTTACATAATTGAGGAGTAAGGTGAATTTTATGAATGAAAATTCTTTGTTTTTCAATTGACGACATTTAACAGACTATATACGTTTGTGTAAATAGATTCATTAGAACTGTCGTTCATTAAAACGTTCATCTTTCTTCGAATCCTTCGACTAATTGAACAACCGCGTAATACGAATTTGAATCGAATCAATCGGACTAAAACCATTATCCATACGTCGAAACGCCTCCTCGTCAGGTATTACGACAATTTCCAAAATGATTCGCAAATCGAAAAGGCAAGGGTTGGGGAGAGAGAGAGAGAGAGAGAGAGAGAGAGGAATTATAGGAATTTGCAATCGGCACGGCACGTCGAAGTAATTTTTCCGCCTTCGTGTATACCTATACATCTCCTTTATCCCACGCGTATAATACAAACTTCTAAAACCCGGACTTACGTGTAATAGCCACCTCGGGGAACGATCCACCGTTGAATCCCGTTGAAGCGCAGTATCGCGCTGCCCTCGTCGGCGGCCGTGCCCGACAGCACCTCCACGCCCGTTCCATTGTGAAAGGCGGTGCACTGCTCGGGCGTGGGACCGATCCTTCCGGTTTGTCCGCAAGTGCCGATTTTTATGACTGTATGAAGGAGGACGATTTTTTCTTTTATACATATATACACACACACACACACACACACACACACACACACACACACACACACACACACACATATAGAGGTATAGAAAGCGAATAGGAATCAGAGCTTGTTGGTGTATTTTGACTCAAGTCTTTTAGAAAAAAAATATCAGGAATGCAGGTAAATTTTCGGTTTCGTACAAACTAATGGCCCTTATTTAACTACAATTAGTTTTTAATGAAACAATATCGTGAATATCATATTGGTTATATATAACATATTAAAGTACGAATTAAACGTAACTCACAAAAAGTAAATAAAGAAACATAAAAATCTGTCGAATAGTTAGAAACATAGGCTACAACAACTATTTTCAAAGTATTTTAAAATTATGGTAATTATAATAGTTAGTCGTACAATTAAATACTATATAGTTGAAAAAATTGGCATTCTCAAATCGAACGAACTATTAGACAATAACAAGAAATGTTGATGTAATTTTAAAATTAGCATTTATTTATTTCACCTGAGTTTCCGAAATTTGTTTTACAGTATCGAAAAATATTCCTTGCAGTATGAAATAACATTTTTTAAATACCGAAGCCAATGTAACTCTAATTTTATCATTACCAAAGTCTATTTTTATAACACTTATACGTCCAATATATATACGTATATATCTAATTCAGTAAAGGAATTTAAAATCTGCTAATTATGAGATTCCAAAAAATGTGTATTTTGAGAAGAGTACATAAGGATTTGGAAATGAAAATCGTTAAATCACTCAGCGTGAGAAAACTCAGCCGCGTATTTATAGAAAAATGTATTTATTTTGTTCTGACTTCATGTTTTCCGTGTCTTCCGTACGGAAGCGCAGAAATACGCAGACGTGCGGATTTCGATATAGGTTTAAATTATTTTCGAAACTTAGCGCGTGTCTTTTAGCACAAAATGTTTTCGAAATTTGTTGTTAAAATATTTACAAATTAATTTTATACAAATCTGCAATATTTCAGGAGATCAATATCATTAGTTATACTTATATTCTAGTTTCCATTATTTGAATAACAATGCGGATACATATAGAATAGCGAGTCGATTCCGCAGGAAATTGCATACATAATTTGTTAATTATCTTAAGTTATAATCGGATGGATATTCATTTTTTATAAGTCATGCCCCTCGGGCAAAACGTTTCGTCCGCTCGATACCGTTTATTTGGGATGAAAATCTGTATTATTTTAGATTTATAAAAATGACGAAGACGATGAAAAATGTGAAAAAAGAAAACTGGTTGAAAAAAAAAATTGAAAAATAGAAAATTTACTTGTTTTGTTAGTGAAGTCGGCGTGTTTGGGCAGACTCAGCGGAGGTATTTTCTGCTCGTAGTAATTGAAGTCGCCAAGAATATCCGGAGGCACGCCTAAAAATAAAGTCGTTTTAAATTAGATATCTTTTGTTGAATACGAGACTCCAGCAAAATTAATGCGCGGATATTTATACTGATTTTAATGTCTCACGCCGAAGCGTCGAGTCTGTAAATGATAATTATGTTTCTGTTTTTTTTTTTTTTTTTATTCTTTCATTAAATAAAGGGCGAGAAATATTAGTCATTGGGATGAACCCGAGGCTGTATAAACTATATTGAATAACGGACGATTTATTCGTAATCGTAAATTTAAAACGAAAGCTAAAAGTATAATAAAAATATATAGATATTTTATTGTACGGTGCTGTAAGAAAGTGCATATATATAGTCGAATCAATTTTTCTATTTGGAAAATAGCTAGAAATGAAAAAAAAAGGAAATTTATTAAAGGTTATATTTAGAATAGTTAAGAATAAAATAATAATCTCGACGTTGTATTAACGATGATTTTTCCGCTCTCCGATTTGACGCTCTTTTCTTATTTTGTCTTAAAATAATAATCATATTCGTAGGATGCGCTATTCGCGACTAAATATGCGTATGCTCTACGCGTCTGGAGATATATAGTAAACCTAAATAAGAGAAGAGAGCGAGAGAGAGGGGGGGAGGGCAAAATTTCTATCGAGCGAATATTTAAATTTTATAATTAAGTAATTTTCTCCGTGATATAATTGAACTTCTGTGTAATAATAATTCTGAGCTAAAATTTCAATACTATAAATTACCCTCCCATTTCGTTAATAAGTATAACATATAAATTAGTTATTTATCAATCTTTCCAATGAATGCCGTTTTTAGACAATTTACTTTAATAGTTAAAATAAAACGAAATTATTATTTATATCTAATATATATTTCAGTTTATACCTTATGTAAACTATAGAAAAACCCTACGCGATACTCCAATAAAAAAAAAAAAAAAAAAAATTATCATCCCACACCCGCCTCGAAATCGCTCAATCCTCTTTACAAGAATACACGGGATACGTGGTCGCGCGAACATATGAGACAATTGGCAATGCGATACCGATGCCGAAGCACTCGGGGCTCAGCGATATGTCGTCCACGGCTATGTTGGTATTCGAGGTGTACGCCTTGCTGGCCTCGAACTGCAGATAATACTTGTAGAGCACGTCCTTGGGCAGGGATACGACCTCGCTGTTCCACGAGCCGCTTATCAGGTTGGCCTTGTACGACCACCAGAGCTGCTGGGTGTGATTCTGGTGGGGCTTCAGCTGGACGAGATAGAGGCCGAGGGCCGCGTTGGAGACGTGCTGGTAGTAGAAGAAGCGGACCTAAGGCAGATCGCGAGGGAGAGAGAGAGAATGAGTGAAGAAAATAAACATTTTGCTTGATTTGCGAGAGAGGGCAAACAGAGCATTCTCGAGTTTTTCGAGGGATTTATTCGGTCCCGGGTGAACGGAGCGCGTTTCTCTCGGTGGACTTCGGTGCTCGCCACGCCTATGTATGCATCGTATTTTTGTTTTGCGCTTTGATATTTAGTTCTCCGTGAAACAAATTTTGCACGGCGCACAGCGGGACGGAACAGGCCGAATTTCGGGGATATTGGGTTAGAAAAAACAAATTTCACATTTTGCGACCAAAATATTTTTCTATTGTTTTCTGATACATTAGAGTGTGCAATTCCGTTGAAAACTAGTACGAAAATTTGTGCTTAATATTCGTCTGTTCAGCTCATTAGCTGAGAGCTGAAAATTTTTTTTCATCTATCTACATAGCCGATCAATTTTTACTCGTTTATACTTTTAGAAATATTTTGAACAATTTATTATGAATATTAAAAATTTATCATCATGAAAATTCTTTATTAAAAAATAACGGCACTCGTGTCAGCTTTCGCTTCTATGCCAATTTGAATCGATACGTCCACAGGATACATTGGAAAAAGTTTTAGTTGTTAATTTAAAGAATTTTAGCTGTTAATCGGCAAGTTATGTTTAAGAAATCTGCAATATCGTTCGGAATTATACTGCATTTCTCTATTATTCTGATTATTATAACGGCTTACGATGGCTCAATCTCTGGAGCGAAGGGCCAGAAATTCGGCGAGCCAAGTTCCAAGTTACGCGATCTCGGTCGATCGATCCAAGCATCGCTGCAACAATTTGCATGTACTCTGTTTACGAGCACATCCAAGACCTCCGTTGCTGATTATTATAAATATATAAATTAAAATATTGCTGATAATAATAAATAAATAAATTATTAACGATAATAATTTATAATACGATTAGCATCGGTATATTTAAGAGCAAAAATGGAGGGACGTTAAATGAAATGTAATAAAAAAAAAACTATTATTTAAGAATGTATTTTATGTTTAATACTCGTCTAGGATTTATTAATAATATCCATAACTTTTCAAGAACAAAATATATATATATATATATATATATATATATATATATATATATATACAGTTTTGTAATCTTTCACGAAACACTGTTTTGCAACAAAGCACACGAATGTAGGACAATCTCAAAAGTTCTAAAAGTTTAAATATCTTGTTTAATTTAAAATATAATAAAAATTTTTATTTAGTCAGCATCTTCATTTAGTTAACAGTTTTTTCTTACTATAAGAGAAAATTTGACAAAACTAAAAGTTAAAAATTCCGCATTGGACGAATTTTGACCTGCTCTGTCCCAATATGAGGCGGCCCGTACACAATTGTCGTTTTGAAATGGAGGAAATACAAACGTCAAAGGGTTCTTTCTAAAAATAAAAGTTTCTATGAAATTTTCTATATTAACTTTCCATTGTGCTTTAAATGAAATTTTCTTGCATTAATATAGTATATCTTTACAGCGCATTTTGAAAACGCAATACTTTTGTATAATAATAATAAAAAAAAAAAAAAACAAGATGATAGAATTTGCATTTAACGAATTTTTCCTTGGTCCAAGTCGTTTTTAATTACGCGGATAATATATTTAACGACGCGCGATAATACATTTTTCAAGGGCAGAAAAAATTCATTCTTACAAAATCGACCTGGACGTACCCGTATGGATCTTTTTTTTCGCGTATCAAGCAAAAAATGTCAAAGTGCCACTTTGAATTCATTAGATCGGCTATAATGTATGCTCTCTCGGCGGCGCTCAACTGATCAAGCATAACGTATGAGCCGCCGATAAAATTCGAATTAAAATTGAATAATAAATCGCGGAAAAAGCAGCTCGGGCCATTCTGAAGTATTGCCAGCTGTGCGTTTTACACACTACTCGTCGAAATGTCCGTGTCGCGTATTTTTACATCGCTATTAATGTACAAGAAATTAATAATAAAAAAAAAAAAAGAAAAGAAAAGAATGGAAGCATAGAAAGAAAAGAAACGCGGCCGTGGGCAATTTTATAAATCCACGATGAACAAGGGCAAACGTAATCCAAACATTTCATCCCCCATAAACGATTCGACGATAAACAAAGAGGCGGCGGCGGCGGCGCGCGCGCGCGCACGGTGGATTATGCTAAGTAAATGGAACGACAATGTATATAAAGCACTGGCTGTTTGCACCCCCGCGTACGCCGCGTACCGACGGCCGGCGCGGAAGTCGCGCAAAACGGAACGAATAATGCGCGCGCCAAGCGTATGGACCCCCCTCCCTACCTACCTTGCAGGACTCGTAGTACGGATTTCCGGACTGCCTGTGGTAGGGCGGCGGTGGATTGAAAATCGGGCTGTTCAGCGTTCCTCGGCTCCCGTAAGCCGCGCCCTTCTTCAGCGTGTCCATGTACGCGTAGGTTCCTGAAAAGATACACACACACACACACACACACACACGCCTTGAATTTTCTAACGACTCGTCATATATATATCGGCATAGATTACGTAGATATGGGTGTTATACAGCAAAAAACGGAACGAGGGGAGAAGAAAAATATTTGGATAATGCAGGTTAAATTGAAGGAAGGTAATAAAATTATTTAACGAGAAAATAATATACGAATTACGAGGTGAACCCATTTCAAAATAAGATCGTATTAAAGCTAATATATATATATATATATATATATATATATATATATATATGTATGTATGTATATATATATTGACGGTAAAACAAATTCCTCGAACACCAAAGCCAAGACGCTAAAAAGTATTTGTAGAATATAGGATCGTGAAATTTCTCGGATCGCGCCAATACCCGCCCAGACTCTGCCAAGAAATTCCAACGTTTTTCTCCAGATTCCGCGATATACAATACCCCGCGTCGCTTTCGGCGCGCGCGACGACGACGACGACCGGATAAACACAGCGACGATCTGGAAATTCCGATAGATTCCGACGTATCGATAACCCGTTGAAAATTAAAAAAAAAAAAACCAAACAATCAAGAGAGAGAGAGAGAGATAGAAAAAGAAGGAATGGGCACGGGAGCGAAACGGACATAGACCCTCGACTAATTTTTACCGCTGGAATTGCGATAGGTGTGATCGTAGTCGGGTCCCCGTCGCTCCGTCGTCGCTGGGCTCGACTCGATCCTGTTGAGCGTCCAGTTGAACCGCCTCTGCCTCTCGTTCTCCCAGCCGCACCAGCCCGCCTCGAAGTTGCATCTCGCGTACTCCGGCACCTTGTCTGGATGGAAAAATCGTAAAAATTTTCGAAATCGTCAAAACGTTATTAAGCGCGAAAGTCTTCTTTGATTGTGAAAAATTAATGATGTAATCGTTACGCTCCATCCGATAAATGAGAATTTTCATAAAATTAATTAAATTAATTGCTTGTTTTTTTTTGTTTTTTGTTTTGGTTCGTTGTAATACAAAACGAGATCGGAAAATCTCGTAATTTTGACAATATATCCGTCGATCAAGTAAAATAAAGCCCTGCATCGCCGTTATGATATTGAACATTCTATGCAGCTTATATCGTCGATGCAATATGGCTCCTTCCCTTGATCGTTGCTTCGGATATGACTAAAATTACAAGATTTTCTCGTTTTTATAGTTATTAATTTGAAATAGATCCTATAAATTCATGAAATATAATCCTTTCCAAGCAATTATAGAAAGTCGTACAGACGATTCAAGAAAGTAACATCATTGTTTGTTTTTTTTTGTTGACAAAAATTAAGTATTAATTGTACTCATGTCGACTGTTGCAGAATCTGAAATGAAAACTACTTCTTAAACAAAAAATGAATCAAATTAAATTAAAAATTAAAAATAAAAATGAAAGGATATATATATACATAATATGTTAGTAAAGGATCTGCCCCTACCACCTTAAATTTAAATTTACCTTTGATGTCCGACGTTTCAAACCGCTCTGGTTCATTTTCAAGGACTAAACTGTTAAAACTAAACAGTTTAGTCCTTGATGTACTTTTAGATTAGTTTTGGTATAATTTAAATTTTTAATTTAACTATATTTAATTTAATTTTTTCGGTAATATTTTTCATTATAGATTCCACGGGGGAGTGGTTATAAACAAGGACAGTCTGACTGACATTATATGAGTATAATAAATTATTGTATAAAGACTGTAAGACCGATAAAAATATTTATTAACTTAATGCTATTTTCTGGTAAAATTAGAATTCATAAAGTTAGATACGTTTGGACGATTCTGAATTTCAACAACGAAAGTAGCGTACATGAATTATATTCATGATATTTACAAACGCTTGAACTGTATAAATATTATTCGAGAACATCGCTATTAAATGGGTAAGATATTCATAATTTTCATAAGAATCAAATATTTATCTATCTGATGTCATCACGTATAAGATTGTGTCCAGTGAAAAAAAAATCTCTTTTTAATTACATTCAGTAATAACATAGCTTACCAGTAATTTTATTAAAGAATTGAATATTTCATTCCGATTTAAGTGTCTGAAAAGGATTTTGATGTCTACGAAACGTCGTCACTGACTATCAATGTTGTGCTCATTATTGACATCGATTGCCATAATTACTATTTATTTATATGAAGTATAATTAAAAGCTAATTTTAATTTAATTCTCAAACAAAAATTTCGCGTTCCATCAATTGCATCTAAACCATTTTCCTCGTTAAAGCAGTTTCTAGGAAAATGGAAAGATCCAGTTAATTTTGACAAATCTGATCATATATGGGTAACTAATTAAATGTTTGAAAGTGACTATACTGGAAACTTTTAGAAGACTAGCGTACCTTAGGTTTAAGTTATAATAGGACTATTGGTGAAGATACCAATTGTGAAGTGTTTTAAAAGAATATTTTTTTATTATACTTTCATATCTATATACGCATAAGCTTATTAGATCATTAAAAAATTACCAAATTGTATTCTTGAAAATATCTGCTATTCATAATTAATATATAATGAATGCAAATAAATGGAAATAGCTATCTGTGGATAGCTGTAATAAATTAGACAGAACTACCAATGAGAAAAAAATCGTAACTGTGCGAACCCGATAATTTTGTGGGATATCGAGGTCAAATCCGTTGATATATATAATCCAGCAGAACGCGAGCTCTTTAAAAATTGCAGTAAACTCAAAACAAAATCTAAATTGAAAATCGACGCGTGGAATTGGCATTGACGCGCTTGATATTCGTGGGCTGGAATTTTTGAATTTTTCGAGCTTATACGGACGGTACGAAAGTATCGTATTCGCGGGGCGTTCGTCGCATACGTGATAAATTTTTGATCAAACGTAACCAATGGATTCGACTATAGGATATCGGCGAAAGGGAATGATTCGCTGTTTTCTTGTTGTTTTCTTTTTCTTATTACTCGGTATAGTCTCGTCTCGTAGACCGGACGTAATTCCCGAATTAACGTATAATATGTTTATACGAGTTCGCGTTACTGCCACGTGGAACGCTGCGCTTATATTACGGACCGCCGCAAATGCGATCGACCTACAGTGCCCAATCTGTCAATTCAAGCTCGATATATATATATATATATATATATATATATATATATATATATATACACGGTCGATGAAATCGGAGAAGGGCCGAGGCCGAAGGGAAGCGCGCACGTTTGCCCCCCTGGCTCTTTGACAATTGTCTCATTACGGTGCGCGGGCCGCGCCTCATTATTACACCGTCGCCGGCGCGTATCCAACATGTGCATACGGCGATCTTCGGACTCACCGCACTCGCCGGTCTCGTCCTCGCCGTTGGCGCAGTCGGCGGTCAGGTCGCAGACGTGCTGCCGCTTCAGGCAGAGGCCGTCCGCGCAGCGAAACATGTCGGTGCACTCGCCGTGATAGAACGTGCGCGACTCCGGGAAGCAATTGATCAGCTTGACGTTGTCGACGCCGACGCTCTGATTGGCGTAGGGCAGGCCGAGCTCGAGGACGACGCTGAAGTCCTGACTGATGCCGCCCACGTTGAACTTGGTCAGCTCCCAGCTGGAGGGCATGTATATATATATATATATAAATGTGTGGGTGTGTGTGTGTGTGTGTGTGTGTGTGTTGTGTGTGGCAGGCGACAAAATTTGTTGGGTATACGTCATAAATTGTTATGGATTGATAGGACACAATGATAATAGATGTATTGCGATACCGATTTTTTTTTATTCGATTACCGTTGTATCGTATTAGCTTGAGGAGTGTAAAGGGATTAGTGCGAGTCGTAAGTATTTTTATGGTCTCTGACCTGACTATTAAATAAACGTATAAAATCGAGATCCGTCATACTTTAAAACGCTTAAATTCCGCACCTATATAAATTGCGACAAATTTAATTACGGCTTTATATAATACGAGATATCGCAATTTCTATAGTCCAGAAATGGCGAATTAGTATCTAGCTGCTATTGAAATGATTTTTGGTATTAATTATTTTGATGTATAAAATGTAGACAGAATTGACTGAAGATGTAATTATATTCCGAGGAAAGCTACTTTTTATCGAATATTTGAATAACAATAATAAGTTAAAACTTGGAGCTTAATTTTCTAAAAAGCAAAGATATAAAAATTTGAAATAATAACATTTAAACCTGATATCGTACTAATGAAAAATTTATAATTGTGAATTAGAATTATGGCATTTAAGCGTTATAAGTAGGATTGAGGAATATAAAGATGATGAGGAAAATATGTTAGTCGTGAGGTGCATTTTTTGGAATTATAGTTCTACTCTTATACATGACGAGTATCTCTGCCTACAAATGTATACAAGCGCAACTCATCATTTCCTCCTCAAATACACATTTGAGTCGAAAACCCCCCGTATACCCTTAGGATTGAGAAATCGGAAAATTTCTTATAAACGCATAGCCAGATCATATAGAACAAGCTACTTTGAAAATATCTCGAAATATTATTTCTTCGGTAATTGTTCAGAATTTGAAGGTCGAATTTCTTTTCTACACTGCCATAACAAACAAGAATAAATCGTGCATATTACAAAAATTTAAAAACATCGTCGTTACCATGGTCTTAAATGCATCATAAATCGTGCTCTTCACCCTATATCTCACTCGAAAAAACGTAAAATTCAATTTATTTAATGGCTGGCTGACGACACCGCAGCAAAAGTCATTGCCCGATGTAAAATTTAACAATGCGATACTTTGCCAAAGGTGCGTTACTCGATCACCAAAGCGATCTTTCGCTAGAGCAATATTTGGCCAAAAAAAAAAGATAATGAAAAAAAAGAACGATAAGGTAGCCATAATACCGCGATCCATCGAAACGCGCATGTAAAGTGTGCAAATTCTTATAAACAAGCATATTATAACCTTGCGTAAATTATCGATGTACAAGCAAACCGGCAATAACGACAGAGTTACCGTAGTAACTTTTTTATTTTACTTCAAGCATTTGAATAATTATACCAAAAATCGTTTACTTATTGATCGCAATTACGAAAAATCAATTATGAAATATCGACGTTTTCCCCCCAATGGCGAATTAAAACGCATTTTCAATGCCGCTCGCAAAGTTATTATTTCAATGCCGCACAACCGCCTGCTCGCCCCTCGTCCCGGCGCGTGTGGTCCGCGCGGCCGAAGCTCGTACTCGGCTGAAAATACGCCGAGTATAAGGCAATATTTTTTCTTAACCCCAGTCAAGTAAATAATGGATAAAGTTTTTTCGTCACGAGATGATTGCGCGCTGCTGATACTGTAAATTACCAAGTACTGCGGATTCGTAGTGTCTTCCTCGGGTTTTCACGAAAAAATACGCCCCGGGAAAAGGATTAAAGTTTCGTCGTATTTTTCACGAAAATTTGGCCGACGACCCGACCTAAAATTTTTGTACAGAAATTCTTTCGGCTACCATTTAAATCCCGCTCTTCACGCTGCTACATTTCGAATAGAACGTCCTTAAATTCTGTAATGCAGGATTTATAAGCACGTATCATTTCCCTCGTAACAGTAACCACGGATATTTTTTAAAAAAATAATATTTTTCACTACGATGGATTTCCTCTTCGTACTTTCTATCGACAATTCATGACGCAGTGTCGAAATGTCACATAGGCACAGTGTCGCACTAGTGCTCTATTACTTTTTATTATCGTATACTTATGGTATCGTATACCTTTGAGTTTAGGAAATAATTGATAAACGTTAAGTCTATTATAAATTATAGTAGATTAGCTTTATATCTAAAAACACAAATTATTAATACACTGATTTTATTTAAAAAAAAAATCCTTTATCAATCCCAATCGCTATTATTACATTCGCATACAGTTATAATTCCTAAAATCGATCATTCTCTCTACCACATTAAAGATATAAACGATACATTTTGCTATTGTGAAAGATTGAACGAGACAATATAAAAGGGAAAGCTTACGCAGCGGTGTCGTTGCCGGCGCGCTCGGCCGCCACGGAACTCGTCCCGTTGAAGGTCTCGATAATTAGATTGATCACGCCCTTCCGCATCCCCACCTGATAAAGGGCGAGCTCCAAATAGCAATCGGGACCGGCGCGCGTTATCACCTCCGAGGTTAATTGGCCCAGGTTCGGACCGGTCAGCCATAAGAACCTTCCTGAAATTTAAAGAGGTGTACGTGTACGGTTAACGTGCATTTAAAGGCTACTTTTTTGTTATGTACATATTATTCGCTAAATTGAAAGTGTCGAATGCTAAGGAGCGAGATTATATGAAAGATCGTTATTATATTCGTTAATAAATTAATCTTTTGAACTGAAAAACTTATAACTGATGTACAAAAATTTTAATATATGGTGGTACTTCATTCGTAATAGAGGAAGTAACTGAAACTCTAGAAAGGGTAAGTGAGATTAATTTAGTGATGAGAATTAAGTTATGAAATTATGACAAGATAATGTGAATAAATCGATGTTCATCAAGAAATTGACAAAATATCAAGAGTGAAACGTTGAAAAAAGTAAATGCTACGGTAAATTTCTAGGAGCAAAGTTTACCAATTTTCAATTATCTGAAAAGAATTCGACGCAAGTGAATACCTGAAATTTCGTGAACTTTGAGTACTGGATCCCATTGCTGAACTCGCGAGGGAAATACAGCAGAAGATATATAGTGTGAAAAAAAGTCTAATATTGAGCCTCTCTTATTTTTGAGGATTGCGCTGTCGTAGATGGAAAATTACAGCACCTCCTCGCATCTATACTTTCGTGTCGGGCCAAAAATCTTTTTATCCCAAAAGTTTCTGAGAATGAAAGGAATGTAAAGGCTGTACTGTATTAGCCTAGAAAAAAAAGTTACGCGAACGACACAAGCAACAGCGAAGTTCCGGGCAGTTTTGCAGAAAAGATGAGCAATTTAGCGTTCGCGTTTCATGTAGACGTAAGTTTGCAGGTACCGTGCCAAATAGAACGGTAAGTGGGGATTCGTTTTGCTTTTAAGCGTTCTCTTATATAATCTCTTTTTTTATTCATTCTCGTAATGTTTAAGAAAAAATAATTTTTTATGATAACATAATTTTAACATGAAAATTAATCTGTTTTCGTAGAAACGGATTTTGCCAAAAAAAGAATCAATTTTTATTCGTTTATTAATTTTGAAACCATTGAGTGATAAGCACGATATGTGAAAAGAAAGAGATTATGAATTGCAATGGACTAAATTTCAGGCGTTCCACTTTTTAAAAGGAAATGTATAATAAAACTCATATTTATGAGTGACGAATCAATGTTTTACGAAAACGTTATAAAATCAATGATTTTATCGAGCGAATATATTATTACAAATGTTTGGGATGATTTATTCCATAAACGTTAAAAAAAAAATCAGTTACAATAATTGGAATACCGATATATTAAAGAGAAAATTAATTTTCTTAGCAGAGCGCAATCTGACGCTCCCCTTTCCAACGTTCCGCATCCGCAATATCGACAGCCCATTCTATTCGCATTTTATCTGCAAAAATAAAACACTTTTTTCGCTATACGACAGCGCGTGTATTAAATCGAGAATGTTTTTTTTTTTTTTTTTTTTTGTTTTTGTCAACTTCAGCAATAATAAATACAGTATAACTGTTTCAGAATATCAAAAGCTCACCTCCGCATCTTTCATCGTAAATTAAACCGCACGTCTAAGCATAATACACTCCATCGATTCCGCCAGAGCAGAAGTTTAGCGCGCACTCTGGACGATATTGCTAAGCGAAGCTCCGAGTCGCTTAACCTCGCCGAGTTTCTACATAATTTGAGTACCTATAATTTTGGCATGAACTACGACGTAGAATGGAGGCGCATCTGCTGTCCGAGATGTACGAGCTTTGAATTTTTGCTGGATAAAGTAATAAAAGTGACGAATGCGCGTAATTTTGTAATGGCGATATTGTTAAAAGTTCTTATACAAATTTTTAATGTAACTTCCTTATTAATATCGCTTGGGCCAAGTTTATGGCGAAACTTTGATTAAATTTAGTTTCTGGAAGAATTTCAAATGAAAATTCCAGAATACCAATCGGAAGTAAATGTCGCTGTAAAATACGAACATTCCTAGTAAAATAATTAAGCAGTAGGTTAATTTATTTATATTATTGGGACAAATTACTATTTATTAAAATTATATTTGAATACTAGATTCTATTTTATGGAGAGAAAAAACTTGTTTACTCAAATATACGTGAAAATTTTTTGATATTATTATAATTATTATTATTATTATTTAGTCAAATATTTTTACATTTTGGAAAATTAAGCGACATTCATTTAATCCTACTGGTTATTATTATTGCTATTATTATCCATCTAGGTGTTGTAAATAGATAATTGAACTTGATTAGCCATTAATTTCGACGGCATATTCGACTATACCGAGCCAAATTAAACTAGGAAAATATTCTGTTCAGAGCTAAATGCATAAAGCTATTATAAAATGAAACTCGCAATAAAATCTTTGGAGGTGAATATAAAATTTAACTGCTATTGGAACATAAAGTTTATGTGGTTTGTCCATTTAGGTTAAAGTCCTTAATCCGTTCAAAATTAAATATAGATAACAAAATTTTATACGTTATATCTGTGTATCGAATAAATTTTAATTCCATTGCCGAAACATATTTACTTCGTTTCGACTGTCACCCAGTTTAAAACTGAATTAGCTGATATTTAAGCCTCTTTAATAATAAGTTTTTAAATAATTTAGAAGATCTTTAGATAGTTCGTCAGCATTTATTTTGTTTCCCGTCAATTCTTTCAATGATCGAATGATGATTCGAATACAAAACAAACAGTTTTTTGGACAATTTGATAAAGTCTCACACTCCGAATTAGCTCTTGACAGATATAAAATTTTATTGTTTAATTCGATCACAAATTGGGACAATTTAATGCCTCTGCGGCCTGAATTGAAATAATCCCCTCAAATCGAAATACAACTCCAGGGAACATTTCGCATAAAAAGAAAGATGATCTACGGTAAAACAAGTTTTTTGGGACTATTCGAGGAAACTTATGAGATAAAGCTAATTGACAGCGTACATTTATCTTCCATTTCGATTTTACCAATAAGCAATAATTATTGTCGACGCCAATCTGCCAAGTCATATGTGTAATTTTACAAATAACTGAAAGTAGTACGAATTAACGCGATAAGATTGGGAGAATTTTCATCAGTTTTATATTGGCCGTTACTTAAATGTTGTGGTCCAAGGATCGAGAATAAATTTTACGATACGTCGCATAGATGAAAAATAAAATTTTTACTCTGCCCGCTCACGTCGATGATATTTCATGTCAATATACTTCTCCGCCTACTCTCCTGTCCCATGTGGGTATGAAGATCGATCGAAAGCCCTCCTGATTATATATATATATATATATATATATATATATATATATATATATATATATGCCATATTGCGTTCACTGTATTTTGAAAAGGCACGAATCCACCAAGATTTTCTAAAGAAAGGTGTGTGGGTCTCTTGAATGGAAATTTTTAGGATTAAAACTAGGGTAATATGAAAAACTGGTAGGTAAATTATTATTCTGGCAAATTAATGATTATAAAGTGGCTGTGGAGCCAAAGCAATTCATTATGATGAAACTCTAATCCCACATCGTTTACAATTTTCTTCTAGAAGTTTTCTAGTTTGAGTATTATAATAATATAATTATGTTCCGATGTTAATGTTTACTATATAGCGTTTTTTTCTATCAATAGTTTTTAAGCCTAAAAGATCTCATTTAGAAGTTTAATTTTGTTTTTAAAAAGTTGTAGTCTTCATAGTAAAAAATTCCATTTTTATTTGTTTATAAGACCATTTTAGAGATTTTTCTTTTTTTTAGCTTACTTCAAATTTCACAGAACTATTCCTTGATTGACAGTCAACAATTTTATGCCTAGCAAAGGTCAATTAACATCATTGGTTTTAAAAGAATGACAACTGAAAGTATAAGTGCACGCGATGCGCCAAGCTAACGTCTCTGTATTATCTGCAGATCAGCGAGGGTTTCACGGCCATTTCTAAAGGTATAGATGGACCAACGCTTTTTATATGTACTCTGACGTCCTGGAAATGCACATTTAGGATGGATGGAGGAAAAATCTGAAAATTAAATTTGAAGAATAAATTTAAGAACTTGAAACTGCGAAGCGAGACCTTAAAACTTTTAATTAGAAAAACGTTACGAGATAAAGAGTGGGCGGAAAGTGTTAAATAATTTTAATAATTAAATAGTTACGGTTAGTTTTCATTCTAAAAAATATGATAAAATCGCGAAATTTCTTCTTAAAAAAAGAAAACTTTTTTTTAATTAGTTTTTTTTGGAAATTACGCTAGATTTTTCTGTTGAGCGAGGGGTTTCCATATTATTCTTTTGGAGAATGCGTAATAGAATAAAAGATATAACTGATAATAATTTAAAATAAATTAATAAAATCTATAGATTTTATTGTATAATTGCATGTCAATATAGCGATCTATTAAACTGGAATGCGAAAATAGCAATGTCGAATGCCACTTTTAAAAGATATTTTACTTTGTTCTTCGTTCCCTTTAGTTTTGAATGCGGAAAGACCATTTCCAAAATTTGGACAATCGAAAGAGGTAGTGACCTGGCGGCTCGACCGTAACTATACATCGAACCATGGATCTACGTCAGATTTCGAGCCTCAAAGCGCTCACTTGTAAAAGGAGACGCCGAACGTACAACCTCTCCTGCAAATCTTTTGTTCACGTTTTTTTTTTCTCTTTTCAATTCACGTAGACCACCTTAAGTAGGACGTGGAAACAATGCCGTGCGCATACTTAGACAATTATGAATCCCTCCGGATCCGCTTACCCCGGGGATTCCCGCTCGCGTCCGCGTTGGGCGCGAGCCGCTCGCCCTGAAGCGGCGCCCTCGCCAGCCTGAACGGCGCGTCCGTCGCGTTCCAGCTCCAGTCGCAGCCCGCGGCGCCCAGCTCGAAGTCGCAGTGGCCGAGTGCCCCGGGTCCCGGGAACGGCTGCTGCTGGCTCAGCATCAGCCTCAGGTCCTTGAGGCCGTGGCGCGGCCGGCTCGCCGCGGCAGCCGCCACCCGACGATGCCCGCCCTGACGGGCCGAGGGCTCGCGCGCCGGCAGCTGGACGAGCAGCGGCGCCAGCAGGAAGAGGAGCATCGGCCGGCCGAGGGGCAGGTGCTCGAGGCGCGGCCGCATCGCTCCTGCGGGGGCCGTGGAGCTTCTCTACGCGCCCTGTCCGCGCGCCCGCGGCGCCGCCGCGGCCCTCGGGCCTGGGTCGCGCGGGATCGAGGCCGATCCGCGAATTATGCGCGCGTGGAACGCTGCTCCTCGCTGGAACAGAGAATCAATTTTGGCTTCTGCGCCAAAAATTATAAGTTCTAAAGCAGAAATACATGGAACATAAGATATATCTTCGATATGATTTACGCTTTTATTTGAATTATCTTTTTGAATAGCGGAAATTGTCATTACGGCAGCATTTTCATGGGTTGAGACATGAAGAAACAAATTGAGCCTATTCTGGTTAAATTTCAAAATAGTACTCCAAAAAATCCTAATTGGAATCCTAATTAGATTCAATTTCAATAATTTTTCGCAAGATATTTTTTTCGTTATTTATTTATTTATTTGCTTATTACGTCATTGGTTTTCGATAGCTTAGTTCTAGAAATTTCAGTCTAAATTTTATGTAAAGAGAATAATTCTTTGGTCTTAATTTTAGACGTTTTTGATGTACACTATTTCGATTAACGATAATTCTATACGTCAACATCACTTAACCATCGTCAATATTCTTTAACAAATGCATGACGAATTTTCTAATTCCACTTCTAAATGTAATAAAATAATTATTTTCCTTTTTTTTTGTGTCTCTACAGAGTTTTTCTTTTTTACTTGCATACACTAACACGGTAGAAGGAAACCAACCGGACGCGTTATTCACGCGCACGCTAGAATCATCATTAATTCGCCGTTCGCCGTTTACAAATCAACTTATACAATCATACAGAGCCCCCTCCCGCCATTTAAATCCAATGAACGTACAAGCTCTTTTGAATTCTCAACGCGGGAGCCGAGCTCGTAAAATTGCGAAACGCTCCTCTCGTGCACTCTCGCCGAGTAAGTTGATTGTATATAAAGCAGCGCGCGCTCTATACCCTCGCCCCACAACCCTCCCTCCTATCGCGTTTAAGGACGTTCGAAATAAAATCGCCCGCCCCAATGTATATATATATATATATATATATATATATATTGCAGCGAGCGTTCTACGGCGAGGCTTTCGCCGAGTTACGGCAATTTTGGAATGTCGCACCGGCACACCTCCTGGGAATTCGTGTAATTCGAGCGTTGAGAACGGTTTGAGGGCAGCGATTTTCTCTTGAATGCAATATTACACGGTGGACCGAATCTCTGGATAGCTAAGTAGATCGTGGATTGTAGCTGGGATAGTGAAGGGATGTCTGAATAACGAAGTTAATCTTGACGTTTGACTGATTGAAAATGGCGATCGAAACGAAAAATTTTGCCCATGATATTCAAGCGTATCGTAGGCAAAGTATAAGTTTACATACTGTATAGATATACTGAAAAAAAATTTTCTGGTATCAAGTAAATATTTACTTCATTTTTACCAAGTAAATCATTTTCGTAAATTAAAAAAATATTCGCTAAATTTAAGACGACGTTGTTTGATTTAATTGGACTCTTCTTGCATAAAGCAAATACTTCCTTCATTGAACAATATACTTTTTCAATTGAAGAAACTAATTTACTTGGTACGAAACAAGGAAATATTTATTTGGTGACAGATATTTTTTCAGCGTGGCTATTCAGTACATAATTATGCTGTATTTAAAAAACTATCAGGTTTCTGGGAAAAACAATTCATCAAGTAATATAACAAATTCCTTCGAAGTTCAGATATTTTCATCACTTTGCTTATTGGTCTTAAGAGAGTTACACGACGGACAGGTCGTAATAAATCAAGTCGAAAAAAATTGGTTTACTTTACATGGAAACGTCATTTTTGACCGATAAAACTTTTTTCCTAAGTTTCGATTTCGCCAATCAAACAGCCAGATGAGAAATCTATCAATTTCAACCGTTCCAAAATTGTCGAAGCTCAATTTTATCCGATCTGGAAAACTTGAAAACTAAAAAGACATCCGAAAAATGTTCTCGTGAACGTCGATTGATCTGTGAAAATTGACACAAAATGGAAGAAGGTATAATCAAAAAGTTATGGAAATGCAGAGAGTTCTTCAAAGGTAACAGTGACTTTCGAAATATATCATCAAATTATTATTTAAATATGCTTAGTCCGTATTTCATTTTAACCGATGAAGAACCTACATTTTATACTTTATTCGATTCTGAAAGATATCCGTTTGTCTTTAATCAAAATTCTAAAGATGACCGAAAAATTACCGGTCAAGCCTCTTTGAAAGCTCAAACAAATCGTTTTTGTTGACGATCGCGTTGGTAATTCGCGCGTACCCAATATCCGAACGTGTGATTTCCCGTTCTCTAACAATAAACGCAAAAAACAGGAGTTTTCTTTTTGTCAAGAAATAAACAATAAATTGCTCCGATCTCCAGGCGAGCCTAGAAAAATTTTTCAATGACAAAATCAGCGGCAGCGTTACGCGATCCTCCCGGCGAGTCCGATGATGACGGTACGCCCTTTATAATAAATCGACCTGTATCAATAATATAAAAAGTATCGTCTTCTTCGACGGCAATTATTTTCCTACCACATCTCGGCCCGTTAAGTACACCGGCCGTGTAAGCGTGGACGAACGCGTCGCGGATACGCAAATCATACCTACGATAAAGACGATAAAAATGAGACTGACCGTCCCACGTACACGAGCCTCTCGGCTCCGTGTCGTTCCGACGACGATGCGGCTGAGCGCCCGGGACGATTTCGCCTCGCGCCTCGGCGTCAGTTCAGCGGTCGTCGCTGCCGGCGCCCCTGCTGCTGCTGCTGCTGCTGCTGCTGCTGCTCGTGCAGCAATTGCCGGCATCCGGCCGCCGCTCCCTCCGTCGTGATCGTCCTCGACCTCGCCACCACCGCCGCCGCTGCCGCCGCCGTCGCCGACGCCGACGTGGCCCTCTGCCCCATGACGGCACCTCACGGCTGCGTCTTCGCGGCTCGCCCTCCTACTCGGCCGCCGCTGGCTGTCGTGCGCCCGCGACCGAGAGCTGCGCGCGGCATATACAGCACTGGGGGAATTGAAAAATTGGCCTGGCGTGAATTGCATTGCTCGTTGCGTCTGTGTACGCGCGCGCCCGCATTTAGAGGGCTGTCGGTGATTATATATATATATATATATATATATATATATATATATATATATATATATATACACGGGATGGATTCAATATACGATGGCATGCGCCCTTGCTTGAGAATTAAAAGACGGAAATATAAAATGTACTATATGTTTAAACATTAAACTATAAATGAGGCTTAGTTCTGTTAATACTATAGTTTCTTCATTTTTTATTAATATATGTATACACTGTCATTGCCTAGACCTGTAAGATATATATATATATATATATGTGTGTGTGTGTGTGTGCGTGTGTGTGCGTGTGTGTGTGATATATATATATATATTTTTATTTATTTATTTATTCCTTTATTTATTTAATTTACACTATTTAAAATATCGAAGGCGAAAACAGAAAATATTGGCACAATTAAAATTTAGACATTATAGTTTCTCGCAATAATATGAATCAAATCAAACCGTCTTATGGAGGAAATGCAATATAAAGCTCTCCTACGAACCTCGATAATTCGTAAACCCGTGAAAATTCGGCCGACATTATTCGCGAGACGATTCGCCATTATTTACTACTGTGCCTTTGATAAAATAACCCATGCAGGATTCGAGTACAATATCTCTGGCGGTATTATAGCCGTGAATAAAAATCAATTGCACGCGGATCTCTGGTTCCGAAACAAAAAAAAAATAGAGACAATCGAAAATTAAAGCTCGATAAAGTCCATGTAAAAACGAATTTAACGAGGAATTTAATAACTGTAAAGCAAAAAAAAAATCATGTTCGATACACGGTCGTAAGAGTTTACGGGTTTGGTACTACCGGTCCCCTACCGTACGCCTACGTTTGTTCTCCGTCTGCGATGATCGCTTTTACGGTTTTAGGATGAAAACAATTCTTTCGCCTTTCTCTCTATCTCTCTTTCCAATTGTTTGCATTTACCAGAATTCTTTACACCTGTATTTTATCTTAAATTGATGTAAATTACTTTACGAAGCGCTACATTATCATCTTTTCATCATAATACTTCCTTATAAAAGTAAGTTAAAATGCTTGTTACGCAAAACAGCCATGCCAAATTAAAAAGTTTTTGTTATTCCCGCATGGAATTTCGCTGAAAATTTATTATTACCGTCAATATTTACGCGCGAACGTTAAATTTCATTTTTGACCCACAAAATATTAAGGTTAATAAAATTCTAATGAGCGAAGCGCCGGCAAACATTGTAAATATCTAATTTGCGTTGTCGATACGATTCTGATAAAAAAAAAAAAAAAAAACCATTTAGGTCAGAGTTATGATGGCGCGGGGCGTAACGAGAGCGAGTAACTCGCGGCTAATTGAACACGGCCGCGTACAATAATCGAACGAAAATTTTGCAGAAATGCCCCGAACTGCCGACGATATTATTGTCGAATTTTATGGCCGCGTTCTTTTTTTCCTTTTTACGAGCCATCGGTAGTAAAGCAACCAGGCTGCGATCGGGACGAATCGAGCGTGTACGCGTACTGCTCGGTGCTCGTTATGCGCTCTCAAGGCGAGAAATGTTAAGACATTTTATACCGCGACTTTGTGCATAAATTAATTTATATGCATGGAGATAAAGAGAGAGAAATAGAGAGAGAGAGAGAGAGAGAGAGAGAGAGAGAGAGAGAGCGAGAGCGAGAGAAATCTTATGGACCAAAAGATGCTCTTTGTTAAGATATTGTAAAATTTTTATAATATTTATATAAAAAAATATGTATTCTACTTAGATCTACATTGTTTACTTAAATTATCTTTTCAATATTCGTAATTATTCCATACAAAATCAAATTTATCTTTTAATGTAAGAGTTTCAATTTTCATGGTCTTTGTCATAAAATTCCGATTTATGCATATTATCACTATGGCATTCGAAATCAGCACTGCAAACTACCCAAGATAGCTCTTATTTTCTTTCTTTAATTTTCAAGGCAGCCATTTATGAACTATAAAATTTTTTTTAAAATAACGATTATTGTAACCCGATAATAATTCTCTATTTTATCCAAAAATGTTTTATAACTTGATGATTCTAATGCGTGAAATCAGTGAAGCGAGTTCTAACTAACTGTATAACAATGATTAACGCGGAAAAGTCAAATACTGCGTTACGTTTAAAGTTCCAGCTGTCATTTAACATTGTATGAATTCCTTATTACTCTTACCTATTAAATCGCGCGAGAAGCTTAATTCATAGATCACCCTATCGAGATATCCATCAGTATGAATATCGATACCGCGCTGGATAACAAACGCCCCGTGAATTATCGCGAAAATCCATAAAGGAGTAAGAGTAGAGGGAGAGAGAGAGAGAGAGAGAGAGAGAGAGAGAGAGAGAGAGAGAGAAGCTAGGAGTCGCTAATGCATACAAATCTTTGCCCTTCACACTCATCTACATCGCTGTCTCCTTCCGGTGAACGGCCAAAGGCTGTTGCGCTCACCAACTTCTCTCTCTCTCTCTCTCTCTCTCTCTCTCTCTCTGTCATTCTCTATATACCTATCGATATATATATATATATGCACCTGTTGTTCCGTATACCTGATATATATATATATATATATATATATATATATATATATATATATGTAAGACGCGATCGCATTATAGATACATTAACGAGACCCTCGCGCTCGGCGCCTCTGTACAATCCGACCCCCTCGAAACTTTTCCTCGGGGCGCTCCGCGCGTTAGTTCAGACTACGCTTCCTCGCTCACGCCTCCCTGAGCTTCCTATATAAATATATCTACGCGCATACACAGAGATAGTAGAGAGAGAGAGAGAAAGAGAGAGAGAGAGAGAGAGAGAGAGAGAGAGAGACAGGGAGAGACAGACAATCACAATTTGCCACCCTCGACGCAAACAATGCGACGCCCGGGAGCGAAACCGAGAATGAGCGGAAGGCAGAGAGAAAGAGAGATAGGGAGGGAGAAATTTAATGGGGTTTCCGGAAGACCCCGCCCTTCAGAGCTCCCCTCGCGCGGCTCTTTATATCCTCGATCCGGGGCAACTGGAGAGGAGAGAAAAGGTTGGCAAGGCGGGAGAGGGGAGACGGAATCGGACGAGGAGTCCATATATAATCGCCGGGTCAGCTCGCCTTTTTCTCTCTCTCTCTCTCTCTCTCTCTCTCTCTCATCGCTACGGAGGTGGCTTCGCGCGCCAAGGCCACCGTCCCTCTAAAAAGTACTCGGTTATTGCTCGTCAACCATTTTATTTGACTACGCAAGGAAATCATAATCGAAACTGCTGCGTTCGTTCGATTTTGTTTATATCGAATGACGAATTCTTTAATTCTGGCGAGTTCAGTATGGATTTTGGTCGTACCCGAGCTGTCCTCTACCACTTTCACAGGAACTAGCGTATTTTGTCTCCCTGCAACGATGAAACGTTCTCTTGTGCCAGTCTAGCGATTGGGACGTGTACAGAAATTTTTGCGTTAGAATCTTCTTAGGCGTTAAAATTTTATTCTCGTTTTTTTTTTTTTTTCTATAAACGGTCAATTTTTAAGAACAACCAGACTCGCCTTGCTCCCGACCTGTTGCGACAGCACTACTTAGTGTAAACAGGATCAAAATAATACGATTTTTACGCGCTGTTTTTTCTCTTCTGAACCCGATGATCCTGTTGAATGTGTTTGTTTTTCAGCACTAGAAAAAAGTTCAGATTTCCGTTTATACCCCTATTTCTATCAATCACGATCGATTTGCTTCAACGAGGCGGAGAATTATCGGATTATTCTAGCAATATGCCAGAGTACATGATCGCGTGTTATTTTACAATACAACAAAGTACAGCCTTCGATGATAAAAAAGCGTCTCTTCAGCGAGCTCGACGTCAGGACAGCAGAATCAAAACTGACTTGAAGATTGGGGTAATGATGAAAATTGCGCCTAGTGAGCAGGTGCCCTCTGTCGATGTACGCGGTTGCGGGCGCAATTCGCGCGACTTAACCGGCAGTTTTTATTAATTCCCCAGATAATAGACAAATCCATGGCTATTTAGGTAATTCATAAAAGTCTTTTTTTTGTTTTAAAGAATGTATACCAATTGTTGCAGATAGCGATTTTACATCGACAACCCTATGGTACAAAATGAAATTTCGATCGTTTCGCCTTCTTTTTTTTTTTTGAACCGCGAATCAGTGCAAGCCCTCGGGATGGTATGCACAGGGACCAGCATCGTTGGCGACGAGGTGCATAATAATTCTTCGACGGATGCTTAAGGTGGGAGAGGGGTGGCGAGGGGGAATCGCTCTCCCCCACTTCGTCGCTTCCCTCTCGTCCCCCCTGACCCCGAACCGTGCGACGCCCCTGGACGGTCGCGTCGTAGTCGCGGCAACGCGGTCCTGCCGCAAGTTTCGTTTTCATCTCCGCTCTATCTCCCCCCCCCCTCTCTTTCTCTCCCTCCCTCAATCGCTCTCCATTCCTTCAATTACGGACCGAATGACTGAGCTGAAAATGGAAGACTTATAATTCCGTGAGGATGTGGGGGAGGGGCAGGCAGGAAGCTCTATTATATTGCGCGACTCGATGCAGTCGGAAAGGCCGCAACCGCTCGTTACGCGCGTCATCCCCGAGGGACGATCTATATATTATTGTTGTTATATTCCCTTCGCTTGATCCTATACATGTATATATTTATTAATTGATACGTCACGCCGAGGGTCATAATATCCTTGTATACCATACACAGGTCTCTAAGTCTGTTAATCCATATTCTATATATACATATACATACACACACTATATATATATATATATATATATATATATATATATATATATTATATATAACCATGATTTAGATATAGATATAAGCTCTCAGGGCTTAAATCTCTCTCGGCTAACGGCAACGATCGATTTATGCCATAATGTACCGACGGTGTTTTGTTAACGCCGTTGTCTGACGGAGATTGGGCATAAGATCAGATACACACACGCACACGCACACGCGCGTGCGCGCGCGCGCGCACACACACAAAACTGCAATTACACTAAAATTTATTTATGCTTTAATTTTAATAACTCTAAGTATACTTCATCTATATATCTGGATTTGACTCAAGTTTTATATACGGCTGCTGCCCGGGCCCGGGCTCGTGTTATACGTAATACGCGATGAATTATAGTTGCGATTCCGGTTGCGAGACGAAACTTTTAATTTCCAAACAATCGCCTTCACCTATTCGTTGATTCGTTGCGCGCGCGCGTATAAGCAATCGCGACGTCCGTCTTTACACGAGGAAAAGATTTGTCAATCGAGGCGAGAAACGGGCGCCGAATACAACGAATGCCGATAGCTTTAGGCGCGCACAATTACACCGACGAATCAATGCCCGCGGGACGAATGTTACGCTCTTGAAGAAACGAATCTTTCGACGAATTACGCGCGTAACGACAACGACGCGTCGAAAGTAAACGAATGCATTGATAAAGTAATCGGTCTCCGACGGTCGGGACGTACAACGGTTATTTAATTCGTGCTTCTCGCCCTCCGCCGCTCCGTCCGATTCAACGAAATACAGCGTAACTCACAGTCGAATTAATTTTCATGATCGGCGGTGTTGTCGTCGTACGTTTGGCACGACTTACTCTCTTTTTCTCATAATGACAAACGAAATTTTCAATACTTTATCGAAAGGTATTAATAGTCGATATACTACAACCCGCGCTCGTACGAAGCGCTATGGGTAGTTTCAACAGAATTCATTAATTTCCCGACAGCTGTATAAAGTAAATAAAATGCATTTTATCTCGCAACTTTAGTAGATCTAAAGACCGAGACTGTTGTAGAAGGGAAAAGCGCATTTATCAAACTTAGCAAACTATTTTCCATATTACTTTTACTTTTTACTGTCTTACGTACATTATATTTTGTATATTATATTAAATATTTCATCGGATAATTGATGAATTTTACTAAATGATATTATGTTAATGAAATGCAATCGTATAACCTCCTGAAAAACTCCTAAAATATATAATTGTAAAGATTGCAACAATTTTTTCGACTTCCTCTCGAACGATTATTTCACTTTTTGTTGAAAGTTGTCCCGACGCACGATTCAACTCATTTAAACTTTGGGGGGATGCTTTACTCATATATATATATAATAGAATAAAATTGATTTCTTGATAAGCTTTCGTTGATGAACTAAACTTGGCACGGCTTTCCCATTTATATTGCTATAAATTGGCAAATTTGCTATACCTTGATACGAAACCATAGTATTATTTGCTTTTTTATGTTCCATTGAATGTATTTCTTTATGTGCAATGAGAGAATGAACTGTGACACTAGCTAAGCTTTCCTATTAAGCGCATTATATATATATATATATATATATATATATATATATATATATATATATATATATTAAGAAGATAATGAAACGTTTTTATGGAAAAAGTACTACTTAATGCGTATTCTCGCATTATCCAACTTTCCCATAATTTTCCAATAATAAAACATTGATAATTCTAACGACGACAGCACTGATATTAAGGCTCGACAATTGGCTTCAATTTTTCTAGTAGGTAATTTATATAACGCACAGATGTTTAATCGTTATTGCATTTTCCCCGTGAAGGAAAAGTGCTCCACCGGCGATTGAAATATTCAGGATCTTGAAAATGAATCGGGCTCGCGTCGACTGCGCGTCACAGTTCAAAAGTTTTTGTCGAGGCGCGGATTTTGAGAAATTATATCCCCGAGCATATCTTTAAAGTAGCTTTTCTCGCGCCCCCCCCCGTCCTGAAATTCATCAAAGAATGTCAACGTCAGCTTTTACGATTTTTTTTCCTACTTTAATTTTTAGTTCGAGGAATGAAAACTCGCGAATAACTTTTTTTATGCCCACCTAACGTCGTATACGACTCCATTTTTTACCATTCTTTTAATGGCTCTGTTGTTTTTTTTTCCTTCAACGTCCTTTTTTTCACGGGAAATGGTTTCACGCGTCTTTACTTCCTGTAACGCCCGGTTTCGTCGCAAGGCAGTTCTTTATCATGTGTATGTATATGTGTATGTATATATGCGTTACTCGATCCACCGTATAAAATTTTCCATATTATATTTTTCACCTAGCCAGGCTTTTGGAACTTTTATTATGAAAGTTCTACGCTGGACAACGTAGGAGGAAGAGATTTCGTGCTCGAATATGTGTAAAGACTCGCGTAAAACTTGAGTAATATAGATATTGCTCAAAGACTTGATCGAACCTCCAATAAGATCAATTAAAAGATTAATACGGTAGCCATAAATGTATGTAGGTCGTGGAAAACGCGGCGACATATTAATCGTATAGAAATAATCGTGTCTCTCGGCACTTCCTTGGACATTATGGCCCTCTTCAATCACAAGAGGGTGCTCGAGTGCTGTAATTCTTTTTTTGAAAATCCACCAGTTATTTTAAGGGAGGCAGAGGGACAGAACTAGACATACCTTAATGGAGGCAAAAATAAGTAAAATAATTGCGCGTAAAATATGAAATCCAAGCTGTATGTGATACGAAAAATGAAGAGACAGGAAGACAGAGAGCATCGATTATAATTTAATAAACGCGTATTTAATCACGAGCTGTGGAAACTCGCCCGATGCGCGAATAAATACGAGACTAGATTCATACTAATGCTATATTCGCGACTTTAATTCAATGATAAAATTAATGAATTCAGTAAGATAAGTGTATATCGTCGTGCTAAATAAACCGCTGCCATAATAGCGATAATAATTTTGAATTTAATTATCAGCGCGATGGTATAATAGCTCATATTCGTGGATAATTATACAAGAGTGAATAAATAATAAACGATATATTTAATACAGTGCGTACAGCAACTTTTCGCGTCTCTATGCGGTTCGCCGAAGGTAGCCGTGCCCGAGGAAAATCGTGAGATCTGATTCGCTCCTGGCGCAAAAATCCGTCTGGCTCGATGACGACGCTAAATTTTGCGATCTAGCTGTATGTAAAAATCTTAACGGCCAACTCTGCTTACGGTTAAATCGTTTTGCTCCAGGTTTTCCGTGTTCGTTTCAAGCGCTACAGCCATTATTTGTGATATCGCGCGCATCCTCGCTTCAATTATCGCGTATTTTTGTTCTAACTAAGAATTCTATCTGTTTCGCACGTATGTTTTACACAATTTATTTATTAATCTTATTCTGTCGTATAAAAATATCCATCGTTATTATGCTGGCTTTATCGTACAATTATATATCTGATTACCTTTCGTTTATTTTCATCATCGTAGTCTCCGCGGCATTTTCAATCTACATTCATGACATTATTCCGTTCCGTGAATCTAACGTCGTGCTCCGCGAGATCGGGGCCATTATCGAACCAGACGAGGCACCCGCGGACCGAACGAGGATCTAATTGAGCTCAAGCACGGGACGATTATTGTTTTCGCGCCCGCGGTGCAATGAAATGGATTATGACCTTTATAAACTGCATCGCTAGCCTTCGTCATTCGTATTTTCACGCGTGCGTTGAATTTCGAGCGCGAACCGTCCAACTCCTTGCCGCGTTACTTAACCTCTCCGCGGTGCGGCACACAACGGCATCAGTTGTCTCGAGCATTTGAATAATTGTTCCAAATTCTCCTTCCACGCCGTCTGGCGAACTGTCCACCACCGTTGCACGGCTGTAAAAACAGTTTAGCATCCGCCGGGCGCAATAACGTCCCACGCCATGGATGACTGGGCGAACGGCCAATCAATTTGCGAGCGTTTGCATTAGCTTTTGCGCAAGCCGTATTCTTAATTGTTTACTGTTCCGAACCGCATCGTGTAAATACATTCGGTTTATTGGCTTATATTAAGTGTCAGTTATTAAAATTTATTGTAAATTCCACCGGCTTGTATCTTGTATCTCTAATTGGATTATACTAATTGTTCTTATTATTTATAAAGTTAGAATTTCCTTTAATTTAATTGCATATAATTATTTATTCGACATACACACCTACGTAATTTATAATAGAATTCAGTTGTTTTGTTTTAACGAAGTACAGTATATCATTTTATGAGCACAGTATTAAGTAGATTACAATTATTAATTTTTAAAATATTAATAATAAGTATATTATAACGTTAAGAGTATTATTTTACACCATTTGTTTTATAGTAGTTGTACAGTTCATTTCTAATCAAAGCTTGACGGTTAAAAATTCGATTCGCAAACATAGAACACCGCTCTAGAAATTCATGTTCTTCGAACAGCCACAGCTATTAGAGCAAGATGCAATACTTTAGCCAGATTGCAGAAAATGAAGCGCGAATTGGATAAATCGTAAAGATCTACGCAGATAACTATTTTTAATATAAGCTAACCCGAGTAGAAGTTTAAAAAAAGCAACAACAGAAGTTCGTGGAGTTCTTGCAAACTAAATTGAATAAGAGTAAAAATATATTCTCGGATATGCATTCGTCCCAGTCATAACCGTCTCGCTTGTAGACTAATTTTGAGAGAGAGAGAGAGAGAGAGACGAAAAAGTGAAACACGAACGAGGAGAATGAAGGATTAAATCGGGGATCAAACCAACGCGAACCAGGCCTTGATCGGAAAAAAGTAAGGTACGTATTAATATATAAATTGAGTAAATTTCCTCTTTTCCGGGCACACCCGAGGCGGCGGCTCGCTCATCCCACTCGCACAATCAATTTAATTTCCCTCACGGCGTAGATAGAGCGCGCGCAAAACGCAGCGAGATATTATAATCTGCACCGGAGATCAAGATAGAGGGGGGCGAGTGAGAGAGAGAGAGAGAGAGGGGGGGATGTCGACTCTTCGCCGCGTCGCAGAGGGAGGGCATCGGAAATAGCATAACCGCTTCTCCGATTCCCGTTCATTTCCGTCGTCGGGGGTTTACGCGCGCGTGCTTTCAGCGGCGAGAGCGCGTCGATAAATATAATAACGATAATAATGAGGATCGAAGGGGCGCGCGAGAGCTTCCGCTTTATGCCCGTTAAAAAGCCGTCCTCGCTCGACCCAGGCCTCCGCGTCTTCCTCTCTGTCAGTTTCTGGATCCCTCCCGCTCCGCCTCTCACTCACTCTCTCTCTCTCTCTCTCTCTCTCTCTCTCTCTCTCTCTCTCTCTCTCTCTCTCTCTCTCGTCATCCATACCGACCCGCCGTCCGTCGCGTCCACTCGTACGGATCCAGTGCGCGCTTTCTTACTTCTCGTTCTCTTCCTTCCCGTTTTCTCCCCGGACGCTCTTTCCCGTTATCGGGGAGTGGGAGAGGGAGAGTGATGGGTATAGGTTCGCTACTGTTAAAGTCTAGCCTCCGCGCAGTCCTTAACTTTAGAACAAAATTCCTCTTCGAATCTCGCTTTGAGGATGATAAGAAATAGCGTTGAAGGGGACAAAGTGCGAAAAAAACAAATCATACGTATTTAGTAGAGCAGAATTGGCTTTTTTATATGAAAAATACGATTAATAGTATTTCAACCTACATAGTCTCGAATGAGAAAATTTGAAAGTCGGCTAGAATAAGTAAAGTTAGTGAGTGTATTTATACGATTATCTAGTTGTCTCATTCTCTTGTCTTCTGGTTTTTTAAATTTCCGTTTAAGTTTTTTTTGGGTAAGAAGGAGAACTGGATAAAAATTTCCTTTGCTTTTTTCATAGGGGCCTGCAAATTATTTTGTGATTATAGCTTTTGAGCAGAACGACATTTGTATGTATATATATATATATATATATATATATATATATATATATATATATATATATATTATGTATGTGTGTATACCTCTATACGTAACCAAGATTTGATAAATACTTCGATAAATATATTTATATCAATTCTCCGGGAATCGTATCTTGAAACCATGCAATAATGATGAATTATTAAAAACAAAAGAACCAAATTCAATCAGTTGAGGGAGAAAGATTTTAATTGGTATCGATGAAGCCAACCGAATATTTTTATCTGAGCCAGTATATACTTATGTTTGTAAGTTTAAATCTTTCATCTAACAACACTTTTGCTCGAACACGTCCCTATTGTAATTTCGAGAGTCTTGGGATTTGAGCTTAATCGCTCTCAAAAGTCTAGTAGACGTTGTATATCGGCTTCGTGGAACTTGGGAGGTACCTGAAGTATTAATTTCTTTTTTATTTAAAAAAAATGCCTTCCTCAGCTTTTCATCGACAGTTCATCGAAAATTCTAGAATACGAAAGCGGTAATACAGTAACGAACTATACACAACATCGCTCGGATTAATTCACATACTAAAAGAAATTCATATTAATTTAAAAAATTTATTTAATTCAATTCTGTATCGCTAAAAATCTCTCTCTCTCTCTCTCTCTCTCTCTCTCTCCCTCTCTCTCTCTCTCTCTCGCTCTCTCTCTCACTCTCTCTCTCTCTAACTATTAACAGGCAAAATTATTTTCCGACCTTCACGTTAGATGATCAGATGTTTCGGATCTAGAAATTATTTTTTAGTTTTGGCATTTACCAATAAAATTCAGTGAACAGGCGCCATCATTTGTGTAAACATTATAATTTTTTGAGCGGTGAAAAATGAATCGTGATAAATCGATTTTTCGACATTATTTTGATTTGAAAAAAAGTGTAGCATAAACTTATCATTGCTTCAAGAATGTTATAGTGAACAAGCTCCATCGGTTACAACATGTAAAGAGTAGTTTCAGCGGTTTAGAAATGGAGATCCTGATGTTCATGACATGGAACGTTCTGGACAACCGAACAAGTTTGAAGATAGTGAATTGCAAGCATTATTGGCCTTAAACTCAACTTAAACGCAGAAAGAACTCGCTAATAAGTTAAGAGTCAGTGGCAGAGCAGTTGTCAAACGTTTACATGAGATGGAAAAGATTCATCAAGAAGGCAAATGAATGCGACACGATATGATCGAAAGTGTCATTATGAATGAATACAACATCACACTATCTTTGCTTGCCAAGCAAACAAAGAAGAGTTTTCTGTGGCATGTTGTGACTGGTGATGAAAAGTGGATCTACTATGATAATCCTAAGCCCAAAAAGTCATGGGTAGACCCAGGTCAATCGTCCACATCGACACCTAAAATGAAACATCCACGGCCAAAAGGCATTGCTGTGCATTTGACGGGACCAACAGGTATGCTGTACTAAGAGCTGCTAAACCAGAATGAAACCGTCACTGCCGAGGTATACAAACGACAACTGAATGATCTGCAGCAGAAATTGATCGAACATAGATCGGAAATCGTGAGCAGTAGGCGCAAGGTTATTCTCTTGTATAACAACGCTCGGCCACATGTTGCGAAAGCCGTCAAAAACACCCCGTTGGAGCTCGAATGGGAAGTGTTGCCGTACCCAGCCTGATATAGTGCAGTACATGCCAGACATAGCGCCTTCTGATTAGCATCTATTCAGATCGATGCAGCACGACGTCGTTGATACGTACTTCGATATGCTTAAGAAGTGCGAGAATTTGTGGATGATTGGATCGCCACGAATCCATCATCGTTCTTTCGCCACGGTATCGCCATATTGCCAGAAAGATGTGTAAAAGTAGTTGAAAATGATGGAAAATATTTTGATCAAGCTAACGTGTATCCTTTTTCCATCATACATGTTATTTTTCCGTTAAATAAGGTCGGAAACTAAGTTCGTCTTCTAATCTCTCTCTCTCTCTCTCTCTCTCTCTCTCTCTCTCTCTCTCTCTCTCTCTTTCCCTCTCTCTCTCTCTCTCTCTCTCTCTCTCTTTTTCTTTTTCTGATTTTCTGCGTCTATACACATTCAAACAAAAACAATGGTTTACTATATAACGATCAAGCAATAAATTCTGCAAACTTTCGCACACGATATCAGGTGGATTGGAGATCGTGGTCATTTAATCTCTCTCTCGCTATCTCTCTCTCTCTCTCTCTCTCTCTCTCTCTATATATATATATATATATATATATATATATATATATATACATATACATATATAGGACGTCGTAATACTCTGAGCGCGCGAATATTGTTTTGATCCTTCCGATATAGGACGTTATCGGGCATTATATAACGCCTAATATAAACAAATTCGAAACGCGCCGCTCCGAAGGGCCAGAGGTGTTGAGATTCCTCCGCGTCGGCATTGCTCCGTCGTGGCTCCGTTGTCGAGGTGTGCAAAGGCGATAAGGAGGCTGGGAAGAGAGGGGGTGTGGGAGGAAGGGTTGACTGTATTTTATCGTCGGAAGTCGCCTCTTACGACCCGGTGGAAGGGTTTTAGTAATTTACCTTGCTCTATGTGTGTGTGTGTGTGTGTGTGCGTGTGTGTGTGTGCGCGCGCGCACATGCTTTTAAGACTTTGAAATGAACGGCAGAGTTTCAGTATAGATATATATACAGAGCGGGGCGCTATACATCGTTTTATTATACTTGTGCTTCCCCGATGTCGAATAAATATTTAGCGCGTTCGTGCTTTGTCGCGTCAGAAACAAAGCGCTTGGTTTAATTAAATCTTATATATATATATATATATATATATATATATATATATATATATTGTATATCGTGAAAAGCAAGCTTAAAATCACTCGACCTATTGGATAAATCGAGACGAAGGAACAATTAGACGACACGGTAACTTTATAGATCCGCTCTCGAATTTTAAGGAATCGGTTTTTGTCGATCGATAATCGTTCAAATGAACGAAATGTAATAATTATAATATAATTGTAACAAAATTAATTATAAGTTAATATTTAATAATCATCGTTTGATTCTTTAAATGAATAAAAGCATGTTCTTTAAACTAATAATCCAAATTTCCGAATTTTTTCTTTTATAATTTTTGAGCGCCGATGGTTCGACTCTTCGTTTGCATACGTCCACAGACGCGGAGATGCCGAGCCCAGGCGGACTTTAATTTTTCACCTCGTAATCTCGCATTAATGATCGTGCCTTTAACGAGGCGAGCTACATACAGGTATTAATCGCGTCGACGCGTGCCGGTGGGTGAGGGGGGGGGGACGCCGTTTGGGACGTGCGTTCGGACGGTTCGCCGTATATATAATTAGAAAAGTTTAACGAACGCTTCATGCAAGCGCGCGCTTGACGTCGTGTTCGCGCTTTCTGTTTCTTTTGTTTTTTTTTTTTAGTTTTCTTCTGTTTTTTTAGTATTTTCGGAATAAACAGTTACCTATGGAATTAAAGAATTTAAAAAAAAATTGAAAAGAAAAATTTGCACTTTTTCAATGGATACTTTAACGCTTGGATTGCACAGGAATTTTTCGGTACTCTTGGGCTACATGAAACTAATATGTAAACTACTTATGATACTATTTTTCGGGTCTGCTCTTTTAAGTTTATCTGGTGAAAAAATGAAGAAAACTGGAAGGTAAACTAAACAATATATTCCAAACGTTTATTGAAAAGAAAGTTGATGAAGCTTGTGGCACGGTGTCATTTGAATACAAATGTTCTCCTCGTCACGTCCGGTTGAGCTCGGTAATGCGCCAAACGTGCAATTTTTACTTTAAAAAGAATTAAAAAAAATCGTAATATTGTCAAAAAGTTCATCTTAATCTAAACTCTTGGGAAAAAGTTTATATTACTCTAGAGCTAACAGCTAGCTGGCTACAATTATAAATCATGATGTGCATGAGAAATATCGAAGCTTATTTAATATTCTAATTCTTCGAGTACGCTGCGTCTTGTTTCGTGATAGAAAAATATTGCCACGTTTCAATTACACAGAACGGTAATTTTGCAGAAAAAAGAATTACTGAACAAAATTGTGGCGTGAAATACAAGATGTTATTCTAGCAAAGATTTTGTAGAGATTTCGTTAAAAAGATTTTGAGAAATTTTTTCCAAATTTGCTATTATTGCCAATTGCATCTGCGCAAAAATTGGTAAAAATATCTCATCTGTGCTATGGGCCTCGCCCCTCAATTCGACTAGGCTGTAAAAAGAAAGTCTTGGTAGATATGTACATATAGAGCCCTGTCAGCTGGGAAAATTACTTGAATAGTTAAGAGGAGAATGGGTGACGATAGAGTATGGCCGAAGAGAAATCGATATTTGTTTTTGATTGTGTCTCTGTCTCTGCTTCTCTCTCTTCCTCAACCGATCTCTCATTCGATACTTGTCCCAATCAACATTCCATTGGATCGTCCCAAAATCGCGGGCGGAACCCTCGAGTCCGAATAATAAAGTCGCGCAGGTACGCGCGGCAACGAGAGCGTCGTCGGATGAAGCGTATATGTATAAGATATTAAGCGGAAACCAAGTTAAGGGGTGGGAGTACAAGCTTTGCCCTCCCCGCATATAAAATACTTACGCGCATACGTATAGAGACTCGCACGCGCAGCTCACGCACACACACACACACACACACACACAGACATATACGTCGATGTCGTTTCGCGCGGAGATCTTCCTCGAGCCGAAGTAAATATATATATATATATACCCTATATCCCGGTAATCCCTGCGCGAAACGCCCGTAAAACGCCAAGTCGGACGCGATACACACAGACGCGCGCGCGCGCGCGCGGCTCGCCTCCTTTCTACGCGAGTCGTAGAGAGCACAACACGCGCCAGGCTTCCGGCGAGGCGGAATTTTACGTATACGCGCGGGCGCGGATAAGGGCCGGGGGCGTGATCTCCTGCAATAAGGGCTCACCCTCTCTCTCGCTACCTCTCTCTCTCTCTCTCTCTCTCTCTCTCTCTCTCTCTCGCTTATGCTACCTTTTAAAACAAAGAGTGACCCAGTTTATATATATATATATATATATATATATATATATATATATATATATATATAGATATACAGAGGGGACTGCTGCAGATCGAGCTCGGGGGAAAAATGAAGCACTCCGAGGTTTACGGGCGTCCTCGCTCTTCTGACCCTCTCACTCTCCACCCTTCCTCCCATCGTCGCGATTCCGAACGAAGTCGAGCGAACGACCGAGAGAAGGGAGATAGAGGGATGAGGGTGGAGGGGGCAGAAAACGAGAGAGTCGTCGCCGTCGACTCCGCGCGCTCCCGCGTATCCTCCTCTCGACCCACGGCTAACGGGTCGATTATTGAGAGGTAATTAAATGCGCTTTCCTGCGTCCCCAGCCCCGCTCGCTTTATGGACCTGGCATGTATTCCGGCCAGCGGTATATCTGAATATTCCCGAAGAACAGAGCCGCGCGTCGGATGGAGAGGGATGCTGCAACAGGACTCTCGGTGTGCGTGTGTATGTGTAGTCATGTCGCGGACTTCGGAATTTGGGTCGTTGGATCAGGAGGAGCTCTTGCGGTAGATGCACGATTCTCCCTCCCTCTCTCTCTCTCTCTCTCTCTCTCTCTCTCTCTCTCTCTCTCTCTCTGTCATTCTATATATACCTATATATATATATATATATATATATATATATATATATATATATATAGAAAACGCCCGATCTTGTAATTTTAGCTGTGATATCAATCTGGATCGATTTTATATGTACAGACATACACACACGTACATATAATATATATATATATATATATATATATATATATATATATTTATTTATTCATATACATAATATGAGTCCAGTCATATGTGTAGTGACATCGGATCAGATTTATATCGTCCCTTATAAAATATCATTGCAATTGTATCGAGTATTTTACACTTTTTCCGACAACCCGATAAATCTCTACCAATGTTCACTATACATTTTTTATTTTTGTTGACAGCGCGCGCGTAATAAAACGATATAGTTTATCGACCCGATGAATTACCGCCGCAGAGGAAGAGTCTTTATATACGGGCGTATGAAAATATCGGAGATATATTTTTCTTACTTTAATTTTATATAATGAAATGCGTACGTCGTGGAGTTTTGGAACTGTTTGGGCACTAATGTAATTGAAAAGGAAAACTATTGCATGTTTTTTTTTTTTTTTTTTTGTAAAAACAAACGGAAACTCCGATATCATATCGTGTACATGAACAAAGAATAGAGAAAAAAAACATATTAAGATTATAATAATAATTTAGCAGAATTAGGACGATTTTCAACAATTTACAATTTGAATTATGAAACGAACGGATCACCACAGAGTTCGTCTTTAGTCGCTCTAAATCGAGTTTTTTAAAGTATACGTGCGTTAAATGGCGTATAATCTAATTAACGTACGTATAACATTGTTTCATTTATGCCACTTCGTTATATTAATCCATGTTCGTGTTATTGTCGAATCCAGTATTCGTACTTTTTTTTTTTTTTTAATAAAGTATCCAAATACGTCGAGTATTTCTGATATCGAAAATTCATTTTGATGAAGGGGACAAAGAACAAAAACGTTAATCTTCACGACTTCGCGGACACGTCGATAAAATGCGTCCCATGAATTATTTATTCTCATTATTATCAAAATATTTCTATTCTAAATATGTTTTCTACATTATTGCAAATATCGCTGAGGTTCGCGGCAAGAAGGGACGATTCCTATACGACAAGTGAACTTTCTATGAAAATTCCTTGTTTATTCCACTCAGATTCGGATGATTAACAGCATTGGAGGTCTGCTTTTAAAGTACATATCTTAATATAAAAAATAATTCCACGGCGAGGCTTACGTATTACATTAAATCGTAAATCTCGCGTGGGCCCGCGTCTGATTTATTACGGCGGGCCTGCGAAAATTTATCACTTATCCATTACGTTCAACGCAGCACCTTTCTCATCGCCGCCGCCGCCGCCGCCGCATTAATCCAATCGAAAGCGCCTCGACGATCCTTCCACTTTGACTTGCCCTTACCCCCCCCCCCTCCAGCCCTCGCCATCCGCGGCAACCGCCGGATTCGTTAAAAAAATTGCACCGGGATCGCGAAGGAACGAGCCAGTTCGGCGAGGGAAGAAGAAGATAACGAAAGGGGGGAGGGGGAAGGCAGCTCCTCGCGAGCGTGTGGGACAAGGAGGCGTCTCCCTAGTAGAAAAGGTCCGGGCACCGCGAGACTCGCGCGGTCCGTACGTCGTGTCCGAACTTATTCTACCCCGTGATCGTCCGTGTGTGTGTGAATAGGTTGCCCTATTCGATTCTCCGAGCTCCGGGCGTAACCTCGGGCGAAAACCTCGGTGAAAATTTTCAGGGACTCCGCGAGGGAGGAAGAGTTTGATGCGCCAGTCTATGTGTGTATATGTGGACGTAACTTAATTAACCGAACGAACTAATTTAGTTACATGTATGTGCACGCTCGTTGGTGCCCGAATTTTTTTTTTTTTTTTTAACTACAGAGTGGTGTAATGTAATGGACAAAGTTTTTACTCTCTTCCCGATTGAGTCGGTGTATCCGTGAATTCGCGATGGAGTATTGAAGTTTTTTTAAGCGAAATTTTTTTCATTTCGTTTTAAATTATATTTGTTCCTTTGTATATCTTTTTGTGCATGTATGTGTGCGTGTGTACGTGTATATAGATACCTTTCAATGTGTACACGATGACCGTTCTAATACCGAAGTAAAATATTATTGTTTATTGTTAATAATATTTATTGGCCTAGAAAATAGAGGAATTCTTATTATTATTATTATAAACGTTAATTCAAACTAAATATTTACAGGTCTTTTGGTATCTCTCAGTTATGTCGATCCGGCCTCCCGGGCATTATCGTTATTCCATTATTTTGCGCATTTCGAAGCTCCGCTAGACAGCATCGGGCTCATTGAAATTCATATTTTATTTAGCGAGGAGCGAGCGGTGCTGCACGAGCGTAGGCGCACAATTAAATAAACGATGAAATTTTAATTAAAATACGGCTGTGCATGCTGCAACTGATGATTATATATCTGCGCCGTAAGAGCAACGTTCGAAGATTCCAACTAAAGTACCGTATTAAATTAAACATATTGTGATCGTACGGATTGAATCGAGATCGACCGCATGCGGATATATATATATATGATAACACATATGGCTTCTGCTATCTCGAGTCAACAATAACACAATATTTTCGATCTCGGTCTTCCATTACTTTTGTAGTATGAATGCGATTCGGCCGTTCAATCCAAAAAAAAAAAAAAAAATTCATATATACCAGAAAGCGCTTAATTTATGAAAGTAAACTTCACCATTCGCAATTTATAATTCACCAGCGTGGTTCCTTGCGCGGTTTCGCGCGGTCGATAATTTGCTACATTTCAGTCTGGCTCTTTGTATCCTAAATTTGCGCCTCGTCTGCCCCGTGCCAGAGCCGAGCTACTGATCCCGCGTTTCCCTCGTCCCGTCCTCGTCCGTCGCCTCCCTCTCACCCGTTCCAACGCGTCAACGTGGTATTTTTTCACCCACGGCGGCCCTTGGGAATTTTTTCTCATACATCGCGCGCCACGAGTCCTCAGCCGCGAGAAAATGCGCAATGCAGCTTTTCGCCTCGTTCACCGAGACTCCAAGCCATTCCCGCGCGACGACGCAGCGGATTCAAATTTCCGGCGACCGATGGATAATTGATGCGATTATCGATAATATATCGGATATCACAGTTCCTCTCTCTTTCTCTCTCGCTCGCTCTCTTTCTCTCTGTTCCGCTTGTCGCAGGGGCGCGCAACGTTCGAATTACTCTCTAGCTCTGTATTATTTTTAGCCCGCTCCCACGTTACCCCCCGCCCTTCATAAAATCGTCCAAGGAGCCTGCAAGGAACATCTGCGGAAAGTGGAATATCAAAAGTTACTATATATATACCTAAAACCTTTCGAAAAAGAAATTTCGCGAGAAGCGCGTCGCGCGCCGTTTCTTAGATGATATATATATATATATATATATATATATATATATATATATATATATATATATATATATACGATTATCAAAGTATCTATACAAAAGTATACTTCCAAAGACGACGACAATGACGACGCAGGGGAACACGCATATGAGAAGCTGCGCATGCCGCCAGTCCACCCCTCCTCTACGTCCAACAACAATACACATGAAAGTATAGGATACGAGGAGAAGTAAAAAAAAGAGAAAAGAAAGACACCGCTTGCGACTCAAGTTTTCCCATACGTGCGCGCTTTTTATTTTCGCGAGATTGTTATTATTTCTACTCCATATATACATATATATATATATATATATATATATATATATATATATATATCATGGTTTTGAACCATCAACGCACCCTCGCAACGTCACTCCATCCCTCTCTCAGGCGTCCCTCTTCTTTATCTGTCGCTCTCCCTCTCTCTCTCTCTCGCCTCTCACTCTCCTTTTTTACAGTGCTGCGAAGGCCGCCGCTACCGACGATGCCGCGTGAAGCTGCGAACGCGGGGAGGAAAACCTCCCCCCCTCCCCGATGAGCTTCGGCATATGCCCGCACGCACGGCCGCGCTCTAATGCCGCCGCGAGAGTCTTTCACGTCGGAATATTTACATATAATACACAAATACAATTGGGAAGTTTTTTCTCGTCTCTCCCGTCTCATCCCCCCCATCTATCACTCACTCTTTCTCGCTCTCTCGCTCTCTCTCTCTCTCTCTCTCATTCCCTGCGGTATGTACAACTGCGTGACACGTTAGACGTACAGAAACGGCGGATCGAGAGTGCCACTTACCCAGTATCAGCCTGCAGACTCACCCCTCCACCGTGGGAGCTACGGCGCCGCCGGGCCCCGGAAAGGCCGGGCCAGTACCGCCATGACCCAGCGGCCTCGCCTGCTGCTCGGCAATTTCACGCCAGCCGCCCCCGTCGCCTCCCGATGCGCTACAGCACCTCCCGTCGTCGGTACGACCGCCAACGACCGCACCAGATCCCTGCCCCTGCCCCCGAAGCCGCGACGAAACCCCACGAGGGGGGTGGTGGGGACCGCGAAAGGAGGCAGGACGATCCTTCGGTGCACCGATCGCACGTGGGACGCGCGGGGATTGGGGGCTGAGGGGACGGGGGGGGGAGGGCACAAACACGCGTGGCCCAGCCGCAGCACGTGTTCGCGTTTATTCGTCGTTTACGCGCGAGCAGTAGTATTGCGAGGTGGCGCGGCGAGATGCTCGAGAATCGCACCGAGAGGATGGGTAAGGAAAGGAAATTCCACCGAGGCCGTGCACGAGGCGCGAGCGCTGCGCCGTACGCTCGTGGGTAGAGCTTTAGCGGCGGGCCGACGGACGAATAAAGCGCGCCGCGCGGCGTATCTCGCTCCGAGAGAGACTGAAAGCTCGGATGCTGCGAACGCAAGCGCGCGCGCGCGCGCCGAGCGGCGCCTCCCCCTTTCTCGCTCTCTTTCTCTCTCTCTCTCTCTCTCTGCAGCCTCGCTATCTCTCGCTCTGCGACTCGCAAGCGCGCGAGCGGGCTTCTCCCTCTTTCAGACGCGGCTTCCGCGGGAGCGCGAGGAGGAGAGAGAAATGGGGCGCAATGAACACACACACACACACATTTAGGGGAACGATCGATTTTCCCGTCTCCTCGGGGACGCGAGGAAGGAGAGCTTTTCGCCTCTCTCTCTCTCTCTCTCCCTCGCACTTTCTTCCCGAGGGACGGGAAGGGGAGAGGAGCTCGTTTTTTTCCGCGCCGGATAGCCTCTCGGAAACTTTTTCATTCTGTTCCCAGCTCCTGAGAAGCAGAGTGAGAGGGTTGGAGGGAGGTAGAGCGAACGAGAGAGCGACGCGAGGAGACGCGAAGGGGAGAGAGGGTCGTAGGGAGAGGACGTCTGAGGTGGGCAGCCGCTTCTTATTATCTTCTCTCTCGCACACACGCACACACACACACACACATATATATATATATATATACACTGTGACGATGAAGTTGAGCCGGGCCTGGCCGCGAGGCGGTTCGTTCGCGCCCGATAGAAGTGGCGACCGCGTGGAGGATCGTCCGCGAGAACCGAATGGACACCCCTTCCCCCCCCCCTAGCCCGACGGGTATCCGCTTCTCGGATATCTCGCCCGTACGGCGTTGCGGCTCTGTTGATCTTTAGGGGCGCCCGTAAAAGACGAGCGCGTATGCGCGCGGCGAGAGCGTTGCTGGAAAAGCGACGATCGAGCTTACGGAAAACGGGGTGTGGGACGGAGGGGCGGGGGGTCAGGGCGGAGTGGGCGCAGTGGGGGAGCGGATAAGAGGGTTTGCTCTCCGGCGTATTTAATATTTGACCGATTTGGAGGGGGGGGGTTCAAGGGGGCCCGGGGCAGGGGAGCTTGTTTAACGAGAGATTTATTTCGATGCCCTTGAATTTCGGCTGATTATTCCTCCGTAGGTATATTATTCGAAGAGTAAATGTCCGAGCCGTCAAATTTTTTTCAAACAACTATATATCCATATATTATACACGATTTCTCTGTCTTTCTCTCTCTCTCTCTCTCTCTCTCTCTCTCTCTTTCTCTCTCTCTCTCTCCTCAAACTTTCTTTGTATTTTTCAATATATTCGATCGAATCCTGAACTCTCTCTCTCTCTCTCTCTCTCTGTCTCTCTCTCTTTGTCAATCTCTCTCGCTATTTATATATATAGTTTTTCATCAATAATTCAAGAGGACAAAATTTATTCCTGATTTATTTCCGCCGTAAAATACGCGCAGTTTTAAGAGCAGCTTATTTTTTCCGCCGCCGAATCCACCCGATTATTATACCGTTCTGAGGACGAGTAAAATAATGGCGACCGAAAAGAAAGCCTTCAAAATTATAACATTGTCGCTTTGGAACAAGGTTTGATTTATTTATCGAATTCCGATGCTAACATTATTATTCGTTGTTCTTTTCCACCTCATCTTATCGTTACTTACGCGGTTAATAATTTTTTTATCATGGCATTATTCGTGTTGTTGCCACTATTGTTCTTTTATTATTATTTCTGTTATTATTGCGTTTAGTATTATTCATGTTACATTGTTTATATTATTATTATTATTATTATTATTATTATTATTATTATTGGCGTTGTTGGTTTTGCTGTCGCTTCTGTTGTTATTATTGTTGTTGTGATTCTTATTGCTGTCATTTTTATTAGTATGATTACTTATTTTCTTCTTCTTCTTCTTCGTTTGTTTGTTATTATTATTGAATTATCATTTATATTACTTAACTCGAGCTTTTTGCCATTTTTCCCTTTAGTTTTTATCGGTGCATTATTATTTGCATGGAGCTACGTAAACGTAGAATTTTAAATTAGAATAGAAGGCAAGTCCTTTAAAATAAAGCCCCTCTCCCACCATTGTTATTTCAAAATTAAAAATGTAACTACCGGTCGAGTTTTTTTTATTTTTTTTTTTTTTGTTTTATATATTTTTGATTCCGTTCTGATGGAATTCCTTTGTAGAGCGCAGCCGCTGTAATGTGTATAACAAAAGGGCTCTCTCGGCATTGTTCTCAACAACAAATACGACAGAAGTACTGAGAATAAGACGATTTGCGTCCGGTTGGCATCTTCGTTTTGTCCAACCGTTGAACAATAATCCCCCCTGGCTAATCGAGGCTATATTTGATTCATATATATATATATATATATATATATATATATATATATATATATATATATATATATAATCCATGCAGTTGCAAATTTTCTAAGAATACGATGAATCTTCTTATCCAACACCAGCGAGAATTCAATTCATCCTCAAATTCATTACAAAAATCTCCAGTTCTCTAGGAAGGACTCTCCATAAATGGTGCAACAATGGAGACTCCTTTTATTATTTTACCGCATTCCTTCCAATTCCTTTTTTCTTTCTTTCTTTCTTTCTTCTTCCTTTTTTTTTTTTTTTTTTGTTTTTCTGTTTACGCGCCCGCGCGCGCATTGCATTCCCCTTTATAATCCCGATAAAAACGCCCATAACAGTGACGCTCGCATCAATGCAAGACTGTCCCCACGCGTCGCACGCACTCGCGCGAGTTTCAACCGACGCGGGATCGCGACGGAACGTCGGCCCTGAAAAATCGACGCTCGACGGCCGGGATTTCAGTCGCTTCTGGGTCAATTGTCGAGTTTACGCGTGTGCAATGTGCACGCGTGAGGAATTCTTGTGAGGAATTCCTAATCAATGCGAAGGAATTCTTAATCAGACTTCATCGATGCAACGAACGGGGGGCGCGCGCTCTCTCGCCATTTTCCCTTACACATTATACCGCAGCACTGCCCGTCTCAACTTTATACGTCTTTGCGCATGAACGTTATTCGCCTTAAGAGCGAATGCAGTTCTTCATCTAATGCACGTACTTTCTTTATTATATATAGATTCGGCAATAGCCAACCCCGCCAAAGTGCACTTTTACGAATCCCTCGTAATTTAAAACACTAATATAAAACGAGTACGGCGTGCTTTATCTCAAAAACTGATTTTCATCGAACTTCGTAATATTACGGTCGATATGAAAATCTGCTTTGAGCAATGCGCGTGAAAGGGCGCGCGAAACATTTATAAAGCAATTTTCTCGGATGCTAGGCAAAGAGGAGGGCATAATTTGACAAAAATTTATACAATAACCATCCGCCCAACTGACAAAGCGCATTAAATAATATTCCTTATTTTGACAAGGAGTAAATTTTTACTAAGAAGCGCTTAGTCAAAGTTATTACGTCTTCCCGCGCTGCTGTAATTTTCTTGTGTATTATAATTAAAAACGCTTGAGAATCTACCCGTTAAGGTACCGAAGTCCGTGAAATTCTGCACTTGGCAAATTCTTGTGCAAATTCGCGATTTGAAAAGCAGTGCCTTGAGTCGTAATAGCTTTGACATAGCTTCTACAAATCTTCGATCTATGCTTCGATGATGAGAAACTTAATATATGTATATGTCTGTAACACATTCCATAAACAATAAGATAGAAGTAACACCCACCAAATGGATCGTTCTCTGTTTTTCTTTTCTTGTTTTTCTTCTTTTTTATTATCTTTTTTTTTTTACCGTCGTGTATAAGCTCCAGAACTGGAAAGTTAATGATACGATCGCGGAATATCGTTAGCAATTTATTTCGGGATCAGCTTCGTTCTTTTCTTAATTAAAAATGAGAAGAGCGTAAGTGAAAAGAAAGCCGGCGGGCTCTCGTCTTAAATTGATCCGGTACATTAAAGCACGGCCAATAAGCCTCCTACGATTATATTTCTGTTCAAGTATATTCCGCGATTCGACGCATTAGCCCTTATTAAAATTTTACCCCGGTTCGAGGAGAAAAAGTTGAAACGCAAAGCGAGCCGAGAAGAGGAGAAAAAAATTTCCCGACGTTATACTCTCTCTCTCTAGTTTTCCAAACAGCAGCTCCTATCACAATGCAATATCCAAGTGCCGCGGTATTTCTCGTATTTAAAAATTCGCGAGATTGAGCTCCCTTACATAAAGAAAGTTTTTATACTGCCTTCGAGAAAATTGAAAAACAAACAAAAAAGAAGAAAAGATAGAAGAAGAAGAAGAAAAAAAAGAATAATATCGCTCCACACACTGTAAATTGAATCGAAATGAAAATTTTAAACACGGAGCAGTAGAATAGTTGCGAGAGACGCTGATTTGTAATTGGCGGATTATCCATGGCTATATTTTATCGTGCCGAGATGCATCGATCGATCTCGCATCTGTACCAAGAGCAAGGATTATGAGTCGGCGAATGAAAAATCGCGTCCCCGCGTAAACGTCGACGCGACGGCAAACAACAACAACAACAACAACAACACCAAACGACGACGACGACGACGACGACGACGACGGAACGAGCCCTGGCCCGCCCCCTCCCAATTCGTTCGTACTGCACGGGGCTGCGCCGTAAAAGCGGCCGAGAGAACGAACGCGCGCCCGCGCTAATAATGCAAATGCGCCCCGACGAATCTCTCGCCGAGCGGTGTGGGCAGAGGCCGCGCTGGCCGGCTGCTTTCCCGCTTCAATTGTAAAAGGGACGAGCGACGAAGCTCGTTCACTCGCGCGTAAACGAGGCGCGTTTCAATTACACACGCGGGTTTATAAGAAGCCATATATATATATACATATATTAAGCATCGGTTTAATAATGCGCTCGTGGTAATTGTCATATAGAGTATATATAATGTCATATATATAATGTATAATTGTCATATAGGGTACATTATGTTTCCCAGCCCTCGAGCGAGGACAGAATCTGCATGTTTATATATGTATGTCTATATATATATATATATATATATATATATATATATATATATATATACATACACATATATACGTATATTCACATGATCAATCTCTTCAAGATCTTTTTCAATCGATCTGCGCATAATAATGAGCTCAGACCCGCTCAAATTAAATCGCAAGCAGATTATATATCTACTGTCGTTGCAAGAAGGTCTCGACAAGAACAATGTGATTTCCTGAAAACTGCATATATATATATATATATATATATATATATATATATATATAAATCCGTCATCTATACCTACCATGTTATATTATATGTATATTAAGCAAAGAAGGTAAGCGCACGAAAAAGAATAAAAATATTGTCAGTAGATTTTATTTACTCTCATCATTTCGAAAAAAATTGGATTTCCTTTAAAGGGACTAGCATAAACTTTAAAAAAATTGAAATATCTGAAATTGCACAACGATGAAAAGATTGATTTAAATATACATAGACGTGTTAATCTGAGATCGTTCTTCTTGAATCGTCAGTAGGACGACAAGTGGTGAAATAAAGAAGCAGGTTGCGTTAGCGTTTGCTTATAGCTGAATATTTAGTAGTCCTTGCACTTCAAATAATTAGTAGTGATTATACTCTGAACGATACAAACGCATTTTTATTCAGTTAACAAATTGTCTTCAAACCATTAACTTTCTCACATCTACTTTCATAACTAACACGTCACAAATGAGTTTAAGAGTATAATTTTGAAATCCTTTATCTAATCACTTATTAAATCATTCGTTTTGTGAATCAATAAATACGGGTGCTATAGCTTTTATTCCGAATCTCAATCAGGATTTGTACATTTACTTTATTATTTTAAAAAAATATTGCCCAATAAAATATATAAATTGACATAGATTTTTGGGAGACTAAAAAGATTTGTCAATATGAAATTAATCTCTATTGTTCTGTAAATCTCAATCTCTATTGTTCTGTAAAATTTCTAGCTGGACTTTTGGTTGCGGTTGCGGTTTTTATCGCTTTAAAATACGGCTTAGAGTCCAATCTTCTCATTAAGGTCCGAGGCGCTTGTGTACAAACGTATTATTATTATTATTATTATATTTTTTTTAATTATCTTCCGATTTATTGAACGGTCCAAAGAGGCCACGGCAGGCGGGGGGACGGTGGACTTTTTTCCGTAAACTTCGCGCCTCGTGTGCGCGACGATGAGAAAACGTCGAGGGTTCATTCGCGAGTTAGACTCGAAGCCGAGAGATCGATGCTAGTTATCTCTAATTTGTGACTAACGAATTGAAATTTTGCCAATTCTTCGTCAAACGTAATCGCGACGAATGATTCATTTACTACTTGCCTCGAGTTTCAAACTGGCTCGGCGTAAATACGCAATATATGTCCGACGTTTTGGCTTCCCATGGAAAAGACCATTTCGAGACGAATTGTGTTTTAATTAATTGCGAACACCCGTGTAATAGTTTTTTTTTTTAAGATATCTATAACTTTCTCTGTTGTTATGGATTATATATAACTTTCTCTTTGCTAAAATATCCTTCATTTTCAATTCATTTATCGCGCGATCCAAAAGCAGTCCGTGTGCCTTCGAGCATCCTACTTTAATCAACGTATTAATATTACAGCTTTTTTAAATCTAGCTTAAAAAAGAAATAAAACAAGTCTTCGCTAATATTTATTCCGGCTTGTCACTTACCAGCCAGACCGGAGCATTGCCGCTCTCCAGGATAAGAACAATTAATTTAATAAAAAAAATATAGAGCCAATCACTAGCGTTGAGGTTAACGATTTGCCAAGCGAGAGAGAGAGCGAGAGAGAGAGAGAAACAATTTACGACCCGAGGGAAGCGAGAGAGGTAAATCTCACGAGGTAAATAATTAATTTGCACGCCAGGAGAACTGAAAAAAAATGCCAAAGTCGCGATTTTACGATTGAAATGGTGTGAAATTATTATTTTTTTTTTTTACTCGCATGCGATGAAGAGTATAATATTATAGAAAGTTTCATAGAAGCGTTCATAAACATAATATCCATGATGTATAAAATAATATATTTAACACTCGAACCGTTTCACGTGGATTAATCGATGTATCGCGTCTACCTGTTTTCAGACTATAAAGCCGGTTTGCGAACTTTTACTTTATAAGGGGCAGGTGAGGAAAATTTTTGTCCTAGACCACCTGTGAAGCTCGTCTCTAAAACGACAGGTGGTGATCCAATCCTAACCTTACGTTGCTCGCCCAAAAAGCAAGGAAGTCGTAACGTACAGATGTGTAAATTCAATACCCCGGTACTTGAATATTGCAAAGACACGAATCATTTCAATTTCCATATGGCATACTTGTTATGAAATAATATAGAAATTTTATTCCTGCCGAGCCACTTTGACAAATAGCTAAATAATAACCCTTTTAAACCATATGAGATATAATACTGCTCCACGCAAAATAAAAGCTTAGTAATGCATGGCTTGATCTACGGAAGACATGACGATGTACACGTATAGCGTCGTCTTTGTGAAACGCCTCAACTCTGATAAATATATTATCTTAGATTACTTAAAGTAGTTTCACCGAGTTGATATATAGCGTAATTATTTTATGATAATATCTTTAAAACATTTAATATATTAACATTTAATAATAATATGACAGGATATATTTAATATGATAATATATGTGATATTTATATTATCTATTATAGGGCTTCACTTAATTTATTAAAATATACTATGACTTTTTCCTTTCTAATGATTTCATTAAAACGTTATTTTCATTAGCTATATGCGTAAATATATAGATGTCTGTATTTTAGTAGGCTCTGTACATCGATTTTTCACAATTGTGACGTTATTAATGAAAATGGTCGGAAGATTATAAAAACAATTTTTTCACAATCAACAATTACGAATGGATATAAGAACGTTTATTTTAAAATTATTTGTTTAATTTTAAACGAGGTTGCGTAACCCTCCTAGTACACGTATCAAATAGCTCATCCATTTCTTCTTTGTTCTTTACAGAAAATTTCGTTCAGATATGAAGAACAATTACAGCTGTTCTCATCGTTTGTTAAAACTCGCTATTAAAATTATATATTTTAGTAGTTAGTATCATAAATCGCGTTATAAAAAATAGCAGCCAGCTTACAAGTTTTCAATATCCCCGGCCTGACGTATAAGTGCAAATTAAAGAAATTTGTCCGTTGAACTGTGCGCATCTATACTTTTCAATCGTACCGCACGACCGCGCCAGAATAGTAACGCGCCACCAGCAGATTCCCGGCGAAATCCGAAAAGCCCCGCCGCGTTCGCGCGGCGCGTCGTTGAACTTGCCGTGGAAATGAATAAGAAGAATTTTCGGTGCGCCGAGTGGCAGTGCGTATCTGTGAACGTGCACAATTCACAGGTCCCATTCCGAGAGCAAGATGAATGAGAGGAAACGAAGAAAGCTTCCTTGCGTTCTTTTTCGCCAGCGCGCGCGGGGGGTTGGGAGAGGCGGCTCGAGAGCGAAGACACAGTCCCACTCGACCGCCAAGACGAGAGGAACAATCCGGAAGAAAGAGAGGGAAAGAGAGACAGATAGAGAGAATGAGTGAGCGAGAGAAATAGATGTATGAAGAAAGTGAAGTATAACAGAGGAAGAGAGGTATAGGATTGCATAGAGAAGAGTGCACGGCTGGAAATTAGAGTCGTCCGCCACTGTATTGCAATGATTTTATTTTAAATAAATTCAGCCTCGATTACGGATAAGATTCTATCTTCCGGTTGAGTTTTAAATGATCCCATAATAACTTAAGAAGCCGAAAAACAAAGAATGTAAACGCGCAACGCTATTCTAATTAAAAACTACCAAGCGATAAATTTCCGGCTGACGATTCTCGTGCGGATAATTCGTCTATGCGTGCATTAGAATTCCAGCTCAAACATCGCTGAGAGATAATTTGCATTCAGTTCACGTTCAATATAATTTCGATCTAATTCGTGAATTCATGTATGCATTACAGTCCTAACTCGTTGAAATTCACGATAATATGTAAAGGTGCGCTCTCGCATTTTATGAGGATATATTAGATTTGCTTTTGCGAAATTGCGACGAGGACCAACACTGGTTCTCAAGCTCGTAGACATTGCCATATATACGGTAGCTCCATCACCATATCTACGTTATAACAACAACAAAACTCAGCTCCACTCCACGAATATATGTATATATATAGTCGAGCACATCTACACCTCTGATACCTCCGTAGCGTATAGAACCGGACATTTCTCGAGTTATAAAAGTTTGCGTCTAAGAAGAGTGGCCTATATAAATGAACTTTCTCAAATGGTTACTCGGGAACGAGGCTTCTGTCCCATTATACTAGACAAACTGCAGTATTCTTTATACTGACTCTGTGTCAGCATCGAACGTGAGTCGGTCTGGTTTTCCGAAGCAATCCGATGGCTTATGGTCTTTGCGGCCGCATGAATAAAGTGACAGAAATAGCCAAGCGAACGGTCGCTCGATCGGTCCAAATACTACTGAACGAGAAGCTATCTTTCCGTTTCACTCCTATTGGCCTCGGACAGGAAAATAATGGTACTCGAGGAATGGAAACAATAAGAGGAATAGAAGGAGCAAACCTAATATTCACAATTTATTTCTTTAACCGATGCATGTAGTCAGATCTTGCAAAACACGTAAATAAAACCTATTGGACTCTGATACGAACATGAGTAAAACTGGAGGAATGGAAGGAACAAGACTCAGAACTTTAATAAAATTTAAATCTGTAAAACATTCTGATTAACAGACATTGGAACACGAGTAGATACGAGCTATTATCTCTATGATAACGAGTCTTGTTCCTTGCATTCTGTTTCGTGTCTTCGACTATATCCCACCATTAGGAATAATGTGGAGCAATTTGGCCGACTGCATAAACCTGATGGCGGTATACGGTTGTTATGCCGCGTTGATACCGCGATCATCCGACGGCAAGAGGTCCCACTGGCGACACCTTTAGTTTTAACATCCTCGAGTATCCATTGTGAACGCTAGTCCTACTTCGTCCAGTCGTCCGACCGCACCCTCTTCGGCTGCACTTCGGTATCCCAGACAACTCGTCGTATTTCACACCTTGCGTTCGAACACTGATAAACCAGCCGAGCGGAGATCTGGTGGAAGGGTCAGCTTCTTTTATTTAAATGATTCGAAAAATTCTAAGAATTAGTGAATGGTGTAGAATTCCATTACGTGTATTTAAACTGATCTTGAATCCCTGTAAATGAGATATTTCTATAAATTGTAAAGCCAATATATGTAAAATGAATATATTGTCAAAAAATAGTAAATCGAACGAAACTATTCAGTACTCTAATTTCTATTCCATTATCTAAAATAAAGTTTTCACAATTAAGCGCGAATAAAAAATTAATATTAATTTTTTCTCGCTTCCGTTTCTCCCTAATATTATATCCGAATATTTGGATAACGATATATTGACGCTGTGGCGGTTCTGTCGATATTTCTGAAATAGATTTTCATGAAATTGAAAGAATTTATATAGTGCTCGCTATGTAGGACAATACATGGAATAAAATACAGTCTATAAATAAATCGTTAATTAATAATAAAATAATATTTTTATAGTCCTTTATATTTGCGGTAAATTACTAACCTTCTATTAGATTTTACAGTCGTGTATAAAAGCTAAAATAAATAAAGTAGAAGCTATACTACCAGATCCACGCTTGAAATTTTTGAAGAAATGCTACTATTCACAATTATTCTCTACCGAAACATAAAGGCTCGTTATTACGTTCCAATAACTTTAGCGATCGATTGCAAAAAATTTGAATGGTATTAATAAAAATAAAAAAACCAAAAAAAAAGAGAAAGAACGAAAAAAAGAAACGCGGCCACTTTTAGTATCCATTCAGATCTCCACTGGGGCAGTTAATCCATAACGCGCAATCGTTATTCTCGATCATTTAAGAAGCTCTGTAAAGTAAAATGGCTCTGGGTGAAATGACCTTCCTCGAAATAATCGACTATTTTCCCATATAACGCGGATTTGATTTCTTGTATAAAAAATTTTCACGCCGACCTTTATAAGTGTGTAATGGCTGAAAATATCGAGAATCCGTCAAGTCCGCCGCGAAAATGCGCTCGCGCCGTGGAAGTGCGGGCGATGCGAATAAAAAAGAAAAACAATTCAGACAACGTTGCGTTTGCTTATTGTTGGTCGGATCGTATTATTCTTAACTTTGATGCCCACGCTGATGCAAAGAAAAAGGATGGTAGGACCAGAGAAATCGTCGAAAAGACAGAGTGTGCGGGAAAAGTGACGAAAAATAATAATCGATACATGTCTAAATAAAGATAATGTTTACATAAAGGTATATGTCTCAACAGTAGTTTGAGGCGTTTGTATGGGCGTTTTATTCATATCTTTAGCATTTCATTGACCATCGCGGGACAAAGCTTGCAATAAAAAGAGAAAGACAGAGAAGGTGAGTGCGAACTGTATATAACAATAAGCTTGATAATAATAAGAATAAAGTAAATCTCTATAATAAATACTTAATCTCATTTCCTCGTTATATTGAGATAGTTAAAATGATGGCGGGACAACTCTATATCTAATATAGTTCGACTGTAAGAATTCCCACTCTTAATTCCATATTCTAATTGCTTATTGATTCAACGTAGATTAAGAAATTGTGTGCAACGGGTGGCACTTCGAAATTGCCTCCAATGAAATCCATGGGAATAACGACAGGTAGTTATATAACTTAATAGGAGTAAAAAAAATCCTTATATTCGCCAATTTAAAATAATACTCGTATTTTGTCAGTTATTAAACTTCTATGCTTTATGCCTTTTTTATTTAAGTCTAAAATTTTAGTAGATTTTTATGTTCCTTTTGCCTATGCCAATCGAAAGAGTATATTAAAAACTGTCGGATTTAAAATTTAAGGAATTCTTATAGCAGATACTTTTATTGACGTTTTATGATTGAAATTAGAATATGCGAAAAATTGCAATCGTAGCGGTAAAGCCTTAAAGCTTCGGAATTAACAATAATAATAAAAGGAAAAGCTTAGAAAACACATCAAACTGATGAAATTTATCCAAAAAAAAAAAAAAAAAAATTATAATTTATTAAAGGCTTCGTTGGAATTTTTAACACTGTATCGTGCTCACAAGGATGCTTTAGATGAACTTGTAATCTTAATAAATTCACGCTAGAATTTATGGGCCATCCATAAATTACGGAAGCGCCATAACGCGTCATCTACCGTAATTTTTTCATCAACCCTCCTCCCTCCTCCGAATTGTTTCGCAATTTTTTTTTTCATATATATTTCATTTACTTCATTTTGATTACAATGTGCGTACGGATTAATACGGTGCGTTAAATAATCAATAAATTAAGTGTAGATGCAATTACCGATGAAATTTGCCGTGTGTATACACTGATAATACGGGATTTAATTTACACTGAATCCTATCGTTTTCTACTTATTGGCATAGAAAGAGACACAAGAAAAAATACCTTAAAACATTGTGTCGTATTCCATCAAAAAGTTTCACAAAGCAGTTCTCACGTGTGTTTAATCGCAGAATAGAAACAGGCAGGTGCATCATATATTTGATTCAGCTTAGCATGGCTACATTACATGTAGATTCTAATGTTATTTTTCGATTTTCAGGCCATGTAAGTAATTACGTAATTCCCACAGTGATCGGAAATCCTTCGAGAAAGTAAAATAAAATTTTATCAAATCGTCGACTAAATTACGGAAACAATAATTATTGGCCTTTAGCTTATACTCGCGTATCAGTGATACAATTATAGAATACTTTTGCCGTTACTGTAGCCAGATCCGTTATCAATAGTTAGCCCGAAAAAATTGTTTGGAAGTCTGTCCTTTCCTACGATGATTTATGAACTTTGTATTGCAAACGAAACGAGACCCCGGGGTTCCGATGTTGTACATCTATAGAACTTTTACAATTGCGCTCGTAACTTTTACGCTGATCGGCGCATTTTACGAGTAATATGGAAATTTCAAATCTTTCAATTTTAAAAAAAAATTACGCTTTAACTTCTGGTGTAATCTCCTCCTCCTCTTTCGTCTAACTTATCTTATTATCTTCCGCTATATAGTTCATGTTATATATATATATATATATATATATATATATATATATATATATATATATTTCAATATACATGCTATTTTAAAACATAGAAAATCCCCAAAATCTGTAAATACAATATGTGTGTGATGGAGTATATATATATATATATATATACACCATCTTATAAGTAATTCGAATATCATAGCAATTGCGAAATATCGCAGAAGAAAACAAAATCTACCCTTATGTTTCTCTCACAATTTGCCACGAAATAGAGGGAGGGGGCAGATTTGATTCGAACCCAGGAAAAATCCGACCCTTGTGGTAGGGGAATATACGTGTGAATTTACACACACACACACACACACAGGAATAGCACGTCTCCGTGCAAGCAATTCGTGACGGTGGCCATCTCGGGCGCGTTATCGCGCCGGCGCGGGCGCCTCCTCCCCCCAAATCTTTTCCACCCGAGCTCCCCTCCTTGTCCTTTCTATATCGGACTAAATAAAGCGCCCTTATTAAATACACGAGCACAACTCCTCTCAGAAAGAGAGAAAGGGAGAGTCTTGGGGGTGGGGGAGAGTTTCTCTTTTGATCTGTTTGCCATTAGAGGGCGACTGGAAGCAGGGAGGGGGGGGGCGATTGAGGTGTGCGAGCCCGAAGCCGCCCGCGATTATGGGGCTGAAGGATAATACGGTCGGGTTGTTAATGCCTGGAGGGAGGAAGAATCAAGGTGAGAAGTTTGCGTGTGCGTGACCCGGGGGGAGGGGGGGAGATGTTTACATTTTTCCCGCAACTTTTTGCCGTTGCCTATATATACGAATATATATATATATATATATATATATATATATATATATATAGTGTAGGCATGAGGGGGGAGATAGCGATAAACGAGTTTATAAAACAGAATAGAGTTTCGCCAACGTTTACGCTGCTGCGCGGTGTAAATCCCGCTAATTAGTTTACATTGAAATCTGTTCCTTTTTAAATAAATTACGTTTGTATCATTACTTGCGTGTGTACATTAATTGAGAAAAGATTCAAACGATTTGCGAGGTTATAACAAAATATGCTGCCGATTAGCGAGCAGTTACAAAATTAGTCCTTTAATAATTTATAATTGTTATAATTATAAATTCTTTCTTCAAGCCTACGTTTTACTTCTTAACGCCTAATCGTGATCCAGCTCCCCTTCAATACTTCGCTGTTTTTAGGGATTATTAATGTAAAAGTTCAGTACATTTAGCACACGTTACATTGTGTCTTTCAGCGCAACAAAAATAGTCTCGAAAAATATTGCAAATTTTGTTGCATAGTAATGTAGTATGTAATATCACTGAAATATCGAATGTTCTAGGTAAATAATAACTCACGGCAATATTCCAAGACACATTGTTGCAAAATTTCAGTGCTAATATACTGCAAGAATGCTGTGAAATTGCAAAAATGTCGCAGATATAGTCTTGTGACGTAACTGCAATATAACAGCAATGACTCGTGGTAAATAAAGCTTTCATGCACGAGGAGATTTTTATACAAATTTTTGTTTCACATAGTATGTTAAAAGATAATGAAGTTATTGAAATTTAAAAGATTATAAAAGAAATTTTCTTATAATTATTAATAATTAATAGATTGTTCAGACTCAATATCCAATATCACTAATAATACATATTCGAATACTATCTCAACATATCGATGCTCGTATTTGTAGACGTATCCAAGCGAAATTTAAAATATGCAAAATGAATAAAATTTACAGATATCTGTACTAAATATATACACTATATCTTATTATTTTCGATTCGATTTATTACCACAAGGATTTATTATATTAGTTCAAAATTCGAAAACGAAATAATTGTAAAAAAAAATATTACTACAATATAAAATCTATTGTGATCCTGTAAAAATAGAGCGAGAAAAGAACATATGAATTCCATTAGAAATTAATATTACACGGTTAGCATTAGCAAATTTGTACTAAATTTTAATGCTATATTTGAACGCTTTCCTTAAAACTATATATATATATATATATATATATATATATATATATATATATATATATATATATAATTCACCCCTACCTTGTATTTTAGTAGCTCTTAGCAATTCCAGCTTATACGCTTTATGTCTCTCTCTCTCTCTCTCTCTCTCTCTCTCTCCTCTCTCTCTCTCTCTCTCTCTGTGTGTGTGTGTGTGTGTGTGTGTGTGTGTGTGTGTGTGTGTGTGTGTGTGTGTGTGTGTGTGTAATATGCACGAACAAACCCGTTCCAATTACGAGAGCCACCTGCCCCCCCCCCTCGCCCTTTAATTTAACACAGAGCAAAATCGCCCTTCTCCAAGTCTTCGACGCAATAATAGTTCCGCATCGGGGACCGACCGACTACGCGCGTAGACGGTTCAATTGGACTTTCGACCGCATCGACATTAATGCGCATTATATGCATTATAAACATTTCGAAACGTTATTTGTACGTTTTGCTATACGTCGCAGTATTAGAAAGGAGGAGCAAAATATCCCGCAAATCCATGCTCCTTATGATGCGTGAACGTGGAACAAAATATCGGGCGAATGAATCACCGAATGCGCCAATACGCAAGGTAATATATATATATATATATATATATATATATATATATATATATATATATATTTGAAAGGTCGTGAGAACCGTATAGATATATCTCAATGTATAACGTTAATAACGTACGTCGGGTGGTGAATCGATCGATCTGTCCACACAGAGAATTATATGGCTCGCAAATGAGCTGGGAAATTCGAGACGAAGAGAGGGAGAGAGAGAGAGAGAGAGGGGGAGAGAGAGAGAGAGAGAGACGTGTATAATATGTACCACCTATACATACATCGACCTGAAATTCTATTTCGTCGTCTAATTTATGCCTACAGGATTCGCTCGGAATTAATAATCCCACGTTTCATATATACTAGCGGTCTAAAATTATTATTATATAGATTAAATATACATGTATGTATATATACATACAGCTATCGGTAGAAAAATTATTGTCTGACTTTGCGCTTCCCCTTTCGATTACGTATGTATAAGTAATAAATACAAGGTGGATACAATTTTTATCGATGCCGGGGCGACGGAATCCAGCGCGTTTCAAGCTGTCCCAGCGAGGATTAGCGCACTCTGCGTCGAAAAACTGATGCGTTCTTCGTGCATTTTAGCGTAGACTGCTATATAATTTCTGTATTAGCTCATTTGTTTGTTGTTGCGCGGAAGACCAGGGCAATTTTCCGACGAAAAGCGTACCAATCGAGCCGTTTACTACCTTTCGACGCAAATCGTGAATTACGTAACCGTCGTTCGGAAAATTCGTCGAACGTCTTACTTTTCGTCGCTCGAATCGAATTGTGAAAACTTTTCGCCGAATTCGTCAATTGCGCTTTAGACTTTTCATCGCGAAACAAATTGCCCTAGTCACTCAGCGTTAAAGGCGTCGATATAAAATATTGAACGTTGTACTTGGGCTTTACAATCTATAACGTGGCTTATTTTCTCAAAAGTCAAATTGTTTCAAATTATATATATATATGAAGGAAATTTTATCAAGCGTGTGCTTTTCCATTAGTTTATAATTATGTATCACTATTTCACCATATCACTATGTAATTGAACTTTACTCAACAGCAGATATAAAGACATAATCTCGTAGTTGTATTCTTATTTTTTTTATTTTAATTTCTATTCGGAAAGGATAAATTAAAAATGTATACTTATAGGAAACCAAGCTAACGCATCGCCTGATCAGTGCTAAAAAAGTTACTAAATGTCGAATGACAATTACAATTGCGGCTTCGTAACCTTTTATCGGATCCTCTTTGTGAGAGGCGAATAGAGTGAATATTTTTTTATTCTATTATTAGGCATTGAAGTCTAAGCGTAAAACCGAATTACGCGGACCTTGAAAATTAAAGGATATTATTTAAACCATATTGTCGCAATAAGAATAGATAATATTTTTCCCTTCGAGTTTTTAAACAATAAAATAATTTCATTGAGATTTTTGCTGTCATTTTTACAATTAAAAAAAAAACGTCAAATACCAATAAAAATAATTTTTTCATTTTGAATATATGCAATGTTAGATTATTTTAATAATTATTGCCTTCTATAAATAATAAAGCAAAAAATACTTGAAACTAAATATTGGAGAGTATCGTAAAAGGATGTAAACATATGTGTCCACTGTGTCTTATTACGATCTGCGTCTTTGCTGCCCTGCGCGGCAAATGATTTATGAGTTTATTGCCTAGATGCCTGATGAGTTTTTATATAGGTTTTAAGTTTCTCACAAAGGCTTGCAGAGTTTTCAATTTCGAGTACTGTAGTGAGTCTTGCGTTGTCCTTTCGTTTGAACAGACGTCTTTTCTTTCCTCGTTTGAAATAAAGTTCATGTTAAAAGATTATTTCGTGTATCTTTATTTTAACATTCCACCTACTATATTTAATAAAAATTCAATATGCAACTTTCCACAAATTCGACGGCTCTATGTAAAAATTTTTTCAACATTTATGAACATTTATGGTTGAGTTCGTTCAAAGGGGATCACTTCATATCTATGTGCGCTCCCTTACTGGAGGGTACAGCCGTAAAACCAGATGATACTCCTAGGCCGCCAATAGTAGTAGGCCCGAACCCAGACTAGCTAATATGGGAGGCTGCTCCACACATTGGTAGAGCGTCGCCAGGTTTTTTTTTAATTTTTAATTTTTTTTTTTTTTTTTGTGACAGCGTCAAATCTCGCATCTTGTAGTAGTGCCGTACGGAGAAGGGACGGGAAACAGCTGCGAGACGCGAGGGAGGATCGGCCGAGGCCACTGGTATACATACCCTCGTACAGGGCTTGGATAATGGGAAGATTCACCTGAGACTAACTCAGGGGGACAGCCTCCTGGTTTATGAGACATCTGATGGTCGGGGGAGAAAGAGGCTCAGTGTTGAGGTGACTCCGCGTTTTGTGCTTGGGGTTAAGCCTAGTGGTTAAGCCTAGGGTTAACCAAGTTAAGCCTTGTGCAGGTCGGGGACACGACGCTGAGTACCAAAGTAGCCGTGAGGTACGTAGCGGTGACGTTTGATTCTAAACCGACCTTCTGGGACCAAATAAAAAAAGTGGCGCATAGTGCTGCCCGAGTCAGAGCGCAACTTAGTAGGTTGTTGACCAACGTTGGTGGTCTTGTGCCCTGCAAGCGGCGCAAGTCTTCTTAAGAGCAGACGAATCCATCATGCTATAAGGAGCGAAGGTATGGACTGACGCACTTAACATACTATACTTATAATATTAACGTTTAAAACGCGAATTTTAATGTCAAGGTTTTGCGCAATTTGAAATTATCGCTAATCGATATTCCAATTATAAAATCAAAAATAGAGTAAAAATAGACTTTAATTTTCAGAGCAGAAATACATTAAAAATTCCGCTAAAATGTTCTGCTCGACAACGTCAAAATCGTTGGATATTATATATATACATACTTGATACGTTACCGTCAAAAGTAGATCAACACAAGACAAGATTTACAAAAATCGATTTTCTATTTTGTTTTTTCCCTCTCCAAAATAAGCTTGCACCTTCAGAAACAGCAACCCCAAAAGTTTTAAAGCGAAATTCAAAGTCGCGCGTAAATTTACATCGACCTGTCTTGTCAGCAGCGCGGCTCGCTTATATATCTGCTTATAGAAACTTTAAAAGTCCGCATCAGCAGCTGTTCTCAAAACTGGGGCTTTCGAAACGTAAGCGTGCACTATATATACAGTTCATGGTTGCGCTTCGAAAATCACAGTTATGTCTACATATATATATATATATATATATATATATATATATATATATATATATATATACACATCGAAAACTAGTCGCAAAACTAAGTAGCATAATGATGATGAGGATAGCTTTCATGCGGTTGCTTTAAAGCATACTATTTTTAATCTAAAAACCTATTATTTATTTTGTAATAACTATCATCTTAAAAATATATATTTTTATTCTCTATTTAAAGAAGTAAAAACAGTGAAAAATTACTCGTCAATGTTTGTTAATTTTATCTTAAATCAACCGAAAAAATGCAACATTGAACCTTGCATGGTAAATAACAATGTATTAAATTCATGCTCTGTTACACCTCTATTTTTTTATGTTTTTTTGTGTATATAAAAAAAATCATTTTTTAGGTTTCAAGTCAAACGAAAACATTGTAAAAGTTTTGAAAATAACAAATTTTTGTTCCACTTTGAAAAATACATTTAAGTCTATCTCTAGTTTTTGATTTTTCTACTCATGACAAATCAGAAACAACTATTTGGTGAAATTAAGACTAAAAAGATATCTTAACATCTGTAACTATCTAATACATTTAGATATAAATCTTGCAAATATTTTTGAAACTCCTGCAATTGCTGCCTATGAAAAATGGGTAAAACTGAATGAGCATATATACAATGCTAAAAAATTTATCTCTTCTAATATTTAGTTCATTTCGGTAAAAATTAAATCAAAAGAAAGATAACTATTGCAAGTAAATAAGTTTCTGTGCAGTTGTACAAATGCCTTTCACACGACTTTGAAATACACAATGACCTTTTAAAGGACAATAGAGTTTTGACACCTGCAGAATCGAGATATCATTATTCTCCTGCCTTCCTAATATATTTGTAAAGAAACTTCGAAGCAGTCTATTCTATCTATCGAAAACTTATCGATGTAATTTTCACAGTAATGATAATAAACGATGTAAATTGTAATATCAATAAAGAATATATATATAATATATATTCGTTTCATATTCAAATTCTTCTTTAGCTTAGAAATTGTAATGTTTAAAAATTATATACAACGTATATGTAACTCAATAAGTAAAACTTCTTAAAACTAACATTGTAAGTATTCAATTACATTATAAAATGAACAATAAAGAACAATCTACTATCCCTACTTTTAAGAATATAAATTATTCTTCAAAAATTTATTGCATCAAATTAGTTAAAAATGTTTTTGTAACTTTTTAATATTAATATTACATAAATGTAATAAGTAGAAAGGAATACTAATCATACTATTTCTCACTATTCGCTGAGCTTTTGCAAACTTGCAACTTTAATGACCTCTTGCGTTGAGAATTTGTAACTTCAATTTTTAAGCGGGAAAATTTTCCTTCAGAAATAATTAAAATTCTTCTTTTACTGACTTTTCGTGATTTACTCAATAAGTACGTTTAGAATCAAATAAAAATAAATTGTTAAATTGTCATAAATAAATAAACATAATTTACGAAAATGTCTATACATTTGCACATGAAGAAAGAAGACATGAACTCAGCAAAAGAACCTGAGTTACATTCAATACCGTGTAAAATTGACTTTGACGATGAAGCTAAAGTGAGCACATATTTTAAACCATATATCCGAAAAATAGATGACGAATGTAAGTTCTATAAAATAATATATTAGAATTTTATTTTTGTATATTAAAGAAAACTTTAAAATATCATTGCCAATGTAATATTTAGATTTGGAGTCGTCGTTTAGAGGTTATCCACTGCAAGGAAAGCGGATTACAGTGCCAAAAGGGTACACAGGTGTAACATTTTACGAATATAAGAAACCAGAGACCGAAGAAGCTGAGCGTAATATTTATGCAACAGGAACATTTACAGAATTCACTTATTGGAATTATGATAAGATCCCTTCAAAAAATGATGCCTTTTTATCCGCACTTGATTGGATAGATGTAGCAGAAGCAGTGTGTATATTTTAATTTGTTTGAAACGTCAACTGTTTATTTTTATTAATTAATGCAACTTTTTTTTAGTTACATTCAACAGAAGATGACACAACGTCTACGTGACAATATAATAAAAATAAATAGACAATTTTAGATCATTTTTTTATTTTGTAAGTCATAATATTCTCAAATATATTTTTATAAATTGCAATTAAATCAGTATTAAAAATTATTTAAAAATAATATAAAGTTGATTATACAATTATTACTATATCGTACTTTATGTTTGTAATGTTACAAATTAGTACATTTCACTTCAAAAAGTGGAAATTTCAGCTTATTTCTTCAAGCTTTAATGGCCTACAAATTATGGCTACTCACAGCGTTATTGGACAATTTATTATATATACTAAAGATAAATTGTAGAAGAGATCGAATTTATATATGAGTATTTGTGCAATATTTTTAGTCGTTTTACAAATTCATTTATGTTCTCGCTTCTTATTAATATTAGACCGTTTTTCTTCAATTCTACATATCATTCATGCTTATAAACTTTATATTTACACTATAAAGCACAAATAAACATTTACACAAATACCAGCATGCTATAAGCAGTCTGATTTTAATTTTTTTAAGCTAAAATGACAGTGAGTATTACAAATATTAGTGCTGACTAATCTTTTACTGAGTGTTCCAAGATTGTCTGAAATTGTGTCAACCATTAAAAACGAACAAAAAAGATATATTTACAAATAAATACAGGATATTTAAATCAATTTATATTTTAATATTTATTGAAAATTGTATAAAATTTGGAGTTTTATGTAAATTGTTATGAATATAAGTACAATGATTATGTTATAAGTAACATAATCATATTGAATGTTATGTAAAATCAATTTTATTATGATTAAATCCCTATTAATATATCAACTGAATCTCTATTCATATATATAGTCTATATCCATACCTACTTACTGTAGACTGTAGAAGACTTATGTAAAATATTTAATAATCTTTTAAGGTATTACAATTATACATTCTAATACAGTCTTGTCTTTAAATATTTTATTTTTGCTAAAAAATTAAGAATACTGATGCAGTTGGAAAAAATATTCCCTTTTTTCATTATGGATTATGTAAATCTATTAATGTAAGTCAGCATATTTTTTAAAAGTATAAAAAACTGTTTATATACATATTTTAATACATTAAATTTCTATACATTTTATTAAACAGCACTATCAATGATAATTAAATATAATATTAATTAATCACTGATTGCCAACAATATTTACTTTCTGGATGAACAAAAATAGAACAGAAGCTAGAGATATGCTTGTATTTGAACTTTGTTTGTAATGGCTTATAGAAACAAATATGTTTGAATCATAATAATATTGTAAAAGCAAATAACTAATCGATTTCTTTCGTCATAAATTGTATAATTTCCCTTAACAATTTATTATTGAAAAAAATATTACTTTTAAAAAGTATTGAGTAATAATAATGTTGAAGAATAATTATCTTGAGTAAAATTGATTATTTAGACTTTCAGTTGCTTAATAATTAGATTCCTCTATTTTTTAAGCTGCCTAGAATATTTAACTAGAAATTAAATATTCAAAAACAATTAATAGCTATTATTTTTCATTATGAGTCTGTGGTAATTATTACCTATTAATTTGAAATATAATAAAGTAAAATACTGACTAGCTGAAGAGTTTAAATGCATTTGACTACATGAACATGAAAAATTATGCATTTACCCTGTCTGAATATATACATACATAAAAAATTAATCTACGTAAAGTCAGTATGGTCTTGATGGTACTTAGTTTGTTCCTGTTGTTGCTTAATGAAAGCACTCAGTCTATTAAGCAAAAATTGCTTATCATGTCCCTCTAGCACCAATTGATTTCTTAGAACTATTACCATATTTTTATTGGCCATTGATACCGCATAATAGTAATATAACAATAAAGTAAGTATTAGAAAAGCTGGAACTCCAAAGCCAGCAGTACTGATAAATGACAAAACTGATCGAAGCCAAACAGGAAGTTGTAAGAATGTTGCCACTATCAAACTCCATGACTGAGTCAAGACCTTTAAAGGGTCCCACAGGCTTTGGATGGACTAATTTTTATTATGTAATAACCGACTGGTATTATAACAAGCCCGTAACAAACTAACAAAATGAGCATAAACAATGATTGTGATCTGCTTGCTCGATAAATTTGATGCGAAGGTCTGCAATTAATCAAGCAAGCAAACTTTTTAATATAAAACATTATCAACGAACCGAAAATGGCAACTAGAGGTAAAAACGGTACAAAAAATACACCCAACCAACATATTGTTTGTAAATAAACAATATCTAGAACGTGTTTAGAAAGATCAAATTCTTGTTGCCCTATAAATCTTAAAAATTTACTTTCCGAATGCCTGCCTATAAAGGACCTCGGAAAATTTATGAAAAATGTCATGAAAAATTGTCCAATAAGGTCAGTAATATACAGCTTTAAAAATTGTTGACCCACAAAAGTTTCCCAGCACAAAGGTCGGGTCGCATTAGTGCACTCGTCCTCTTCGATGCTTCCTCCAATTCGAACATAGAAACTGCTGAGTAATACAGCGAGAGATGCGAGCCGTAGAAAGATTGTGCGGAACAATGTGAGTCTAATGACAAATGGGGGACTGTAATTCTCCAAACTGATCAAATGATGAAAAAGAACAGGTATAATGATGTTCAATAGAACAATACTTATGTAAGGTAGAAATTCAAAAAATATTAAATGAAGCGTTTCGAGGGACATTTCGTTGAAACTTGGTCGTTCAATCGCGTGGCCTTCTGTGTACACCTGGTCAAAAGAGAAACGAATGATGTAAAATATGAAAATTCCACACGAGCACAATATCAGAAGCACCAAAACGTTGACGAATACGCGTATCAGGCACAGCTTAAATTTTTCTTCTCGAGTGCGATTTTGACGCTCCTCTTCAAATCTTTCAGATTCCAAAAATACCTACAATTTGAAACATGCTTAACTATATCATTTGAAGCTTCAGAAATTATAATAATTAAATAGTAATATTGATACATACCTTTATTTCATTATAGAGAGCTTTATGTTTAGTTTCAGAGGCCTTTTCATTATTAATGCAGTAATCCCAGCCTCCAAATACAAGGTTACAGTATCTATAAAACTGACCTTCGCCTTCTACGACTCTTTCACGAAATCCTTTAGCTGCAGATCTAATTATTGCTAATAAACTAATTGCAAAAAATGCTAACATGACACAGATATAGGCCAGTGGTAGATTATAGTAAAAATCTTCATCACTACTAGAATGTGTCGCGGAAGAATACGTTCCATAAAATAAGAGACTGTATTCAAATAAATTACTAACTTGAAAAAAGTCTATAAAAGTATGAAATTCTTGAGAATTATTCCAGTACAACTGTGCACAACAGACTAATTCTGTACTGTTTGCATAAGTACAGGTGTCATCTCTTGGAACTTGTAAAAGTACAGTGGGAAGAATTAGGAAGAGCAGTATTATGGTAAATAGAACAATATTTAAAAAGAGAATCCACTTGATGAAGAGAAAGTAGGACACTATACCCATGCCAAAGTTTCCTCCAATTCTCTTAAGACTTGTACTCCAAAGTTCCATTTTAGAGTAAGCTTCATTTATTCTTATGCGAAGTGTTTGCCATACTTTTCTGCGTTGCCACTTCAACTGATCAAATCCTTGAAGTCGAAGCTTTGTTGCACTCTAAACGAAATTAAAATCTGTTGAAATATGTTCTTCATACTTTATATATAAAGTATTTTGTTATTAAAACTCAAGCAAAAGAATTTAAAAACCATATAATATAAAATTAATTCTATAATTAGTTACTGGAGTATTAAAACTATCTACTCCCAAGAATTGCTTTATTAAAAATATAATTTATAAAAATGTATATATATATATATATATATATATATATATATATATACATATGTACATGCATAAACACATACATGAATACTTACATAAATACATGCACATTTATATTTTATAGATTTTCAAAAATTACCTGTAACTGTCTTTTTAATTCAAGTTTTTGAGCCATACAAATAGGCATTGCTTTGATTTGCATAATTTCTTCCCAAGTGCGCTCTTCATTGGACAAATTTTCTGATAAATCAGGCAACATAGAAACAGCAGCGTCTTGGATGTTTGTTGACATCCGTCTTACAGTACTTGTTGCACATCTTGAACGAGTACTTGTACGTCTTCGTAACGTAGTGCGAGGTTCGTGTCTTACACGTTTTGTAGTTGTGACTGAAAAAAAGAATTGTATGTTAGATTGTGTTTAAAAAATTAGGTTATTAAATATCCAATTATATAATTAGAAATTACTATAAACAAAAATAATATTGCATTTCTTAAATAAATGAAATATCATATTTATTTTAAATAAGTCTATATTTCTATATTACGTAAATAAATAGTATAAAGCATTAAATAAAACTTACATATTTTTTCTGAATTTAAGTTTGTTTCTAGTCGTGTAAAATACTTTTCTTAATGTACATTTTTGTATCATATTTATAGATCAAAACTGATAAACTCACCAGCCCGAGATTTTTTGCTTGGCAGCAGTGTGGCTATATGCGAAGGATCTCTCTGCAGTACTTGCTGGAGATCAGCCTCGATGGCAGCAGCAGGATAGCTCTCTTGATAAAATTCAGCACCAGCTTCCTCCCAACCTTGACCTCTGTCTCCAGCCCTCTTCTTTCTCTCTCCTCCTGACATTTTGACAGTCCTAATTTACTTCTCACTTGAACAAAAAGAAAATATGTTTCACCAGTTGGAGGTGTTTTTAAATGCCCCGCAGTATTTCATTTTACTGAAATTGTTAACGCTGTTGCACATTTAGTTTTGTAAACAACCGATTATAACGGGCGACGACTGTCACAAAAAAAGGATGTCAGTGTGTCACCAAGAGTCCGAAGGCAATTGGAGTGTAGTTCCCTTTAAAATGTATACGGAGATAAAAAGTTTCTTCCAGGAGACAGAGATGGGACAGCATGACAAATGCTATCATGTACTTCAACAGCAATGAAACAGCAGCGATAAGCTGGCTTCCACTTTCGGGAATTCGAGTACGAGCATATCTCAGTCTCCTTCATTTCCTCTCTTTCTTTGTCTGCTCCTTGGTTTAAACTCGTTTCTTTCTGCAAGCAATGATGTTTAAGTTTTTAAAAGAATCGATTAACTTCAAACATGTAACATAAGACTAACATTTACCGCGAACGTATTAAGAAAACTAGTAGGTTCAATTTACTGATGTATATAATAAGCGTATAGGGCATTTAATTTTATATATCACGGCAAGTTGTGTATATATATGTATATGTACAGACAGCAGAATGACGTATGTCAGGAGAAGGGGCTTGAACCTGCTCCTGTTACTTGAACGGCTGACGACGAAAAACAGCAAAATGGGCCGCGTAAGCACAGCACAGTATATATAGCGGGTAGCCAGTGCGCGCATATCGTGTACGCTGTTACCAAGGGGTCTGCAAGCTGCACAGGCGCGTCATTCAAAATTATTGTGCTTTTTTTCTATATACTTAAAAGTACCGTAATGTTGAATAAATAGTGTATAATTTGAAATTTAATGAATTTTTTGTTATTATACGAGCATTGCTGAAAAATAATTTTACATTTATGATTTTTTTTTTTTTTAATTCAATTAGGAATGCGCTACGTTGTCGGTAAAAGCGGAGATATTAAATCTTTATCATATAGAATACACAAAGGAAATATTTATAGAATATAATTTTAAACTATTATATTTAAAAGGTAAAACGATGAAAATCGGTGAAAACCCTGGGTAGTAAACAAATTTGTAAAAAAAACTTCATCGTAAATATTTCGTTATTATTAAAATATTATTATTAAAATTTAATGCTGAGTTTATGCACTTGGTAGTTTAAGATAAATGTACGAAATAAATCATTCCATTTATAGATTATCATGCCTTTATGATTGACGATCTGACCGAGTATCTACAAAATATCTTGCAAAGCAATATATATATATATACACTATGTATCCACAGTATATCCAAGGAATCTCGATGCTCTTATAATAAATCAATCTACTACTACTACTACTACTACTACTACTACTACTACTACTACTATGTAGTTCTTCTTTCTTGCATTAAATACATAATTTACGAAATCAAATAATTATTATTAAACTTCGATAGACAAATTTGAGCAATATTGTACATTCATGATGGTATTGCTATTATTTTTCAAATATTAAATTTTATAATATTTAGATTTTTAATAAGGTATGTGTCTGTATGTGTGTATGTGTATGTATATGAAAAAGGAGTGTATAATATATAGGAAAAACTCAAGACTGATTTCTGAATCGAAAATCAATACATCTTTATTTGTTCAACGGAATTTTCAAAAAGAAACATATTTTTGTCTCTATAACATTGCGAGATACTACATATATAATATATCAGATATTTAATAAATACAATTTTGGTTTATTATTATTATTATTAATATTATTATTATTTATTTTCAACAATAAAGTAAGTGAAACATGCGGCTCGAATACATCATATTAATTCAATAAGTGGGTGCAAGTTCGAATTTGGTCCATGTATTACATAATTGCAGAGAAGGGGCTGCTGATGCAGACGATGCATCGGCATAACGGTGAGCGTGGGGAGGGCGGGAGAAAAATGCAGTCTGCGACGATTATTAGCGATGCCTTGTCGCGCATCGCGCAATTAGCTGAAGGAAATTAATTTATTAACGACGGTGCACGCGGAGACGCGCGCGCCTCTCGGCTCGGCGTCTTCGCTATATAATCTATGTGAGCGTTATCCTTCTTCACTTGCATTCGCAGGGATTGCACTTGCATTGGGCGCCGCCGGTGGACTTGCAGCCGCATTTGTCTGAAACAATTGAGTGGGAGGTGAGAAATTGGAGGGATTTATTTTATTGTCTACACACACACACACACACACACACACATGAGTTTTCTTTACTTTTTGTTTAATATAGTAATGCTTCTAATTTTCTATACCGGTGTAAGATTTTGCGCTATTAAGATTTACGTAATTTTACATCTAAGAAAGTTTAACGACGTATTTCATAGAAATCGCCAGACTTGTAATATTTATTTGCTTTAAAGCAATTAATCTTTTTCCTATATTTTCGTTTATTCCGTATCAGAACCTTTGATATATTTTGTATTCTATAAAATCTTGGAGAATGATTCTAGGTGCGCTCATTTGTAATTATAGATTAATCCATTGTCGTGAACTTATTGTTTCTACAGGCCAAAAGATAAATAAATGAATATCTCAGTAAGTTGTCGTTAAAAAACTCGCGTTTTTTTTTATTATAAAATTTAATAAATTTTCTTTTCCACGCATGAAGTGGACCATATATAAATACGTATAAAATTCAAGGAAAACCAAATTTATTCATTCGTACGAGCAGTTTTATTATGAAAAAAATCACCCCATCATTGTATATATATATATATATGGACTACTCGCGAGAATAAAGCAAACGTGCGTCGTATTATATCCCAATTGCCGAGACAACGGGCTGACATTATTGTAAGCGATGGCTGAGATGGCGGTCGTTGACCAATCTCGAGACATAAAAAAAGAGAGAAAATCTGGCAATAAACGGTGCTCGTTGCCGGCATCGGAATGCGAGGATATTATATATATATAATATTCTGAATTTTTCTTTTTCAATGCTAGAGAATAATGTTAAGACTGATAGTTCGGGCGGTTAATTTTATTAGCATGTTAAAAGATTTTTTTATTATTTCTATTATTAATTCTATTATTTTTATTATTTCACATCATTTCTATGTGTGCTTCTTCCGTGTAACTATAATAAGTTAATACGGATTATATATTTGTCTAAACGTATTGTAAACTCACCACCGCAGTTTCCCTCGCTGCACTTGCAGTTGTCGCCGCAGTTGCAGCTCTGGCAGTTGTCTGTAATCAAAAGAAGGGACACAATTAGAATTAATTCTGATGAGAGCGAATGTCGATGCGAATGAAAAGACTAAAGATGATTTCAATTCGGTTACCTGTGTTGTGTGTGTGTGTGTGTGTGTGTGTGTGTGTGTGTGTGTGTGTGTGTGTGTGTGTGTGTGTGTGTGTGTGTGTGTGTGTGTGTGTGTGTGTGTCTTTCATATATTATTATATCCTTTTAATGCTTTTTATGCACGGCTCTTCTGTACCAATACGCAAAAAAAGCCATTTGCTCGACGCGTACGATAGAAAAGCACTCTCCGGAGCAATTCGTCTTAAATTACAGAAATTACAAGATCGTTTATGTGGCCACGACAAGGAAAGCAGTATAATAGTCGGAGAAAGGAGGAGTGCGCGCGCGCGTTGCCGCGCAGTTCCCCTCGTCAATTGAATAATTGGATGCTGCGCCCCGCGCGATCATTTCGTTAATATACGCCGTCCACAATGTAACTACACAATAGAATTTTATATTCGGGAGCATTTATATTTGGATTCGGTCGGGTTTATTTCAGCCAATAATTTTAACTGATTTTTCTCAAAATTAAAACAATTATTTGTTATGCATGTCTTTGAAAATTAGATTTATCTAACATTTGGCTTAACCGCCCCACTGAGATAAATATTGCCGATATCTCTCATCGCAATTATTCGAGGGTCTAAGTATTATATATATTTTAATTATTTAATTATTATCCACCAAGTGAAATAGCGCATTTAAATTTATTTTTATATATATGCGTAGAGAGAGAGAGAGAGAGAGAGAGAGAGAGAGAGAGACACGACAAAATCTAATATACGCCGTTCTATAAAATTTCTCAATAATTGTTTAAGTAATTACGGGCACTTATTTGTGCGTGTGGGCCCATCTGTCGAAATACCCGCGCGCCTTTCGTGCCCGCTCCACTAACAATTACTGTATAAGCAATAGCGCACTCGCCCCTTCTGCTTCTTGGCACAAATCATGTGGGTGTCTATAGTTGGTCTCCACTATAATTATATTATATATATATATATATATATATATATATATATATATATATATATATATAAATGTATAGCTCGTAAAAATATCGGGACGGTGAATTATGCGCGCGGCGCCGATGGGCAACGAGGCGAGTATAACAACACGACTATGATAATAGCCAGACCATCAGCCGTGCCCGTCTCCGAGCGCGGGAAATTTAACGGGGTTCCCCGGAACGCGGACGGGGGCGCGCGGATGGTGAAAAATAATTGCCCGCGCTTTTGCGACACAATGTACATTGTATATACATAATATATAATAATATAATAATATAATAATATCCGGTCCCAAATTGCCCGCCTGTCGTCCTGGGCTATATGACTCATCGCTTCGCGTATACGCTTATATATATATATATATATATATATATATATATATATATATATATATAGATATATATCCACATGTACTTTGAAACCTTAGTCATCCATACCGCGCGATTATCCTCTGCCTCGCGGGTCAATGGCATAAGAGCACCGCGCGAGGTGCGGCTGCACGGTGTTCCGGAGTAACGCGCGCCGATGAGGAACGACGTGGAAACAAAAAAAGCCATTTTTACGGTTATAAACGCGCGGCTGAAATGGCTCTCTCTCTCTCTCTCTCTCTCTCTCTCTCTCTCTCTCTCTCTCTCTCTCTCTCTCTCTCTTTCTCAATATATATATATATATATATATATATATATATATATATATATATATATATATATATAAGATATTATAGAGACCTCGCGAGAAAGGTCGAGAGTGAGAGGAGCGCGCGTGGTTTACGTGTAATTTTCTACAGAAAACCGCATTTGGAAAGGGTTTTTAAAACCGCGTTTGGAAAGGAGTTTTTATGTCACTGCTGATATAGGTAAAAGAAATTAAAAGTAGTCATTCGGCTGCCAGCTTTCTTTTGAAATTAATATATATATAGCTATTATAAAATAATTCGAACGATGATAAACAATTCATGAGCTGAAAATGAATTTAATATCAATGATTTTACATGCCACGAAATTCGATCGATTTAATATATAACTAAAAAACTTATGTCTTTTTGATATAAAAAACTTATAATAATAAACGTTACTATATTAGTCTTTCAGACCCATTTTTATAAATCAAGGAGTTCTATCGTACGAAAAAACAATAAATATAGTAATGGTCTAAAAGCCACATATAAAATATTTGAATGAACTTTGGACTCAGCAATATTTAGAGCAATATATACATTTTTATCCGATGGATACATAACATAAAATTCTTTTCTTCAAAAAATGTTAAAAAAGTAAAAATAAGAAAATACATTTGAAAATTACGAAACACCGACCTGCACTAATCTCTAATTCCATCACACTCTTAAGCGTGTATATATATATATATATATATATATATATATATATATATATATATATATATATATAAATTTGTGCTGTAATAAGAGCAAACGACTTATTGCGATGATAAAATGTAACATTTTAACACTATGTTTTCGTTAATTCCATTAAGAATTCAACATCGAATTCCTTAAACATCAGGAGCTCCAAAAAGCATTGCTGTATACGTATATAGTTAGTTCAGAGTCTTGAAACATTTTACAAATGGGCAGCCGTGGGCGTTAAGATGGCACAGAGTGTATATATGGAGTGAACTAGTTTTTTTTTTTTTTTTTTTTTAATTAAAAAACACACGTGTATACTTAAAATATTTCTTTCAACGTTGAACTATATTTTATAATCCCATAGCACATTAAATATCAGAGTTAACATGACATAATTGTTTGCTCTACATTTCAATTAAACAGTTAATGTAATAAGAAAATCCATAAAATAAGAATTTTTCAAATACATTTATTTCTCGTAATAATCCATGGACACGTGTTTTTTTTAGAAATAGAACTACACCATTATGCCCGTAAATTATTGTTTTCTTACCACGTGCAATTTTTATTATTTTCGGCCATGCTTTATGATTGATCATGATTGATAATGATTGATTTACGACAAGCGGATTCAACATTTCAATATCGCACGCAATAAATTTTAATGGCTTCGGGTACGAGCATAAAATGCATAAATTCAAATTGGCATTAGTATTTTTATAAAAAGCGAAGTTCTTTACGACACTATCCCCTTGTAATATCCTTTCTATAATATACTAATATACTGCATTCTATAATATACTATAATATACTGCATTTCTTTAACAATTTTAACTCTGCTATAACACTTCTTATGCTTCACTTTGATGTGTTTCGGTAATTCTCAGGTTTTTTTTTTTCGTTTCTATGAACTTCTTCACGAACTCCGAGTTTTGAATAATTTAAAAGCATTAATGCTTCCGCGTATTTCCAAAGCGCTTGTTTATGGTATTTTGTTAATTATCCACGGCGCCGCTAGTATCGCATATCATATTTAAATTGACACACTGCCCTGTCTATCTAACGCATACCAATCGGTCGATTTGACAGCTCATCATCATCATCATCACACAATCACAATCGAAAGTCGAGGAAGTGCACGCGCACGCGACTGATATATATGTATATATATATATATATATATATATATATATATATATATATATATATATATATATAATAAATGTCTTTAATCATATATATAATTATAGGAAGAAATATATGCGCTCGACATTCCGAGAGCATCATCGTCGTCGTCCCCGTCAAGATCCCAGTCGGGCAATGGAGGGAGGGGGGGGGGGTTGCGGCTGTAAATAATATATATTCCCACGCGAGCTCGACATAATAATACCCGCGACCACGACCCCGCCCCCCCCCATGCCGCGTGCCGCCCTAAACTGCTCCGCGCGCGAGCACATTCCGCTAGATTATTGCATTCCTCGCCCGCGAGAATCCCGAGATTATTGCTCCCTCCCTGATGGTTGTGTGAGTACGTGCGTGTATATATATATATATATATATATATATATATATATATATATAACAGCGGCGGCGATGAATTTTATCTCGTTTTATCTATACCTTATACTGGCGATTCGTATGCAGAGCGAAGGGATGATTATTCCAGTCGTCGCGTAGCATTTAGACGTCGAAATTATATATATATATATATATATATATATATATATATATATATATATACATGTGTTGTATATATACATGTCACATAACTGACAATTGTTTTTTGAGGGCAATCGTAAGAATTTAAAAAATACATTAAACAAATTGGACGCAATATAACTATACATACATATATCAATATCAAAGAAAATTTCTAAGTCGATTGCAAATAAAAAATTATAGATTAAACTTTACTTTTTGTTAGATATTACTATAAAAGTACGAAGACAACACATGCGATTTATATATCCATTTAATTTAAAAGAGCAAATTTTATCTGATTCAACGAGAAAAATACGTACATTGCTTCCTCACAGGTACACAATAGAGTAATTATTGCAATATATATTAATATAATATATTATGTGTGTGTGTGTGTGTGTGTGTGTAATTTACTTGTTCATACTCGGATAATTGGACGATTCACGACTAATATATGTATATATATATATATATATATATATATATATATATATATATATATATTTAAATAAATTTTATGATAATTTTAAGTCAACTATTTTCAAATCAATTTTAATATTGAATAGGAATTGAAAAATGATCGGCATATTGTTCCTTCATTCTTCTTGATTATATATATACATCCAACTAATCATTAATGAAAATTAATGATTAATGTTAAGATAAGAAATAGCTGAAATTATGTACTGCGATCTTATTCGGATGCTATCATAAAATTTGTATGTTGAGTTTCACTTATATAGCCTTATTAATATCGCCTAAAAGTCGTTTTAGTTGAACAATAATAATATAAATTACGCTTTCACTCGACAATGCTCAATAATACAGACATTCAACTGATAATGATAGGTATTTGTTATTATAGTATTAGTATAGATACTATATAATAACTGCATTTTCAGCCTAACTTCCCCATACTGTTGAAGGAATGAAATTTATAAAAATATAATAAACGAAATATATTTGTTGAGTTACATATATTTGCTATATTCGATTAATTTTTTTAATCTCTCGTGTATACTTTTCACACGGACCGCAAGAGCGACATAACTTATCTTAATCATACAAGATAGTTTTATCAATTTTGGATGCACAATATTTTCTTTGCGATATATATATATATATATATATATATATATATATATATATATATCCGCTTACTATTGCAATATATATATATATATAACTCAACTCTGTAAATATAATGGGATAATAGTGTTTACATTTTGAACCATTATTTTAAAAATCAATTATTATTTTTTCTCCATGAAAATCTTTTTGGTTTCCGTAGGGGCTATCTGCACGATAAGAAAAGACAATAACGAAGAATTGATTTTTTTTTTCTAAAACGATTATTCTGCATTAATTTGCTTTGGAAAAATCAAAAACTTTCTGAAGCAGCCGATATTAAAAACAAATTTTATCAGAATTGATTTTCGAAATTTTAATAAATATTCATAAAATGAAACTAATTTGATGAATACACAAGCAGCATGGAAAAATTCAAAATATATATGACCTTAAATTGTTTAAGAATATATAAACTATCTTGCTTTATTTATACGAATTATTACCACGCATTTTTAAATCATTTGGACTGCTTTCGGGAGCGCGGAATAAACGATCTATATAATACATAAGAAATCTTATATCCCCAGAGGTAATCCCGCTCTTACGCGCCCCGTACGCGAAATCTTGCAACAGATATTCTCCCGTCCTCTGCGGCAAACAACCAGTTTTGAGGACGAGCCACGCCGCGGATTTCAAGTTTTTGCACGCGACGACCGTATAATAACGTAGTACGACTGTGCTTGTTTATATATATATACATAATACTATCTGTTTCTTTTTCTTTTGCGGCGCGCCTCTTCGCCTCAAAGTGGCATAATAGTTTATATAGTTCCAGGAAAACTCGAAAATTTCAGAGTCTTCGTAATGATTTTAACCGCGACGAAGATCTTAGGAATTATATATTGTTGCTAAATGGTCGAATAAGATTGAGGAAAAATATTTGGAGGATTGCTACACGCGGAATGAATTTGAAATGAAGGTGTATGTATATATATATATATATATATATATATATATATATATATATATTTATGTATGTATATGAGAGATAGAAGAAATTTTTTTAAATTTGCTCGAATGCGAGGTTCGAAGGTTCAACCGTCAATTGGTACCTTTGAAATTTAAAAAATTCTTCTAAATCTGAAGTGTTCGAAAACTTCGTAGATTACAAAATTCCTACCTCTAATTTAAATCATCGCTTAATGTATTATATATATATATATATATATATATATATATATATATATATATAGACTTAAATTTTCGCTCTGCGCTTTTACTGCGCTTAAATTGAGAGAAACCGACGACTTATCCGCTCGATTTTTTTTGTCTTTACAATTACATTATTATCGTTATATCCGAGCGGCTTATATGGGCGCCTTTGTATTTTAAATGCGTTTAAGCCATTATTATACTTCATACAGCCCGGCGAGGAATTCGTTCAAAATATCGGCGAGGGGGGAGGGAGAGGGGACTGGGGAGGAAACGGAAAGCTACGCCAGTTAATGATCCGCATACTTCAGTAATTTAGCAACTAGTGCGCGCGCTACGTAAGTAATAAGTGTAAAACTCAATTATACGCCCGAGATTCGCGGAAATCGCGCAATCCATTATAGATTTTATTGCAGTGGAGTATTAGGGAAAAAAGGAGGGGGGGATCAATAAAAGTAGCATTTCAACGCGCTTTTTTTATAATTACTAGGTTAAATATTGCCGTCTTTTACTTGATCAGAAAAAGAAACTTGAATTTTGCTTAAGGGTAACTTCGATTATTTCGGGATATAATACATCTTGAATAAACTCGGATTACAATTAAGAAAATCAAGTACCGCGTGTACTATATAAGTGATCTGAAATTCCAATTATATTTAAAAAAATAAGGTGAAATAAACTGTAATGCAAATAGTAAAATGTTCAAGGCTCGAAAATTTCAAGGAGAATAATTTTTATTTCTTTCATAATCACTTGCATCTTTTCTACTTGTACGATTTGAAAAAGTTTAGTGAAAAAGAATATAGGTTACAAGACGGATTGTTAATAAATTCCAGCTTCATATACTCTAGGATTACTTTTAACTACTTTAGTGCAATTGAAAAAAAAGAACATGATAAAATTGACTTTTAAAGAAAAAAAAACTGAAATCAAAAGTCCTCGGTAACTTGAAAAAAAAAGAAACACTCCAACATCTAACCGCGAGCCTTTACATAACTTCCGCGCCTAACCCCCAAATGTCGAACGGAACCAGCGATCCTTCACGAGCTTTTATAAACCGAAGACTCCCAAGCGTAAAACGTAACAACGAGTGCATAAACATAAATTATACGTTGCACCTGTACTTGCAACAAACGAAAAAAAAAAACAAAACAAAAAAATAATCGCCCTCGATAAAACAAGCAAACAGAAAAACAACTCACCCTTGCACTTGTCGGAGTTGGGGCCCGGCATATTGAATGCTGTGTGTTTGCGCGTGTGTGTGTGTGTTTTGTTTCACGAAAGCTCCGAAAGCGCTGGTACGGCGGTCCTCGGTCGACTCGATGCCTGAGCCCCGCGGCACGGCCAATTTATTGATCCGCGCCACCGGGGCGCCCCACCGCGCCCGAGCCGCGGGCGCGAGGCGGCGAGACGCGGCGCGAGGCGGCGCGCGGGTTTCTCTTCTCCTCGATCGCGCTCACTCGCTTGCGGCCGCGTCCTCGTGCGCCTTTTTCCCAATAATACACGTATATAGAAATATAAGTACAATGGCATTATTACGCGTATACGTACAAATGACCGATGTGGGCGCGCGCGGTTGCGGGATTTTCAGGAAAAAAAGTTCGTGCGCCCGTGTGTATATATATATATATATATATATATATATATATATATCTGACTGTAAATAATGTCGACGCGCTTTTTTGAACAGACCGCGGCTGACTGGTTGGTTGGATGATGGTTCAAAAAAATTTTATTATATATATATATATATATATATATATATATATATATATATATATATATATATTTAAGTTACGTGGAATTCGTGGTGGCCTCCGAAGACATAGAGGTTTCGGGAGTTTTTCTACATTTCTTTTTTTTTGTTTTTTTAGTTTTTGTTTTTGTTGTGTTTTTTTAAGAAAAGCGCAGGGCTTTCGGGACCTGCGTACCATAATTGGAACGTTGTATACAAATTTATGTAGAAAATGTCAATCGACAGTTTTGTTGGTTTGTATATATAGTTTTTTCGTTAAATCTATGTAGAAAAGAAAGAATACTATACGCGTATTTTTAAGAAAAATAAAATGCTTAAACGAATTTTTTGCAAGGTTTCGGGATCGTCGAAATTTGTAACAGAATGAATAGAATTATATTTCAAATAAAAATAGGAAAGAAACGATGTCTTATTTTGGGTATAGTTTTAGAACACAAATATTATTGTTATCTTCCGATTGCATTGAATATACACGCAACGCAAATAATAAATATATTTACGTTGCGTTGCTATTCAAGTCTTTTTTATTTATTATGTTGAAATTATCATTATTTAAATATGTTTCATCAAGCGTAGAGTGAATTTTGGATTATAATCTTAAATTATTGATTTTTTATGCGTTTACCAATCATGTATTTAGTTCATTCAAGTGTTTAATTAAAAAATTTGGTTAAACAATTAAGTAAAATATAACATATTTAAAATCTCTAATAAGGACAAAAATAATCCGTTCTTTCTATGCTGTAAATTTGTATAAATGGATAAATTATAATTACTTGGTAAAATAAAAAATCAACGTGTAAAATGTTCTTTAGAACATTCCAAAATGTAGAAAAGTTATTTGTTTTGATTTATGCACTATGTTAAATGAGCTCGCACCATTTTAAAGGTAGAAAAAGAAGTCATAACTTTTCAAGCCTTTTTTCGGAGCAACTGTACGTAGAGCAAAGAACCATGGCTGTTTTATGTATAGCCTTTTAGTGCTAACTTTTTAATTAAAACAAAATTCCTTCGATTTTTATATAATAATAATTTAAAATGTCGACAAGAAGGCTAAACTTAAGAGACATACCCTCTTGAAACTCCGAAACCTACTGCTTAACGGTTGAATATGATGGGGAGGATGTCCGCAGTGTTGAGTCCACCTCTTCTTTAATTTCCTTCGGCGTTAACCCCTTCAAATAAAATTATTTGATGACAGCACGATTTTCCAGCTTTTCCATTTTTACGAAAAACGCAGAGGCGTCTTCTTCAGCGTGCTCTCAAACCTAAACTAAGATGGCGATCGGACTGAAACTATAGCTAAAAGCTATCTAAGGATGGTACTATAGAACGCCACCTCAAGGTAGGCCTAGTGGCGCCATATTTTGGTCGAGTCGGAAATTTATCAATCCACCCTCGTATGTTTAAATAACGACGTTCAAAGAATGTAAATAATGTAAAGTTAAATAATGTAAAAGTTACATTTTCAAAAAACTTCTAGCAAGTTGAAAATTCAATTTGAAAATTAAATGCGCTCGAGTTTTTCGTTTGAAATTAAATTCACTAGAAATGAAAACGCTCTTTGAAAGTTACATTGACTTTACGGCAAAATGAGAAGCTAATTTTCAATATAATACAAATAAAAAGAATTCGACAAATTTCCCGTGCTGCTAAAAAGGATATATACGCGATGATAATATAATAATGCTAAAAAATCGCGATAATTTCAAGCTTATCGTCCACTTTTATCGCGTCACCTTACCGGTATCATATCAGTTATGTGCCTTCCTATTTAGAAAAAAAGAAGAAAAAAACTGTCATTCGGAAAATCGCGTTTAAAATTTTAAGTGGCGAACATCGATAATGGGATCGATTGATAAAAATCTTATTTTTTATCCCTCAAAATTTAAAAGTCTTATTGGCTGAAAAGAAAAGAGATGAATTTTAATTTCGTACTGTTACAGGCAATATATTCGCCCTTTATTTGTATCGGTATTTTTTTTTTTTTTGTTTAAATTAACATTATGGTCCCTACAAAGATTGTGTATATACACATCTCTATTTTTAAACAAGCGCGGTTGCCTTGATACAGTAATCGTTCCTCCTTTTGTATACCGATTTTTCCGGTTAGTTTATAATTTCATAATTTTTTTAATTTTCCTGAAATTATAAAGAGCTCACCGCGAGATAATAACTTCGTGAGAAACAACAGATGCAAATGAAAGTAAAAACCCCAAAATTAATGCTTTCTTCCTTTACTGTTAGTTAATATATATATATATATATATATATATATACATACATTTGCTTCTGTATATTCAGAATTCAGAAGTCGGTATTTATTTAGACATAGTGTTTTGAAACCGCTATCATTAAAATCCCCATTATCCGTGAGTATTATAACAAAACTAATTGAGATCACTGCTAAAATAGGAAGCAGATTTCTAGGTTAAAGAAGAAATGTGTTGTTTTTTTTTCGAGTAATACGGAAGTATGAAAAACTCATTATATTATTTATACTTTTAAAGATATATAAATGTAACAAATTTATGTAAATTTTGCAAAGAAAACATAGTTCTTTATTTATCGCTATTCAATTATTTTCGCATGTTAAAGTGAGCTAGAAATTTTGTTCGACATTTCGGTATATATTGTGGGGTTTCTTTATTAGACTTCCTATTGGATTTCTTAGAACAAGAAAGTAAGAAATTAATAAGAGCAAAAAATCATTTACACTTCCTACGAAGCTGCTAATTTAATGGAATTTTTAAATTTGTAATACATATAGTTGTATTTGCAATGCGATTTAATGAAATAATTTTAACAATATATATATAGTAACCGATTTTATGTCAATAAAAGGATTTCATTATAAATATGCATATAAAATATTTGGTCGTAAACTTGTTAGAAGCTGACAATTCCATTATTATTTGAAAATGTATTGACCGTCTGAAAAACTGTCAGAATAAAATGTTTTAAATATTGTTGGGCGATTATATATAACCGATAATTTATAAAGAGTATTAGTAGAGCACACGCGTGCGCGCGAGCGCACAGACCAAAAGAAACTGTATTATTTAACGATTATATTGTCTATAAAATTATTTTATAAAATAGATAAACCGTCATTAAACGTGAATAACAATGTGTAGGCTATGCAAATTGGACAGTCGTATATAGATATACCATCAACGACGCTAAGAGACGCGCAAGGAATCCAAGGATAAATTTAACGCGAATTTGCGAGGTATAAATTCAAACCGTACGATTATTGCGGGCAAATTATAATTTTATGTGTGTAACTTTCACGGCAATTAACCGCGAGACTCGATCGCGCATCCCGAGCACCGTTACAACATTATTACAGCCAGCGTCAAATCTTAATTAGACGCAAAGCGTGCACAATATGTATATATATAATAAACACACGCGCACACACACACACACACACAGACACACACGCCCAGGATGTGCCATTTTAACTGTAACACATTCGAATATCTCAAAACTACAGAGTAAAGGAGAAAGCACAAGAGGCCCTGTTTTCAGAAAATTGAGGGAACTATTCGAATAAGAGTAAATCCATATATCCATCCATCGATCTATCCATTTATCCATCTATCTATCTATCTATCCATTTATCCATCTACCCATATATATATATATATATATATATATATATATATATATATATATATATATATATATATCTATTCAATTCGACCCAAATGTTGGTACAAGGAAACAATAACTCATATCTGGAAATATTGACTAATGTAATATTCAAATCTTCAACAACAAATAGGGGTTCCTATGAAAAAAAATATATATATATATATATATATATATATATATCAGTTAGTTCTTCGAGATTTCCTTAAGAACAAGTCTCTTAAACTTTTTTTCAAGTCAATTTGCTTAAACCGCTTAATTTCGATATTATTCCAATATGTGTGAGTGTGAGTGAAAATGGAACACCCTGTATCTATAACGCATGGTGGTACATAGGGTTTCCTGCGCCTCTTCGAACGAAAAAAAGAGCCTCTCCCCTCTCCTCACGCCCCACGCCAACTCGCAATAATTAACGTCAAATCTATATATGATACATGTGCATGCTTCTCTAAAAGGCCCGACTGTAATATCGAAAGCGCGCAAGGCCGATGTGGCAACGGGAGCGTTGAATTTAGCGCGTCTGAATAATAATGTAATAAAAAAAAAAAAAAGAAAAAAAAAAGAAAAAAGAAAAAAGCCGCGGCCTTTTCCCTCCTCTCCCTCTCCCCCTCGTCTAACTCGCTCACTCTCTCCGTCTTCGCCGCGGTCATGCATTATTGCTTCTTTCATGTGCACAGCTGTTTCACGGTCCTGTGGCCATCCGATTTCGAAGATTCCGCGTGACTTATTCCACTGCCGTAGTTCGATTTAACGTTTTTGAAATTGCCCGTACACGCATCTCGTGCATAGCTTTCGATCGTGTATTTATGAAATTTCCGAACGCTCGGCAATGATCTCTTGAAAGACAGAGAGAGAGAGAGAGAGAGAGAGAGAGAGAGAGGGAGAGAGAGAGAGAGAGAAATTTCAAATATACTGTTACTGCCTGGATTTAGAGATTCAGAGGAATTGTAAGATATATATATACTTGATCGAGTTCTGTGGTTAAACGTTAAAATGAAAGTATATTATTTCATTTATAATGGCTAAGATTAGATATGTAGGAGTAGTTGGATTTAATACACAATTTTTTTTCCCATTAACTTTACCGAGCCAAGGCAATAAAACACAGCTAATAATAAGTTAAGATTTATGCAACACTAATTTCCAAACCTTGAAAATCAGAATTATGTTTACATACTTTTAATTTTTTCTTTTTTCTTTTTTTTTTTAATTGTGTTTTTCATTGACTGTACAAAGGAAATAATGCTAAATGGTAGATTTTTCAAGAATTGTTATTTATGTTTAGTTTTGAAAATAAAATCAATAAAAAAAACTGTAAGATTTTATTAGAATTATAATTATATATTCATAGCGATTAAAGAAAAATGCATATGCTTGTCTATAAACAACAGAGTATGCACAGATTTATATTATGCTTTTTGAGAACAACGCAAATAGTGAGCTTGCAACTCAAAACTGATGTTTTAATATATAAATTTAATATACGATCTACAGCTTCACTATAAAATTAATATAGACAGTAGATTCATAGTCCTAGTACTTGCGTCGCCTTATTCTTACACCTTTTAAAGTGCGGAACGTCTGTCGATATATGCACATTACTACTTTTATACATTCTTCTGTTGCCTTAATGCCGCCTTCTTAAAGATTTTTAGGGCTCGGAGCTAATAACGCTAGCAAGGGTCCCTTTGTAAAACGCAGGAACTCACGGAGAACAAAAATGACATTTTTCAATTAATTACACGTATTATTTAGTAACAATATGAATTATTATAGGTAAGCCAGTACATTTTTATCAAAAATTTGAAGCAAATTTTTGATACAGTCAAACGACCTTGGACGCGCTTCCATTTTGGACGGTGACGTCATATTTTATAAAAATAGATTCTTTAGAGTGCAAAAAACATTAATTAAAATATTCTTATGCATAATTAAAAAAAAAAAAAATTTCAAGTGTATTTGATAATTTCATAACAAACTGTCATTTAAAAATAAAATTAGAAATATTACAAGCTTCCCATTAATTCATCACAATTTAATTCTACGAATAAGGTGAAAAAATAAGACAGATGCTTACACCTGTTAAAAAATACCGCGCAACTTCAATCTTTAATAATTGAAACGCTGGATTTAAAAACATATAAGTGTATTGGAACTATTTGCGTAAAATGATAACTCTTTCGTAATCCGATACTGAAAATATAGGATTTCCCAAAAAATAAAAAAAAAAACAAAATGGCAAATCATAGTTTTATATAACAAATAACAATAAAAAGTATTTGTAATCTGAGATTACTTTAATAAACATATTCATTTTCCTTCAGCTTGTTTCTATAAATGAAATGCTTTTAGATAATTCAACCTTGTATAATTTTAATCGTTTCATGAAACATATAAAATTCAAAAAACAGTTCTGTGACAATGGAGCCCTTCCAATACTCGGAGCCCTCGATCTGTATAGGTTTCATGTATATGCTTCGTATATATATATATATATATATATATATATATATATATATATATATATATATATATATTAGTGTATAATAACTCCATAAACTGAATAATAATTCGCTCAATGCGACTATTTGACATTTAATGTTTAATCACCTCAAAAGTGTTTTTAGTCGTGATATTAACATTTTGTAGTATATAAGATTATTTAGCTTAACTTGAGTTTAACATTAAAAATTGTCAAAGGATTCTTATTAAAATGAAAGATCCTTGTATTTTTCAAAATTCCAATCTTTTATTGATTTTTTAATATATATTCTGAATATTTGTAACATACATAGATTACATAAAATAATACACAGTAAAAAATAAAAGTATAAAAATGCTGAATAATAATACGATATCTTCACTTTTCATTAAATTGTTTTCTTGGTCCGCTTTTCTTTCCATCATTTCTTGATTCCATCAAATCAATTTTATAATACGGATTACTCGGTTTTTGGACATTTTTTACAACACTTACAGCTGCCTTCGCACTTGCAAGTTTTCGAATCACCTGGAAATTAGCATTAACATTCCAATTAAACATAGAACAAATAAAAATTATAATAAATTAAATAAATTCATTGCAAAAAGTCAGAATAATTAAAATTGTTTAATATATATATATATATATATATATATATATATATATATATATATATATATATATATTATTAATATATATATATATTAATATATTATATATCTATAATATATATATTATATATATATTGATTGTGTGTGTGTGTGTGTGTGTGTGTGTGTGTGTGTGTGTGTGTGTGTGTGTGTGTGTGTGTGTGTGTGTGTGTGTGTGTGTGTGTGTGTCTTACCTCCGCAAGCGGCGCAGCATTTACACCGGCCAATAGAATCGGTTAAATCGATCACGAGGCAGCAAGAATATTCTTCGCCGTCATAAGTGGACGGCTCGCAGTAGCATTCCATTACCGTATTGCTCTTGCAAGTTTCAGTTTTCACGCAGCAGGCATCCTTGCTTTTCACGTCGGCATCGACATTTTGCGAGCAACAACAACAACAGTTGCACTCGCCTTTGCACGTGCAAGTTTTGGATGCGTCTGTTATTTAAAAAATAAAATATTCATTCAACGATTTTCCTTTTCAAGTTGTAAGAAACATTCGTATAATAATAGAGTTATCGATGTAAAAATGGCTCGTTCGTATTGAATTCAAGTGAAATCATGGATGGAGATTTAAAAAAATTATTAAAATTTAATTTTATGCCTAATTCGATAAATTTTGATATATAAAATCAATCAGTATTCGGTGCACGACCAAAAATTCTAAAAAAATTTAAAAATAAATATTACCTCCGCAAGCTTTGCAACATTTGCAAGCTTTTCCATTTTTACTGCAGCAGCAGCCTTTCTTTTCTCCATCTTTACAACAACCGCAGCAGTCGCATTCACCTTCACATTTACATTCTAATGACCCATCTGCAACAAATAAATCAAATAATTAGCATGAGTTGAAAATAAAAATCAATTATTTATATCTAATCGAACTGTTGGATTAGTTCTAGAAAAAAGATATCAAGCAGTTGCAAGTATAGAAAAAAAGAACATTTTTCGACTAATAATCGACTTTATATAAATACCTCCGCAAGCCTTGCAACATTTGCAATTGCCGCCACCTTTGCTGCAACAGCAGTTTTTCTTGTCTCCACCTTTGCAACAACCACAGCAATCGCATTTACCCTTGCATTTGCATTCTAATGATCCATCTGTAACAAATAATTTTTTAAATTTTACGTAAAATAAATACTATTAAGTATTTATGTCGATTCGATAAACGAGTATTAAATTGAAATTATTCCAAAATAGCAAAAACATATTAGAAATAATTATTCAGCCAAACTGGATTAGTTACCGATCAATAATTTAATTCATAAATAATGATAAACATTTGTTGCAAATAGACAAAAGTACTAAACAATGAATAAAGTCATTTCATCAATACCTCCACAAGCTTTGCAACATTTGCAATCGCCGCCACCTTTGCTGCAACAGCAACTTTTCTTCTCTTCACCTTTGCAACAACCACAGCAATCGCATTTACCTTTGCATTTACATTCTAATGATCCATCTGTAAGAAATATATATTGTAATGTTGCTAGCAATATGAAATACTAATTATTTATTTAAATTTAATGGAAAAGATCATTAACTTCGTTCGTAAATAATGAAACTTCGCAAATTAGAAAATATTAATGGACGATTTATAATTAGTTGCAGAAAAATATTTTAAATTTTCAATAACAATGTGCATAATTTGTGTAAATAGAGCAAAGCACTAAGTAATTAATTAACTAATTTTAACAATACCTCCACAAGCTTTACAACATTTGCAATCGCCGCCACCTTTGCTGCAACAGCAACTCTTCTTATCTCCACCTTTGCAACAACCGCAACAATCGCATTTACCTTTGCATTTGCATTCTAATGATTCATCTGCAATAAATAAATTAATTATTACCAGCTTACTAATAATCATTGAATTGTATTTAATAAAGGCGTTAAAAAATATCAGATGAAACGATATTAACTCATTATTTTCAAGAAATGTGTAGTTTTTATTTCAATAATAATTGATTTTACATAAATACCTCCGCAAGCTTTGCAGCATTTGCAGTCACCTCCACCTTTGCTGCAACAGCAACTCTTCTTGTCTCCGCCCTTGCAGCAACCACAGCAATCGCATTTACCTTCGCATTTACAATCTAATGATCCATCTACATGAGATAAATAAAATATTAGAATTTGATTCTTAATAACTGATGATAAAAAAGCGTTTTTAATTAATAATGAGTTCGATCGATACCTCCGCAAGCTTTGCAGCATTTGCAGTCGCCTCCACCTTTACTGCAGCAGCAACTCTTCTTGTCCTCGCCTTTGCAACAACCGCAGCAATCGCATTTGCCTTTGCATTTGCATTCTAATGATTCATCTAGATAAGATGAGTCACTTGTTATCGTTTAAATACTTATAATAATGAACAGAATATCAATAATAGGCGTTCAAAATTTTTCAAATAAAAAACGATGGTAAATTATTGCAAACAGAAAAAGTACTATGTAATTAATAGTGTGACTTTTGTCAATACCTCCGCAGGCTTTACAGCATTTGCAATCGCCTCCACCTTTGCTGCAACAGCAACTCTTCTTGTCCCCGCCTTTGCAACAGCCGCAGCAATCACATTTACCTTTGCATTTGCATTCTAATGATCCATCTACATGAGATAAATAAAATATTAAAATTTGATTCTTAATAACTGATGATTTAAATAATAAGAAAGAGTTTAAATATTTTCCGATAACATGACATTAAATTATTTTTGAAAATGAGAAAGTGTTTTTTAATTAATAATGAGTTCGATCGATACCTCCGCAAGCTTTGCAGCATTTGCAATCGCCCCCATCTTTACTGCAACAGCAACTCTTCTTGTCTCCGCCCTTGCAGCAACCACAGCAATCACATGTACCTTTGCATTTACATTCTAATGATCCATCTGTCGCGGAATAATGTCATTTATTGATCAATGACTTGAATAGCATTAAAATATATTGAAATATTTTCATATTTAAAGGCACTGAATTATTTTAAGGAAAAAATGTGCCATTTAATTAAGAATTGAGTTGATCAATACCTCCGCAAGCTTTGCAACATTTGCAATCGCCCCCATCTTTGCTGCAACAGCAACTCTTCTTGTCTCCGCCCTTGCAGCAACCACAGCAATCGCATTTACCTTCGCATTTACATTTTGAGGATCCATCTAAAGCATATGATCATATTATTGATACTTCGGAAATAAGTATACTGTTAAGGGATAGGCCTGATATGTGTTTTTCAGAAGATCAATTTTTGAAAAATTAAATGTTTAAGAAACTGGAAAGCTTCAGTTTCGAAATTATTGTCAAAGGATTGTAATATGATGTTGTGCTTAGAAGAGTATTGTCAAAAATCTTTTTGATGTATTTTAATAAAAAAGAGATTATAATTGTTTATTTAGTCTGTTTATTTCTTTTTTTGAGATTTTTTTACGATAGTAAAATTTATTAATCTCCATACTTTTTACGTATATCAATAAAGAAATACCAGACCCCCTAATTCATCGTTTAAATAAAAAAACTAATTCTCAATTCTATACAACTGTAATACAAAATTATTTCATTTAAGTTCCTCAATAATATTTAGGAGTGTATGTAGTATTATAATATTAAATTATTCGTTATGAATTAAAAATATTATCGAAAGATCGCAATCAAGTGGATCGATACCTTTGCATGCTGAGCAGCATTTGCAGCTTTTCGCATCATTATCAGCGCAGCAGCAACCCTTTTTATCAGATCCTGAACAGCACTCTTTAAAATCGTCTGAAAATAATTGAAAAAATTGTTTCAGAAACGCGACCAATTAATTTGTAATCTATATACAATTTTTCTTGGACGTAGCAATGTCCATTGAAAAAGAAAATAAAATCTTTGCAAAAGAAAATATTGTACAATATACAATGGTATATATTGAAAAGTAACAATTGACGATGGTATTACTCGAAGAATGATCAAAGCATTGTTTCTTAGACAATGCTTGAATTTTTTCGATTTTAAAATAACCAAAAAAGTATGGATAAATGAAAAAAAATACAAAGAAACCATATACTCATTACGGTTGAACTTGTTTTAAACGCGTATAGAGACCTGTCAGCATTTATATACAAAGTAGGATTCATAGTCATTGTTTAATTGAAGCAGGGTCCGTAGTGCTTCACCAATACAAAGACCAAGACCAGATTTAATAAAATATCGTCTTCGTGTCGAATAAGTATCGTGAATTAAATTACGATCTTGGTTTTGTACATATGCAAGGCGATATTTCACTGAATCTGACGATATCGCCTAGCGTATGTACAAAGCCAGAATCATAATTTAATTGACGATACTTATTCGACACGAAGACGATATTTTATTAAATCTGGCCTTGGTCTTGGTATTGGCGAGGCACTAGCTGGGTCCGTAGCTACTATTAGAACGCGCATATGAAAATTATAAATAAAATCATTTGTTTCCTTAACAGTAGTATCTCGATATTAATGCATCATAAAGGGAAACCAAAGCAAAAACGAGGAATAGAGGGAGAGGGAGAGAGAGCGCGCGCGCGCGCTATCTTCCCTCCACGCATAAGATCCATTACATTTATATATATACCTCCGCTCGGCACGTAACACCTGCAGCCGCCGCCGACGCCGGCGGGCACCTTCACGATCAGGCAGCATCCGCCGTCGCCCTTGGCCGCCGCCCCGTCCCCCTTGGCCGCGTAGCACTCGATGGTCTTGCTGCCCTCGGGCCCGACCAGCTTCACCACGCAGCAGCGCCGACGGCTTTTTCCAGCGCGCCCCGCTGTTGGCTTGGCGCTGGTGACGGCGCCGCAGCACGCCTCGTAACCGCCGCCTAATGAGGGGGTTGCGGGAACAGATCGCATATATAGGTATATACAGAGTCTGTGCGTGTCTGTCTGTCTATGTGTGTGTGTGTGTGTGTGTTTGTATAGACGAAACGAGTTTGGCTTTAAATATAAAATGTAACCTGTGTGTCTGCGTGCGTGTGTTTATGGAAAAAGCTGTATAGCTCTTATAGTACACGAGATGCTCTTTGCTATATGTGAGATAATTAAAAAAAAAAAAAAAAATCGCACGCATTTGGAAAACTCGTTTACACCGCGTTGTACTTACTTGAATACATATTGACTGTATAGCCAGACTTGTATAAAATTATAATTTGGATTCTAGAGGCAAGAAGTATTCAATATTATATACATACATACATATATATATTTATATTTATATTTATATCTATTGCTATTTTAATTTTTACGGAATCTAATTGGCATAGGAATTCGTAGATTTAAATTTTTCGTTTGTTTTGTTATTTATTTAAATATAATCATATATACATTTATAGAATATGTAGATCGCTGCAAAAATTCAAGAAGTGAGCATGCCTGCCCCCGCCGCTCCATAAGAGGACGATGTATAACATAAAACGCTATTTTTTGACAATTTCTTTACGACTCGAATGTCATCGAATTTCAAGATCGAAAATCACAAATAGGAGAACAAATACATTAATTAATATGTAAGAATAATAAAAATGACGGCGAGACCTCGATCGAAAAATGGTAACATTCAAATGTATAATGTACATTCCATGTGTTTAATTCTATATTTATATGAAAAACAAATTCTCGAATAAATAAATGACAAACCAATAAACGGATTATTATATATACAATTGTGATATATTATTAAAGGGGGAGAAAAAATTAATTGTTTACATTCGTGACAGTGGAAGCGCTTATGCAGCGCGTATGCGTATAACGCACACAGAGAGACTCGTTAGCTGATGATTGATAATTTTTCACTAGAACGCGATCAATATGGCATTTGCGCTCTTTTTGAAAACGCCAACGTTCGGCTCGAACGAGCGTATATGAAGCGGCCTTGGTATTTGAGAAATCGTAAAAAATAAAAAGAAAAGAAAAAAAGCTTTCATCGATCTGCCACGAGTGTCGAATAAATCGCGCGAGAAAGTCAATGTGAAGTCAGTCTCAATTTCGTTGAGAGAAAAAAAAAAGTCAATGTATAGAATTCACATATACGTTTCGCCCTAGCCCTAGTGGGCCATCTGCTTGACTTGCGTCGGTAATATGACAAACAGACGGTCTAATCAGGTCTAATCTTAACGCGCGCGCACGTGTATATATATGCACACACGATACGTGCGTGTGCGTGAGGAAAAATTAAAAATGACGCAAATGGAATATCGAAATGGTTTCAATGCTTATTATATATGAAAATAATTATTTTATTTGGGGAAAGATAGAAAAATGCAGAAGAACTCGGGAACTTGGAACTGTTAAATTATGTTCGCTTAATATCATAATTAAATAATCTAATAATTGGTTTTTCGCATCGTATTAGGGCCAGGCGTTATCTGTTAACACTATTTTTCTTTGTCTTTTCGAAAAGTTCATACTAACTATTTTGTAAAGCAATAGTACTCTAATGAATTATTTAACTATTATCTCAAAACGTTGTTAATTTTGCTTCGTCCCAAAGGCGCCTGTATTGAGCAAAAAAAAAGAAAAATGTTTTTTACGATATTCTTCGACTGTACAATAAATACAAAATGGATTAAAATCAGTAGTATGAATCAGCCTTTGTACGTCTATAAAATATTACAATTCAATATACGTTTTCAATTATAAAAATGTAGCTTTTACCATTACCGTATAGGTTTATCAAATATTTGCCCGATGCGCATAATACTTGTATATTTTAAATGAAAATCAATGCACGCGAGCTCTTCTCGAACGACAGTTTCTCTTCCCCCCCCCCTCAACCCACTCTCCTCCTCCCGCCAATGATTCCTGTATCATTGACATTTTAGCCTGTGGATTATTATAATGCAGTCGGTATTGATATCGTCGAGGCTTCGAAAAAAAAAAATTCGCGTCTACGTCGCAAAATCCGCCGCGACACATTATACTCAAACTAGTAGCGAAGGTCGGATTCTAACTCGTGGCCAAAACGCGCGCTGTCCATTGTGGATGGATGATCCCCGTTATGTACGTCGCATTTTTGTAGATTTCGTGCCACGGGTGCCTATAGTCGCGGCGTTCCCGTGGCGAGAGGGAGTTTCAGAGAAAAATTTCAGAGAACATTTTATGCCGATTTTTCATTCGCCATTTTCAATACACTGCCTTAGAATAAAGTCAAATATTCTTAGGCTTTGATTGTCGGTTCGTGTGTATGTATATACATATATATATATATATATATATATATATATATATATATATATATATATATATTGTATCCGAAAGTATACCTTGCGCACAGGATCTGTAATTTATTATATATTTATAACAAATCTATAGAGGCGAAACGATTCATATGCGTATCATATATCAAGAAGACATAATTTTCTTTGACACTGAATTTAAATTTTACGAAAATTTATAACAATTCTTAGTCGGATTTCAACTAACAGATTGAGCGCATAATCTGCTTATTAATTAAAAAATATTATTTATAAAAGTTTTTCCTTTTCCGCCTTGCGAATGGATGTAAAATAAATTATGCTCTGAAACATTGGCTTTTCAACAATAAAAGTTATTGTTACTTAATTTTCATTTTGGACCATCTTGATGGATAAAATAAACCAATCTTATCTGCTTCGTTTATGATTAAAAGATTTTTATGATCACAGATTCTACTATTAAAAATTGTTTAACATTGCGTGTATAATAGAATTTCGTTAAAAAAAAAAAAAAAAAACGATTGCACTATGAAAGAATTAATGTCGACAGCAATATTCCAAATATATTTCTTTTAATAATATATTTATAACTTATGGTACATAACACGTAAGCGAGCACTTTTATTTGTACATAATCTATATGTTTTTCAAGATATCTCCGAGAAAAAGTCTTCCGATAATATATATAGAAGAAAATCGATAAAAAATTACTGAGTCACATTATCATCATAACTATATAACAAAGAAAAAATATTATTTCAATTAAAAACGTATTGGTTTTTTAAATGTGTCTGTGTGTGTGTTTAAACGCGATAAAAACTAAAAAAAATTGCCTTTTTGTTTCACATAAACTCCAGAGCGCAATGATGATGCTTAATTATATGATAAATCGTTATATATCGATGAGGGCGTTACCCTTTATATATACATACCGAGCTTGCAATTATATGGCCGTCCATCGTCATCAAATATATATATAAAGAACTCTATAATTTTTATTATACTAATATATAATATTTAATCGATAATATTCTGTAATTTCAACCATACATTGTAATATAACGAAATACTTGACTTTGCGAATTGGCTGTAACGATTATAGAAAAAAAAACATCCGTGGAAAATTCTAAACATACGCAAAAAAATAGGTTTTCCTATGAAAATTATGCGTCAATCGCGATTTATGTACTTTATCACGAGCTTAGATAAAAGGCGCATTGATCGATATATAACGCACATCGTGACGTGGCACATATATATATTGTGCTCATCATATCGTCTCTCATCCATATGAAATATGTTATGCAATTATGCGAAATGTCTCGTTATTGTTATATTATTACTTTTAATATGCAATATATTTGTAAAATACAAAATAAATCAATTCGAAAAAATGGTAATTTTCTGCTCAAATAAGTTATATAATATTAATTGGGATACAGATATTTTACACGTTTTGCCGCATATACTCCATTTTTTTATACCTCCGCTCTTACATCATATATTTAATTATCTGCGAACTGCCTGTGATTCATAAATTCTCGAATACTGGATATATATTTAATACGACGCATATGTGTGTGTGTGTGTGTGTGTGTGTGTGTGCGCGCGCGTGTGTGTGCGTGCGTGCGTGCGTGCGTGTGTGTGTGTGTGTGTGTGTAGACTGTGTGGCTACGTGTGCAAAAGTAGCGCCACATTTTAAACGTTGAACTTCCTATATAATTTATTTAAATAATCGAATATGGTTTTACGGATATATCACCCGCGAAATGCGGATCGAAGTTTCATACAATGATCATACAAAGTATAATTTATTACTGTTGGGATGAAATAAAAGCGAAAGTACTTATACTTTTTAAATATGAATAATAATCGATGAAAAAGTGCGGAAAATATATATGCTTATTATTTATACGCGCAAAATTCGCCAAGGATAAATGAAAGTACATTCTACGCAATGCGTCGCGCAGCATATAATTGCAATTAAGCAGTCAATTAATGAAATAATATTAAATAAAGCATGCTTGTGAAAAGTCCGCGATTAAATAAATATACATGAATAATATAATGCAAAAACAATATCTCACTCTCTTTGCTCTCCATGATTCTCTATATATCTCGGCTGGTAGGTAAGTTAGTTCTCCACTTGTATCCGTGGCGCTCGATCCAAAAATCTATGACACTGTCGGTCGAAGGCGCGGGGCATTTGAATTTATCGCCGGGCAGTGAGGCGATGTCGTGTGCAATATTACATTGTAATTGTATTATAGAGCCGCGCGGGACTACCGAGCTACGGGCCACGTGCAACAACCCCGTGCGTGCCGTGCGCAAAACGGCTACGCCCGCTGCTACGGGGGCAAATTCCTACTATACGTATATCTATGTATATATATATATATGTTGCGCACAGCCCCGACAGTGAGCCAAAGTCGCCAGGGCCGTGACTAGAGAAGAGGTTGCCGGGGAGAAGGGCGCACTCTGTTTTATAATTGATGATTTTTTTTTTTATACGAAAATTTTGTAGATCCTACGGATACAAGGCGAGAGTTTCCCATATGTCGCGAAATAATGAATATTTGGGTAGTTTTAATTGGCTCAGAAGCGTGTCTTTAAAGAAAAATATGTTTGTAAATTTTCTTATTGTTGATATCATAGCCCGATAATATAATAGTTCTTTCGATTTATTCATAAAATGCATATTAAAATGCTCAAAAGGTTATTCTTAAAAAATCTAAAAAATTTTATATATGCTGCATATAAAAAAATTGGAGCAAAAGTTACAATAGTACCTAGTAATTTGATTGCATAAACAAACTACAAAATTACCATAGTTTCGAATAAATTTTATAATGTCGATGGTAAATTTTCAAATATTCACTTATAAAATCTTACAAATATAGTAATTCTTTAGATTTTTATAGTCTGTGATCACTGGTACTAGACACTGCGGTAATTGTGACTTTAAGTTGTTTTCCATGTATCTACGTTCTAGAAGAATATCATGTTATAATTTTTAATGTTTTATAATATTGCAATAAACAATATTTTCATCTGAACCGAAAGAACTTAAAATCCTCCAAGCTTCTATAGAATATATATAGATATACAGTTCAGATATATTTATAAGTAGATTAGTGCACGCTTCGTGCGCTGTTTTCTATACTTGCTGACGAGGGTAGCACAAATTTTTTATACGCTACTGCATATTGCTGCCGGTACTTTCCTATGATGGGCATTATTATATATGTAGCAATCCACAGCGAGATAACGCAATTTTATTCTAATTCGTCATCACGCGTATTTTCCATTGCCTTCCAGAAATTATCTCGAACCATCTAATATTTTCAATTAAGCATTTAAGAATGATAAATTCTCTTCTTTTTTCTGTATAAATCAATTGCTTGAATATATTACTTCAAGAAATATTCTTATTTACTTTTTAATTCTTTCAATAGTTATATTAGTACACTAATTTAGAAGAATAGCTTTCAAATAATTATTAGTTTATATAATCCTAATAATCTTTTATACTTTAACAAATCGAGATCACTTCGTCTAGATCTATTAGTTTACTTCTATAATTGATAACCGAATATTCTTTTAACTTTAAAAAATAAAATTGGTTCATAATAGAAAAAAAACTATCAAATAAATCATAACTAAAATATAAATATTTCTAAACTGAAATATTATTATATACATTTTTAAATATAAAAAAATCATATAAAAATCATATAAAAAATTTATTTAAAATTTTTATTTTGAAATAGTGAAAACGTATTTTTTAAAAAGATTGCTTGTTTTATTTATACGATTGTTAGCCTGTTATTCTAAGAATAAGCTCGTTTTACAAATTCAATCGAAAATTAATTTTAAAATTTTTTTAGTATTGAAACTTCTATTACAAAAAAATGGAGACTTAAACTAATCTAAAATTTCAAATATACTTAACAAAGCTCAATACATGATATGATTGGTATAAAATAATTTATTATAAAACATATACAAAAGGTATAAAATAGTAAATAACTAAAGATCGACCAGTGCTAAGATAAAAACAATTGCGCAGTTATTTATCTAACAAAAAATATATAGTTTTGCATACAACGATCTAGTTTTATATATGACTAAACAACACCTATACAAAGATTATTAAATAATAATTCTTATACTTAGAACAGCTTTGCATATTTCAAAAACATCATTTGATTTTTTTTATAAGTATAAAATATTACTTATTAATAATTTTCTACACAATAAACCTTTATTTCACAAAAACTTATTCCTAATCGACGATGCTTTCTCAGCTACTTTTTGAACACGAATAGATGTTTCAGCATCAAGATAATCAGATTCCGAACCAGCTTCGACAAATCGGCCTAAAAAAGTATATTATATTATTATATTATTGAAAGGAAGTCAAATGAAAATATCCAATGATTTGTCTTTTTTTATTAAACTTACGTTCATGTCGAATAACAACTTTATTTTCAAGAGGTTCAAGTAATTTTCTTGTTTTTGAATGCGATGGTATTAAATTGGGCGAATACAAAGTTTTATCATCAATCTGGTGGAAAAACGTATTTTACATTAGTAATATAAACTAAAATTAATAAGCGTGTTTCACAATTAAAAAAAATTCTTACCAGTCGGACTTTCGTAGCTGATTGATAATTAACTTCTGGCAATATAATATTTTCATTGAAGTTTGTAACTGGAGACTGAAAAAAAAATTAAGTTTATCTTACAAGGTATGAATGAAATAGTACAATTTAATTGTTATAATAAAAAAGATATGAAGAATTTTACTCTGAACATTTAGTTAATTTAACAGTTATTATATTTCTTGTGTATTATCGTTAAATTTAATTTCATGAATATAAAGTTATTTAATAATATTATCAAACAATTATTTTAGTGTGCAAGAAATTATCAAAAATATAAAAAATCTTTATTGTCAGGAATTAAAAAAAAGCAATTAAAATTACTTAAATCAGACAATTGAATCTAGTATTTCATTCCTACATAATAGAAATAAAATTCTGAATGATGATTTGAAATCTCACCGAATTCTCTTTCGAAGATAATTTGAACTTGAGATTGGGATTCTTGTCGGAATAATTTTTCGTCACAGGAGTTAGAAAACGATCATTGTTTTTGCCATGGACATTTTGGACGAGATCGGTGTCCGTGCTTTTGATATACAAACTAATGGGCGACTTAACGTTGTCGAAGGTAATCTTCTGGGGCGTTACTTTTTGCGCACCATCGATGGAAAAGTACGTCGCCGGTTTTTTCCTACCCACGGGTACCTGACTGGGATCCTTTCCCGGAGTTAGGAATAGCTTCGGCCTTGGGGTCACGGGCTTCCGATTCGTTGGCGATGTTTCGTCCACTGGGTTTTTCGGAGTTGCCGTATCTTTTGGCACAATTGATTTCGGAGTGATTTTTGGCGTTAATTGCCTTTGGTTTGCAATAGAAGGAGCTTCTAGTGACATTTTCAATGTGGCTTTCGGTGTTGTTTTCGGTATAATTTTAGATGTCGTTTTCGGTGTTGCTTTTGGAATGATTATTGTTGGTGTCTGACCCAACCGGGGAGTTTTCACTTGAAGCTTTAACCCTTCCTGTGTTGTTAATTTACATTGCTTCGGTTTTAATAGTAACGATGATTTGTCTACTTGTTCTTTTTCTAAACACTTTGGTTTTATCTTGCTACTCGATTTACTAGGTATCATTTTATCTCGTGTACATTTTGTAGAAGTTCGAGGTTTTGAACATAACTTTTTTGTTGAAGAATTTTGTAAAGTCTTTCTATCTAATTTTGTATGCTTCTGTTCACTTAACAATTTTTGTGACTGTATCATTGATGATGTTTTACTTTTCATATAATCTGGAGAATTGAGCTTTTGAAACATATTTATTATAGGCTCACTTTTATTCTTAAAATAAGATTGGTATTCTAGGCATTGATTAAGCGTATTCAAAAATTTTGTATCGTCTTCAACATTAGTGAATGCTTCATCTTGAATTCCCAATTTATAAAGAGTTTCCAAACAAGTCTTGTCTTCATTCGCTATAGGATCTTCTCTATCAATTTCCAACATTAACTTTGCAGTATCTAAACACCTCTGACGTCTTTTTGCTAATTCTATTAATAAAGAACAATCTTGTTCATTCGTGTCATATATACTCTCTTTACTTCTATCTTCATTGTTATTAGGACTATACGATAAAATATTAAAGTCCTTTTGGAAACTATTATCTGAATTTAAACACTGTTCCTTCAGTAATGAAAAATGATTATTAGAAGGTTCTTGTTCATTAATATCTAAATGTTTATTATGTAATAATATACAGTCGCTTTTTAAAGACTCATCTTTACTTATTGATAAATTTTCATCACTAATAGATACAAAATGCTTTTCTAAAACATCTTTTGCAGTTATACTAGAATCTTCCATTCCTTTTACTGGTGTAATATCATTAATAAACAATTCTTTTTGGATTGAATCGATATTATTAATTTTATGTAATTCATGATCATCATTCTGAATAAGTTTTTTATTTACATGTTTATCCCTAGATTTTATCAATGAAAATGGCTTTCCCACATTTGTACTTTGAATTTTTGATACAGACTTAGATCTAGGTGTAATCACTGTACGTTCGGTTTTATTGTGCGTTTTTTTACAAGGATCTGAACTTCTAATGTCGATGTTGCTATCATTTAATGAAGCCAATTGACGTTCACAAATAGACAACATTTCATTCATATTTACTTTTGAAGATTCTCTTAAATAAAGGCTTTTTCTTGGATTTTTTTTTACATTACTTTGATTTTCGCACATCATATTACAAATTTTTTCCCAGTACTCAAATGATTTATCTGCAGTGGGTGTGAATCGTTTGATAGGTGTGTTAGAATTTGATCCAGCTTTACTTTTTGGTGTAGCAAAGCATTTGAATGCCTTAGAAATAAATTCTTGAGATGTTATTTTAGTGATATTTTCAGCCGTTTTCTTTGGAGTTTCAATCATAGAAATTTCGTTTCTATCTTTCTTTCCTGGTGTTTCTGTTTTATCAAGCATCAAGCCAGTTGCACTTGTCAATGATGGAGCTAATTCTGGCATAGATTCATCTTCAACAAATTTGCATAACTTTCGAAATTCTCCAGTCATTCTATGTAAACTTATTCCGGAACTATCGCCTGTCAATTGTTTTGTTGGTGATTCCAGTGATATAATAGAATCTTCTATTATTGATACTAGTTTTTCTGTAAATTTTGTTGGTGTTTTTTTAAATTTCTGAGAAAGTCTTGCTAATATATTAGGAGGATCAGTATGTTTTTCCAAAGAATTCTGAGTATATTCTTCAAATGGTGATAAAGCTCGATCTAATGCTAATAAAGCATCCCATACATCTGGCTTATCCATCTCTGTAATTAGATCTTCATTGTTTTCTGAATGCTCAAGTGGTGATGAAAAGAATCTCTGAGTATGATGACCTAAAACCAAAATGAATAGGTATAAGTTCAATTATATTTATTTAAAATAGTTATAAATGTAAAATTGTCTTGACTTCCAATAAATATGATAAAAAAATTGTATTTATTATGCTTTGATTAAATAATTAATTCAATATAAGTTAACAATATTTAACTATAATACTATTAAACACAATTACCTTCTTTTGAAGTTTTTATTAAGTTATATTTAAACATATTTTCTGAAGGTTCAAATTCTACAATATTTGGAGAAGATTTGTCTATATTTTCTCTTGCAATCTTATTTAAATTTTGATGATCTGTGATAGTTTCAATACTAAGTTCTGCAGAATATCCCTTAGAATTATTTATTAACTTTTCTTTCGTAGAAAATTCAGTACTATAATCAGGAGGCACTTTAATATGGTTCCTATTCGCACTATTTTTTGTACCTACACCATTTGAATTTAAATTATTAATAGGTGTACATATATTACTTATTTGCATTGAATTCTGAGTATTATTGCTGTTAATTGATTGTCTTTCTAAAGTAATTTCAGAATTAGAACTGGAAGAAGATAGTTTAACCGTATCACTACTTGAATATGAATAATTATCTTCAGTTGGTTTTACACTTAAATCAAATATGTGATCAAATTGATCAGATATAACATTTGAATTTCTTGAATAATTTTCTTCAATTAAAGATTTATTCAAAAAATCATCGTTAATATTTACATTGACATTATCATTTTCTATTCTGATTTTCTTATTATTATTATCAGAGGATTTTATTATTCTATCAGACGTACTGGACTCTATGGAGTCTTCTAAATGTATTGAACCATCATTTATATTTAGTTTTTCTAATGCAGATGTGATGTTTGTACATTTTTCTTTGTTTAAATTAGGCATACTTTTTGATTCACTATAATCTAAGGAATCCATTAGTTGAGAACTTCCTTTACCTAAGTTTAAATAAATTTTATTAGTATAGTATATTATAAGTTTTTAAATTATCAAAAAAAGAAATACCTAAAATTACATACAAAAAAATCTTGTCAAAATTTTAGGTTACTACGAACAAACTTTAATATGAAATGTAAAAAGTTACAGTAATTACAACACATTCATTACTATATTGTCTGACTGTGTTGAAAATAAAGTATGTCATTAAAATTATTAACAGTCTAACTCACTCTGAAAACTCATTAACGAGTCAACTAAGTCGTTTGACCATCGCCGCCTATTCACCGACATTTTGTATAGTCTTTCGCAATTAATATTCTTTAAATTTGTAAACAATTTTTATTAATTCTTATAATAACAAAAAACAAAAATTTAAGTAAGCAATAGTATCTCGTATGTCTTCTCGATTGCTCGTTGATTCGCTTTTGCTATTGTTATTATCTATATTTTTACCAGATTTTATAACGTTCGAAACTTCAAAATATCAGTACTACAGTTCTACCAACATAAAGCATACAAAAAATAAGACTAGGTGGAGCAAGAGTGAAGGGTCTTGCTGATGTACACAGGTAGGACATAGGTATGAAGGCTATGTGGAGACCTGGTGGAGACCTGGTGGAATCCTGGTAGAACTAGGTAGAACAAAGAGTAATGTCTGCAGTAAAAGCTCTGGTAAAAGCATTTAGCAGCATTTAGATTAGGAAACCTTTATAGGAAATGCAGAGATGCGCAGATCTTTATTGGCGCAATTGACAGTTGCGCAATATGAGTTATTACAATTAATCAGCCATAATCTGTAGTCCAGGTAGTTCTATCTGGTTCTATTAATAGTCCTGCCAGCCTGTACTTGTTCCTAACCTGTATCCTTGTCTCTGCTAGTACTTGCTAGTACAGTAACATTACCTTTACGTTCGATCTATATCCTATATCTTTATTATATCAGCAGAGGTAATCTGCCCTCAAATATTTGTAGTATTTAAAATTATTTCGATTGAGATTAAATAATATTCAGTTCTAAAGTTATATAAATATATTTTTGCCTTTAAAAGTAAATATATATTCAGTAGTGATTTCCCTTTCTAAATGTATTTATTAATAATAATGTTTTCTAAAAATTAATGTGTATAAATAATTTTTTCTATAATTGTGTGAGTAAAGCCAGGTACAGTACAGTAGTTTCAGGTAGTTCTTGATTTGGGATGTAATTGATTTGGGGATTCCGATTTCGGTTTCTTCATTGTTTGGCAACGTGATGGATATTGAGGTTAGGAGTATTACGGATCAAAAATATATTTACCATTTATGAATTGTCTATATATTTGTTTTTTCCTTATGTTTCCTTAAAAATCAAATGCTGCAGGGTTCTATAACTGTCGAACCGGTTTAAAATATGTGATGTATATTTTATTGCAATTGATAAACATTTGTAAAAACTGAGGTAAAAAAAATAAAAAAGAAACAAACAAAACAAATGGCGAAAATAGTAGAATCCCTAAAAAGGCTTAGCGTGGAAAACGGCACGCGAAGGTCTGAAAAGAGTAGATTAGCCAAAACTAAAGGTGAATTTATTGTATCTATTGAAGAGACAATCTCCGATAATGACCAAAACTACATTTTATCTATCTGTGGTACTCAAAGGTAATTATAGTTAACAGTAATAAATTTTTTTTCAGTTAAATAAATCTTTATTATTTATTGTTCTATGGTATCATTTTTCATTTAATTCTATAATAGTGAACCAGACTTCAGGGTTGGTGTGGCATTGTCAGACTATTCCTGTTCAGTTTATTCAGTTGGTGAAACCTTCAGTAAAACAGCAAGTCTCAACCACAATGAATCCTCTATTATAGGCATTAAGTTTAGTTCTAATTCACGAAATATTATTTATACTGCATCAAATGATGGAAAAGTTACAGCCTGTGATTTGCGAGCTAAAGGAAAAGTGATAGCAGAATTCAAAGGTTTGTTTCGTTTAATTGATAAATGTAAAATATTTATAGTATAAAATTTAATTTTAATATTTAGATGGTACTGAAGATGGTAAACTAAAGCCACTTGCTAGTTTTGATGTAAGCTGTGATGAAAGACTCATAGCAGGTGGAACTGAACATATTGGAGGTGATGCTTTTATACTTTTTTGGGATGTAAGATATAGTAATTCCAAACTCAATGGTAACAATAATCTTCTTGGTGGCTACTGGGAATCTCATATGGATGATATTACGTCTTTGACATTTCATCCAAATAAAAGAGATATTCTTGCATCAGGCAGTACAGATGGTCTGATTAATGTTTTTGACTTAAAACAAACTTCAGAAGACGCTGCCTTGACATATTCCTTAAATACAGAATCTTCAGTGGTAAATTTATTTATTATTTCATTTTATATATATATTTCATATTCTAGCAAACATTTTGAAATCTTTATATATTTCAGAAGTTGTAATAAATTCTTAAACTTATTTTATCGACTAAGCCATACTATTAACTAATTTCAAGTGCTTCTATATATTTTATTTTATAAATTTATAAAACATACATTAAACAAAATTGTATAAAATAACTTTTGTAAAGACTAGAATCAAAATAATACAAAATTATTTTCTATAAATATTCATTTAACAAGTTATAATGAGCATGTTCTGAGTATTCAAATATAAAAAATAAGGTTAATCTTTCAAAAATCTCTTTTCGTATTATATTATAATTGTATTTTTTCAAAGGATCGAATAGGCTGGCTCACAAATGATAACTTATGGTGTACAACACACACACATTCACTCCAACTATGGAATTGTGAAGATGCAACTCCTTACAATAAATACGATAGAAGTGACTTTACTTTGTCACAGGTAAAAACAAATTTATTTATTGCATCAATTTTTACTTATATGAAAAAAAATAATTCAAATTTATATTTATAGAATGATGATCCAGATAGCTGTTATTTAGTAAGGATACATGCTCCAAGTACATTTGGTAATCCTTATTTGCTTGCAGGCTTGAGCTCGACAAAAGGGTAAAATATTATATTAATGTAATATCAAAAACAAATGAAATATAATAAAGTAAGCATGTGCAACATTTTTTTTCAGAGAATTTCTCAAATGTCTAAGTTTTGGAAAAAATCAACTGGAGCCGTATTATAATATATCTGGAAATAAGCAAATTGTCCGTGACAGTTGGCTGCATGAAAAGGTAATAATATTTTGAATTATTTCTATTATTGTAACATAGTATATTAAATTACATTTTTATTTAATCAAATTAAATAGTATAGAATAAAAATGTTTAATTAATTTTAATGCACAATAAAATATATTTTCTTGTAAATCATTCTTATTCAATTTCAGAGTGGTTGCTTAGTCACTGGAGGCGAGGCAGGTATTTTAAATATTTGGAGACAAAATGAGCCAGTTTTAATTCAAAGGAATGCAAACCAGAAACGGACAGCAAAAATTGGAGCAGAGAAAAGTCGTTGTGACAAAAATCACAGGACTAAACCTTATTAAAGTTGCACAAAGTTGCTTAATATATTAGATTAAGTAATAGATTAATATTTTGTAAATGTAACTATAAAGCCTTAAAAAATATTTAAAAAAAAATTATTATTATTATAAGTGGAGATTTAAATTAAAGTTTATTAGAATGAAAAACATTCACTTTTTGTATATTACCTTTTAAGAGATTTATCATAAAGAAATTATTTTATAAATAAATTCATTGTGATACATTTATTTTATTTTATATACTAAATATACATTTAATTATATAAAACAAGAAGAGAAAGAAAATTAAGTTGTATTCTTTAAACAAGTATTTAAGCAAACATTCCAAGAAACTATTATCTATAATAAATAATATACTAATCAAATATTAGTTTTTAATATAATAATAATTTTAAGTAATTTTAAAATTATAATTTTTTATTTTACAAATTTAATTTTCGGGGTTACACTATCATGGAACTTGTTTCTCATGTTTTTTTATTGTCTTAAACAATAAATAAACTATTCAATAATGATTTTCAATAATTTTTTTGAGGATCAAACTTGAAAAATTTTTTATAGCTTATTTACCGAACGCATTTCGGCGCTCCGAAGCGTCCGAAAAGGCACTCTAATGCTGATGCGCGCAGCATTCAAAGCGATTAACGATGAAGTTCTTTTATTGATAGTTCCTCTTTAATTAATGATAAGTAAATTCTGCGCGTTCACGTGTTTGACAAAATCAGTTTATCAAAAGTCGTGCGATGACACTGTTGAACATTGACATTGACAAGGAAGAAAAACAGATTTCTATAGAAAAAGGACAACTGGAGAGATTGACAGTGTCGGGGGATAGTTCCTTGAAAACTGGAAAGCCTCAGATACTCTTTAAATGTACACGCGAAAATCAGCTATACCAATGCAAATTTTTGATGCAGTTCGAAAAGTATATGAAGATCTAACAAGAGAAGATCTTCTCTCCTGATGTCTTGGAAGATTTACACAAAATGCGAATGAGAGTCAAAATGCCGTCGTTTGGTCCATCGCTCCAAAAGCAAAATCCAGCGGCAAAACCATTGTTGATATCGCAACATATGTCTTTGTCATTACGTACAACAATGGGTTTCAAACACTTTTAAAACTATTGACCTACTCTAGAATTAAAAATAAATAATGAATTGTTTACTTTTGTCATGGAAGTGGACCAAAACCGAATTAAAGCCGCAAATCGCTCATCATCGGTAAAACGAAAAAGCTCTCGGAAAGACCTTACATCGCTCAGCAATGAAGCTGAAGAGAAAAATCCATCCTTGGAAAGGAAGCTTTACGATGTTGGGATAGTAGAGTAAAGGTAAAAAAATTAGCTAGTTAATATTTTGAATATTTCACATAGAAAATACGTTGTAAAACTTTAAATGCATTTTTATAGAAACTATATTTTTCAAATTTGCGTACATCATAGCTCATTTAATTTTTATCCGATTGATATCAAATTTGAACTGCATCTTTTTAAATACATTATCAATAGAAGTGCCGGTACATTTTATGATTGATAAATAATTGAAGTTGTAATAAACAATTTAAAGTCGGTTTTTTTTTTTCAAAAAAAGGACAAAAAAATTACAATGAAAGTCTGACTGCAAATTTTTAAAAAAATAATTAAATCACGGGTACTTCCAACAAAAAACTATTGCAGATTAACAACAAATTTTTCCCCCTCTAGGTGGTGTATAGAAGCTGCAGTATTGTACGCAGATTTGCTCCATGGAAACTAAAATTTTTCAGTATAACTTGCGGCTCGATGCCATTTTGTATGATAATTAAAAATATAAAATATTTTTATATTCTGTACTACTTATATAATAAAACCTAATATTTTATTTTGAACGATTGTTTAGTTATTGAATAAAAAATTCCTGAAAATAGCTTCTTTTTTCAGTGCGCCGAGGTAATGTAAAAAACCCTTAAGAAAGTAGTGCTTTATGGGTAAATCCACGAAATTTAACATTTCATGCAAGTGTATAAAAATTTCATTACTTTCTTTTTATTTATGTTATCAAATCTAAAAATGGTAATTTAATGTAAAAACATTAAATATACAAGTTTATAAAGTATACATATTTATATACTATATATGTATAATTACACAGATGCTATTTTAAAGTATTTGTTTTTAGATGCGAAGTGAACTAAAATTTTTATATTTGATATATGAGTTGCATAAAATGTTCTATTTTGAAAAATTAACTTGTACAGTATCGATTACTTATATGCAAGCTATAAAAATATATCTAAACAGATTTGACAAATGTGCTTAAAAAAATATTTTAATTTTTTCCTCTTAAATGTTAAAGATTTGTGGATATGCTAATATTAATATTAAAAAATTGTGTTAAAATTCATTAATTGTTTAAAGATTTTTAGGATAATGAAGTTCTTTTGTATAGCCAACAGTATTCTAGAAGAGTCTATAACGATAAGTTATAACAATAAAAAAACATAAAGTAACAATATAATTAAATAAAACAATAACAGTAACAATAAAATTGAAAATAATATAATGATAATATAATAAATTATAACTATTATTAATCAGATTTGTGACGTTAAATCTACTAAAAAAACTAGAGGATTAGTGGAATTTAAAAAATTAAATAGCCATAAATGATATTGGATTGTTATAAAAAGTGATATCAAAGTTGATATAGTATTTGAATAATATACCTAATATTCTGCTATATTATTTTTATTTTTATGAATAACATCTTCTATTTGTTTCTCACGTATACGTCCACATAACTTCATGTAGGTATTAAATTAATAAATATTTTAAAATATTTACAAATTTAAAAAAAATATTTGTCTATATAGGAATTTAAAAGGTTTAAAACAATAAATACTTTTTATATAATACCCTTTTATAATCTTTTTTATTACAATAACAGTTTTATGTACATTTATAATAAATATGTATTATTTTGTCTCTTACATACTTAGTTTTATTGAACAATGTGTGACTTAACAATTAAAAATGCAGTTCACGTTGTAAGTATTTAATGGAATGCGAGTTCATCATATATAACAAATAATCTATTCATTCATATGTATATAAAGGATGTGTCAAAGTATGGGAATTAGCAAATAGCTTTTTAAGGAGTTTCTTTAGAGAAAAACATTATTCAACTAAAAATTTAGGATTTTAAATGAAAACTTCTTTGCTTAGAAGTATAATTTTCAATATGTAAATAATGGTTTCTATAATTTTTCCTGAAGATTTACTTCACTGTATCTAACATTTTGATGTACTTCGCATATATATATAAAGTTTACAACAAAAAGAAGAAAGAGGACTATGAATAAATTTTACAGAATATATCTAATATGCATATATGTAAGAATGCATATTCTTACAATCGATCTTACAAAGTATTTAGATTTAATACCTAAAGGCTTTGAGGTAATCAACATTATTCATATTGATTCTGAATAGTTTTCTTATCCAAGAAAATTTTTGTTTTTAATCATACAAGATTTTAACAACGATTAAGTTTAAAAAAAGGCGTTAGATTTCATATTTCTAAAAATATATATTATAGCATAAGATCATCGCAGACAAGTTTGTTTTATTTTCAGTAAACCTTACAATGCATACCATTAATGTGGACTTATTATGGCAAATGAAATACTAATCGGATACGAAAAATCTTATCTACTTGATTTTATTTTTTAATACTATGTTAAATTTTTGTTTTTACTTTTTAAATACGATACTTCATTGCATTGAAATAAGAATATTCTGCTGCCACTGTAGGAACATAGTTTCATTTAAGAGCAATCATCTGTCATTTTAAATATTATTACATTTATAAATATAAAATAATATATTGCGTTATTTTAGAAGTCAAAAATGTATTCACAATATTATATATTGTAGTAATCAATAGATTGATCTATTGAAAAATAGTGAACATATCATTTAATTTTAAAAGATTATAACAATATGAGCATGTATCATAAATTGGAATGAAGCTAAAATTTAATTTTATAAATTAAATAATTTACTAATAAACACACATAAAATACATCATATTTAACGTTAGAAATTTTGTTTAATATTCGATCTATTACAATTAAGTTTAAATTAGAATACTAAAACTTTATTATTAATTTATTTATCAGGCTTTCGCATGATTAAATATATTTCACGATATGAAATAATTACTTAAATAAGGTTTGTATTCATATCAGTGCAACTTTTTCATAGATTTAATTTACTAATTATTCTCAATAAAATTAGTGTGTATATGTAGTTATATTCCCATAATCAATTTTGTATACATTTATAAACGGATTACAAATATAATATAATCATCTGAATTTTCATGCCATTTACTTTTGTTACAATAATTAGAAATAATTTGACTTCTCAACTGTTGGAAATTATATTTAAACAATTATTTCTATTATTACAAAATAATTGAATTTGTAGTTTATCCAAAAACGAATAGTACAATCAGTTATCACAATTCTGATTACTTTTATTTTCATTAAACTGAAACAGTTAAAAAGTAGAATATATAAAAATAGTTTCCATCAGCATCACCTGTAAGACTAAAAATACAAGAGGTACCTTATGGTCTCTTTCATCGAACAGTTCATTAGAAAAAGTAAGCGATGATAATTGGAAAAATGCTTATTTTTTGTATTTTACGCTCAACCAATAATCAATTGAATTTCATATTTAGCAATATATTTAAGTAAAAAATGATAAAATGAAATCACTATATACTTATTTTCTTTTTTGTATAGCTGTATTTGAACGATTTATACAGCTATTTAAGGTAAAGATTTATAATAGGCCATATTTTTTCTACTAGTTAATAGCGATTGAGAATTTATAGATAGTTCTTTAAAAAAATGATAGATTTAGTTTATTGATTGATTTTTTCCCTTCAATACTAACGAAGGAAAAAATATATTCGGATTCGATGCTAATGTTGTAGGTGTAATCTTAAGCTAAGATTAAAAAGATTTATTGTTTATCTAGTTTGGAATGATTATCTTGAATATTGATTTGGTAAAAAATAAATTTTAACTGTAAATTTATTAAAAGTTGTGTTTAATAACCGCATATTTTAAAATACTCATACATAAAAAAAAATTTTGTCCTTAATAATTTACTTTTATTAATAGTAAATTTATATTCATGGAAAATACATTTTTAATATCTCGCACATATTCATTTTTTTTATAAATATTAATAAGTATGTGTGATTAATTTATTAAATGATACCTTTTAAGCTTTACTTTCATTTTTAAATATGTGTATTGAGAAACTTTCTTTACTACAGTCTAATCTTAGAATTTTTATTATTACTTGTGTTAAAACTATACAAAATCAATTGAAAATAATTAATATTTATGAGTTAAAAATATATTTATAAAAGTTCACATATCAATATTCAATATACAGTTTTTTCAATACTCTTAATCAAAAATATAAATTATTATGATTCTCTATGTATATACGTTTTGTTAAAGTTTGAACAGGACTTTATTTTTCCATAAGATAAAATTTAGTTTGTTTTATGAGATGGAGTAACAATTTAGCACATTATCACTTATGCACACGCAATGATGCAGTAACAACAAAGTATTTCTGATTTATTTGTTTATATGTATATGTACGATCTCCATTTTATAACAATTCATAATTCGTACATCTTTGCAATTTATAACATCATACTAGAGTTAAAGTTATAGTCTATTGTCTTTATGATTGATTGAGAAATATCTTTCATCATTCTTCTTTTTTATGTATCGACTGTACTTACAATAGTTTTTAACAGATTTGTTTGCTTTCATTATTTCCGCTATCGTACATGCCATTGATTGACAAAAAACTTTATTTAATCCTATTGCACATTGTGCATATAAAATACACCTTAAGTCAATATATTGATCTGTCTCGTAAAATAATTCTAAGTAGAAAGACAATCTTTTTTTTGGTTTTCTTTTTTATTTATTTATTTATTCTTTCATTATGTTCGGTCGAGAATACTTTTAATGTTTTGTTTTATTCGCTTTTTTCCTCTCGATAATACTTTTAGTGAAAAACAATAATATTCTATTTAAAGCAAGAGAAATAATTAAAAATATCGAATTTTAATACTAATGTGTTTCTGAGTAGGTATGAATTTCACAATCACTTTTAAATACCAATAAAAAGTTATCAGCAAAACTATTGTAAACAAAGATTTTCATTTTATATTTAATATATTATTAGTATTGTTTGATTGGTGTAAATTTACCATTATATCCATTTTTAAAAATAAATATAAATTCAAAGACTTTGTTTTAAATCGTCATTAATATATAATGTAAGAATTTTCAGTATTCAATAAAAACAACAAATTTTCTAACTTATTTGATTAAAAAGCAAAACTATTAATGACATTAAATAAAATAGTTTATTTTTATGTGTAACTAATATGTTTATCACTCATTGCAGTAATAGAAAAATTATGTAGTTACAAGAGTGGCAGTGGATGAATCTGAATGAAGCATATGATTTAATATTTGCTTCTCCATCTTTACACTTTTATTATATCATTGAGTATATACATATATATTTTTAACAATGCATTTTCTACACGTGAGAAAAATGTTAATTTTTTTAGAAGAAAATCAATTAGTTACCGTTTTATTGGTTGGCACAAATATCGCAATTTGATTTTTCTTCAGTTTTTTCTTCATATCTCTTTTATTGTTTCTACAGTACAATAAAATATAGTTTGCCTTAAAGGATGGTATGAGAAATAGTTTACTTTGACAGTACATTTACACACATGTGATAAGTCACCATTTTACTCGCAAATACTATATATTTGTATACATATGTGCCTGTATATTTTTATAAATGCATAAAAGTATACATATATACAAATATATATTGATATATAATTATTTATTTACTTATTCGAAACATGTATACAATACGTTTCCGTCGATGGATGAATGAAATTTATATACAAATTACCGAGCATGCATTCATTCATGCTAAATAGATAGGAATGAGTTTATGATTATTTAAGTACATTAAGATTAATATTAGAATGTAAATGAAGTTTAGATTCGTTACGAATAAATCAAATTTATTCGTTATTACGTTTTGAGGTTCAATATTTTAAATAATTAATATAAAACTATTACTCCCAGTAAGTACAGAACGAATACATTAGAACTAAAATCTAATATCTCTTGAGATTTATAAATGCAGCACAGTCATAAAAAGTGTATAGAATGGAACATTTGAAGAAGCTTAATTTAATTACAAAATTATTTAAAATCAAGAAGCTTTGTACAAAGAAAATTAATCCTGTTCTATAAATTACAATAAGAAATATAAGATGTATCAATTTTAGATTTAAATTGAACGATCTATTGATTATTCATAAAAATAAGTATTCCAATAAAATCTATCATCCATTAAAAAAAAATACGAATAAAATTAATTAGTTTAATAATAAATAATATAAAGCTAAAATAAAAATTATTCCAATTCATCTTTTTTAATCCATCTTTAACATATTGTTTTTAAAAAATCATTTAATATTTTTATTAAATTATCTGAAACTTTCATCATTCAATAATTCAATCATTACAATGTACAAATCACTTTTAAAATATTCATTAGGCCATTTAATTAAAATTTTACATTTAGCAACCTCTTATATCTCTTTCAATAAATATGTCTTATTTTTAGCACCGCTCGCCTCATATATACAATATATACTTAAATAAAAAGCAGCCTGAATAAAAAATTAACACTTTAAGTTGGCAGTAACAGGCTTGTTTCTCTGGCTAATAGAGTAAAAAAAAAAACAGATTTACTTTGTAGGGACGCGGCCCTACATGTATACGAGAGTAAGTGTGTATGCGTATCCTACGAGACGGCGCTTCTGCCGATAAGCGGAAGCCGCCGATAAGAATTTGCAAGAGGTACGTGCCGCAAAAGCGACGGCATGTGCCAGTTTTTCTCTCGTCCCTGCTTAAGAACACAGGTTTCACGAGGCTCACCCCGGTTCTCATCCATAACGGGCCCTGTACACCGACAAATCAACCTGGTATCGCGTAGTTTGTACCGTCGCGTTAGATAGAGTGTAAATTAATTAATAAATTAAGTTATATTAATAAATCCTGTATTTATTTAATCAACCACCACTTCCACCTCGAGTGAGGACCATATCTAGAAGAATCCCCATTCTGGTGACCCCGAGGGCAACTGATCGCTAGTGATCGCTGCACCAGGAGGAAGCGCGGACGCTGCATTAGAATACGCGAGATGGTGGCCAAGCCAGGAGCTCAAGAAAAAAACCCGCACCCCAGTCCAAATTTTTCTCCTACCCACTCGCGAGTGATTGGTAAAAAATTCATTGTGAATAATTATTTTTTGTGAGCGGCATCGAGCAGCAGCAGCAGTGATCGGTGAAGCCGCCCAGCAACAGCAGCAGTGATCGGTGAAACAGCCCAGCATCGCCGGCATCAAGCAGCAGCAGCAGCAGTGATCGGCGAAGCAGCCCAGCATCGCTGGCAGCAAAGTCAGCAGCAGCAGTGAACAGCTAAGCATCACTGCCAGCCAATAGCACCAGTATATTATGGCTGCTTTAGCTGTGAGTTTTTTTTTTGTTTAAAGCGTGCCGTAGATAGTGCGGGTGGAAAAGTTTGTGAAAAAAAAATTGTTTTGGTGTCACGTGTCACCATCAAGTTCGCGCGCGATCGCGAACAAAACACGCGCGCGACAGCCAAGTTCGCGAAACCGCGAAGCGTTAAAGTTTTTCTTTTTCCTTTTCTTTTTGTTCAGTAAAATATATATATATATATATATATATATATATATATATATATATAAACAAATTAATTAAAAAAATTAATTGGTTTTAATTCACTTGCTGTAACCTTTTAATTATATTGATTTTTAAAAATTTTTAGTGTAGTTTCTTTTTGATTAAATAAAAGTTTTTTTCTTTCTCTTTCTTTTCTTTCAAAAAAAATATAATAAAATAAGGTGATTTTAAGCGATTTTTTTTCGTTTCAACGGTACAGAATTTTTTTTCTCTTCTTTTTCCTTTTATAAATAAATCAAATAGAAAATTTTTTGTTTCTTTTTATAAAAAAAATTAAGATAATAAAAATTCATTTTAGCTTAATAAGAAAAAATTGTTCGCACCCATATGGCAAAGTTAAGCTGATAAAGTTAGCGTTAAGGATTTACTTCATTTGTGCGAAGTATGCTCTTGTTGCGCATGTCCAGCGTGATTACAAAGTGTAGCCCAATTGGAGCATGTGTCAGACGTAGCAAGGCAAGCTTACGCGGAGCAAAGGCGAAGTAAGGCGGTATAAGCTTCCATAGCAAAATTAAAAAAAAATTCTCTTTTCTTCTTTCCCTCCAATAAGTAGGATTACGGTTCAACTTAGAGCAGACGAGCGCGTAACGCGGCAAAGCGTAATAGCGTTAGTCGAAGATTTTATAAGTTTACGAAGATAACCGTGTAGAGAAACTTTTTGTCTCTTTCGTAATCGAACGAGTGGGATTCGCGATCTCGCGCCGTCTTTCTCACGATTGAGAAAGCGCGCGTTGTGTAGCTGCACTGCTCAGCGATCGTATCGTGTCGACAACTACGCGCTAATCAAGGGGTGCAATTGTACAACAGCCGGTAAGGCGAAGATCTCCTTAGATGTAAGGGGACACACTATACGGTTACTCTGCCGCGCTCAAGTAGATCGCAGTCGGTAATACTAGCAGTCTGCTGTTAGTATTGCTCGGGAGATTTAATTCGCCCCTTTGGATGGATTTTCCCCAAGCGTGGATCGACTTCTGCCGTAGGTCAGTCGCAGCCATACTTGCTGGTCTCTGCATACATATCAAAATATGCCAGGAAATGGCCAAGTAGGAGCGCATTGCCCCCATATCGAATATCCTCCACCGTTACCACGCGCGGTGCGCTTAAGGGAGTTTAAGTTCACGATGTTCAACAAAAATACAGTGGATGGATGGTTCGCGTCTTTCAAGCGGGCATTGCGAGAGGCCAGTTGTTGGTATGATCTCACTGATAGATCTATGGATGATCTAATAGTGCCTGAATAGAAGAAACAGAGACATCCCAGTCTATACTGGATATTGTCATTAGAGATGTTGAGATAAAAGAGGGAACCACACCTGATTTGACTGACTTGGAGATGGAAGAGCTGATTGCAAGTGAAAGGGTGTTGCACATAGATGAGACAAGCATGACATCCGTTGAACAATTGATCAAAGAACAAGCAAAGAAGGATAGTGAGCTTTATGCCCTAAACCCGCCAATATTTGAGATAGAAGACAGGTATCCTGACGATTCTACTCATCTAGAGGCTACCCCACAAATAGATCTAGTTCTTACACAAGCATCTGGTACTATAATGAAACAACCCATCCCCAAAAGTGAGATCCCTGCACGGAAGATACACTTGACATGAGAAGCAATTTTTCATTCTAACGAGAGCATAATGGAAACGCAAAGTACAATTAATTAACCACAATCACACAGGCCTATAAAGTGTACCAAGTCTTGAACGAAAAAGCACATATAAATACTCACGAATATAAAAGCGAAGTAAGGAATAATATGATAAAAGCAACGCTTGCGAACGCGAACTGTAATGTGCCAAGACGATATACGAACAACATTAATAACAGCTCAGAACCGTTCACAGAACTAGTGTCCGTCAAGATGATAGAACATATTATTACTGAAAGATCTGATGTCAAGCGGTCCATCTACGATGCAAATCCTGGTGTGGCATATGAATTAGGTAAAATGATACCTATTAAAACTGTCTTTGGGATGAAGCCATACATCATGGAGTTAATCACGCTTCCTAAAATTAGACTAGTCATGCCTTATTCTATATATAATATATACACAATTAATATCCACAAAAATAATCATAATTCGATGGTAATACTACCAGTGCAAGTTGCCTGCAACAGCCATCATCAATGCTACGAAGTAAAACCGGTCAAATGTTACACTGCACCCTCCAGGATGGTGTGTTTAAAAGGAGAATACAAGTTGTATGATAACTACCTCCAAGCATTGTATAACAATAGCATAACAGGATGTACTTATATGCTTTCAGGAGGGCTATCTCCCATAAGATATCAACTGAATTCAGGGAATTTTATCGGGGCTAGTACACAGACACTAAACATAGTATAGATTAACCAAGGATTTATAACAAAACTTCCAGAATACTCAGCTAACAATCAGTCATTGTTGATCACATCCGAAGATGGGCCCTATGTCATTCTTGTTAATCAAATATTCAGTACAGTGAGCTTGAGCAGTCCGAAGGGGAAGAGGGCGGAAATAACGGTAACGAGTCGCGAGCCACCCCACCCGAATATTCAGAAGAGGGTCTGCGAGACCCTTTCGATAGCGTTAACGAAAACAACGAGAGACCAGAGTAAGAGGGCGAACCATCGAGTAGGCAAGCGACCCCACGTAACCAACATAATTCCCGCAGAAAGAGGAAGCATAGGCTTAATATTTTGCGAAAACAGCCAAATAGCCGAAATAGTTAGATCGCGAGTCTAACCAAGAATCCGTTCAAACACTTATTTTTCAGATTCTAGAACCCCCATCTATGCTGCTTAGGCAAGTACAGGAAGAACTCGAAAAGCTAGAGAAGTACCACGCTTCTCTACCATACGGCTCCCAGCGCCTCAGCTACGAGATCGCCGAGACTCATCTGCGGCAGTATATTAAGGACTTTAGTATTAATTACCAGCGTAGCGTGTGCAGGATACGGTTAGACTTGCATAATACGAAGTTAAAGGAGCGATTTGACTGCGACTATGATTCACCCGCAGTTGTTCGTTGATGGCAAACCCGTAACCAATTTGTACTCATACAATATTCGCGTACTGACTGGGCGTAGGAAAATCGCCAGTTTCTTTTCAGAACTTGGTGCATCCACCGTGAAGATCGAGCGCGTGTATTTACGGTCATTCAACACCACGATGATTTTCGACGCGGGAGACCTGGTCATGTCCTGCATGTTTCAGATTCACGCGTGCCTGAATGAGCTGACGTGGACGTATAGACAAGGCGAATTGAGTCCGGTATGCCTGAAGTCCTCTTTGTATGATCCGCGAGAGGAGCGACAAGAGCACGCAATGAGCAGTAAACCTGTGGCATATCTCGTATTCCAGGTGATGCACTGTTTAGAGGCGATGACTCTCACCACCAAAGATATGAGCGCCTCAGAGTTTATGTGCTTTTATAGGGTAATGGATTTCTCGGAGAACTTTTCAGACCTCAGGATCCATTTTGATGCTTCGATCAAGCGTTATACAGGAGAGGATGCATACCTGCGAATGTTCGAAGAAGCAGAGCGTTTCCGCTTTGCGTCAGCCGTGATTCGTAACGATACCACGCCTATCTATTCGAAGGTACTCGATCGTATACTGCGAATGTAGGCCGCGCGTAGCATAGACTTCAGGGTCAATCTTCAGGTCCTTGATACAGTCGCGATCGATGTAACGGTGGATACGATCAAGCGGATAACGAGGTCTTTCAAGGCCAAAGACGTACGACTCGGTCCCGTTCGCGATATCTTTGAACATTTCTTCGAGGTCGAGGATCTGACGTTGCTGGTTGTACGAGACAACCCCTTTTACAGGTCGAAAAGCCTGGAGAAGGGGTGTTTCGCGAACTTACGCACGCTTAGGATCATAAACAGCAAGAAGGTGCTCATTAGACATCTATACCAGTTTGTAAAAAATAACCAGATCTTGCGTAGGCTATGTGTCCCACGTGTCACAGTTATTGACGGCCGTGTTCTCGGACAAGAATTCCTTGGAGGAGTTCAGCTTCGCCTACTCCGAAGTACAAGACATTCCCATGGAGAACGGAGATCCGTGGCCGGAGATTAAGGACACCCACCTGAGTAGTCTCGAATTAGACTATCACCACGATATCAATGCCCTCCTGATCAACGTCAAAGCGCGTAGCGTTGATAACCTCGTGATGACGAACAGGTTGGGGAAGCAAGTCAGGTTTCATCGACCGCAGCATGGTGAGCAACGTACTCCGACACAACGACGCATTCAAAATCAAAATGAACAAAGGCGCGTTCAAATTTATCTCAGACCTGGAGTGCGACATCAAGTATAAAGGGGGAGTTGTTGTCAGAAACGCTGAGTGTGTGATTATTTTTAAAGAATAAACCTGCGATCAGGCCTCCCTGTTCAAGCTGCAGGCTAAATTGCAGGTGTGGTAACCTAGGTTAAGTTAGATCTAAGTCTTTGTATAAAAAATGTATACATCGATAATAAATAAAAACAAACCTGTCAACCGTATATAAAATTTAATTTAAGTTTAAATGTAGAACGTATAGAGAGAAACTCCCATATTGGCCCCACCCGATTTTACCCATAGTAAAATCGCAAAAATGGGGGGAGCGATGTAGGGATGCGGCCGTACATGTATACGAGAGTAAGTGTGTATGTGTATCCCACGAGGCGGCGTTTCTGTCGAGAAGCGGAAGGCGCCGATAAGAATTTGCGAGAGGTACGTGCCGCAAAAGCGGCGGCACGCGCTAGTTTTTCTCTCGCCTATGCTTAAGAACACAGACTTCGTGAGGCTCACCCTGGTTCCGATCTATAAGGGGCCGTGTATACCGACAAATCAAACGGGTATCGCGTAGTTTGCACCGTCGCGTTAGATAGAGTGTGAATTAATTAATAAATTAAGTTATATTAAAGAATCCTGTATTTATTTAATCAACCACCACTCGAACCTCGCAGGTATGGGAGCGAGGACTATATCTAGAAGAATCCCCATAACTTTTTGGAAACACATTGCATACATGCTATCACACACTCATTCATTACACACAAAACAAAACAATATATATATATGTGTATGTATATTTATACATATCTAGATTATATGTATAATCGTATTATTTATCTATATCTTTATCGCCATCAAATATAGCAACAGGTTTTTATTTTCTTACATTTTTTGTTTAAAAGACTTATCTAAAACGATATATCCAGAACTGTCAGTCAAGCTTATTCTGTATCATATAACAAGCGAAGTATCAACAAGAAAGAGGGTCAGAGAAATCGGCCTATTTAAACTTTTCAAGTTGGCCTCTAATACTTTTCTTTTTTAAATACGGTTTATTTGTATCTATCTTGAAAATTTTTTTTAATCTGTGCTGTTACTTTGTATAAATACTACCAGCTGTTTCCAGATCTATCGTTATTACCTCTATGTTCGTTTTTATTATTATTTTCTTCTATTTCTCTTGACCATCTATTAATTTATTTTGCACAATCCTCGTTATAAGAAAAATCGCTAAGTTCGAAGAGATTTTTATGTTTCTACAAATATTTGTCTATACAAATTTAAAGAAAAAAGTATCAACATCACTTTACAATCTCATGCATGTGTAACCGTATCGCGATGTGTACAGGATACTGAAAAATTAAAATTTCCGATATTTTTGTAAAATTAACGTTAGACGATATATCACAAAAATGATTCTAAAAAATTCATTGCTATAAAATAATTTCAATAATTTAGAATTTCAAATTTAATTAATTAACGCAATAATTTTATCACTAATGAACAGAGAATGAATAGTTAAGACGAATAAATAGTCTTGTAAATAAAATAAGCTGAATTAAATAATATGTTCTTTATTAAAAAATTATTTCGAATATTAATAACGATTAATATTCTGTTAATCATTAAAGAACAGACTTTTCTGTTATATATTCTTACAGATCAGACCTTACGTTTATCACAAATATTAAAATTTTAGCCCAAGCATCAGTTTTTGTAATATACATTACCTAAAATCGAACCGCTGTGAATGTATATTATAAAATATATACCTGCCCTTACTATTTATTTCAAGAAACTTATGTTTAAATATACTGACAGTTAACAACATCCTTTACATAAATAAAAAATTCATAAATATTCAGATTCATTCTTTTAAACAATTTAAATGATTTTACAATAGTATAATACTTACTACATTTTTATAGCTAATCTCTCAATGTTTTAAAATGTCAAGATGATTATTTTATGTAATTATGAATGTTTAAAATATCAATATTCACGATATTATTGTGTGAAGTAACAATTGTATTGATTGTTTTTTCGCATAAGAAGTTAATATCACACTTTTCTTATCCATATTTTTTATACAGAAAATATAAAATTAAGTTGCTATTTCCTTTCACCCCATTTTATAGACATCTGTAAGCCATAACATTTCTTATTCCCGAAACCTGCCAACATTTAAATCCGTAAAATACTTTTACCTAAAATCCTTAAATGTAACTTAAACGTTACGAACTCTTGAAGGAGTTGACTAATATAGTCCATTCATTCCCTGCTCATCACATTTTCCTCATTATTTACAAGTGTACAAATATTCTTCGAACAACACTGGGTAATAAGAATGACCGAAAATTATAAAAAATCATATTCAGTATCCCCTGCACACCGACTAAATTACCTCCTATCGCGTTTCGCCGAGAACGTCGGTAATCAGAAGGACTTGACTCGACTTCGCGGAGTCTGTTGCTGTGAGTCCTCGGCCGCTTGGGCTCCGGCCACCCCGGTTCTTTTGGGTGTCGGAGATGACGAGGAAGTCGCCGAGCCACCAGTGGATGCGCGCGCCGATCTATTGAAGTGCTTGCGGCCAAAGCGCAAGATACGTCACAAAAACAGCACTTCTTCCTCCATCGGTTGTTGCGGCTCAGCTCGTTGTTGTTGTTGCTGCTGCTGTTGTTGTTGTTGTTGTTGTTGTTGCTGCTGCTGCTGCTGCTGCTGTTGAGGCTGCGACTGCTGTTGCTGCTGCTGTTGGACATGGTGCTTGCGAGGATATGGCTCAGGTATACGAGTATTACGAAGGGAACGATTCGAGATGGAAAAGTGGCTGAGTGAGCTGGAGCCATTATTGTGATGCAAGTTACTGCTACTACCGAGCTCGGGCGAGGAAAGAGTAGAAGTACTGGTCACAATAGCTGGACTGCTACTTGTCCGCGAATGGCGATCCGGACTATTGTTGCTTATTGTACTGCCGCTCCTGCAGGTTAAAAAAAGAAAATGAAAAATATAGTATTGTAATTCTAATTAAAAAATGAAAATTAAACCAGTGTTATATTTTTTAATATAAATTACAAATATATTTTATGTCTCAGGCAACTTTAAATTTTTAATTAAATATTAAGTATAGATTTTTGGAAATAAATATTAATATATTATAAATCACAAAATTACAAATTTAGTATTTCTGCAATGGTCAATATTAAAAATGTCATATGTCTAATATTTAAAATTAACTCAATCACATACACATAAAAAATAATCGATGACAACTGCATGAACAAACATATACCTTAAGTATGTTTCATAATGATGACTATATTAAAAAATATACATTTTTACTTTAATTTTCAGTTTTTAATAAATTTACAAAATTTTCTAAGTTTAAGTACAAAATACTAAAATTAATTTATATTTGTTAAAAATTACTTAAGATGTATAATATTATAATTGTCGATTTTATTTGTTTTTAATCTTCAGTAAATCACGTTAGCTTCTAATTATTTACTTCCTTTTATGCAAAAATTAATATTTGTTTCTATTCAACATTATTTAATAATCAACCATGCAACAAATATAAATACAGCCAAGAAAAATATTATTGACTAAATGAGTAAATTAATAAGTTGCTTTAAAAGTTAATGTTAATACAATAATCTATTACAACTCATTAAGGTTTAATTATTGTTATTCAATCAAAACCAGAAAACTTTCAAAATGCGCAATTACTAAAAAATAAGTTAAAAAGTTTTAAGCTCAAGCAAACTACGTATTTACTTTAAACTTACAAGAAAAATTCCGTTTTTGAAAATTTTTAGAATATAAAACTTATAGTAAAAGTCTCATTACAGGTGTTTTAACTGAATTTGACTGAAAATCTTGCATGACTGAAAAGAACAAAATTGTAATATACTTTAATGTATTCTATAATTCTTTAATATGAGATAAGTGAAAACAATTAGAAATATGCACGATCTACGGAAACATTATTGAAAAACATGGAAAAAGATAATAAATATCAATAAAAAGAATCAGAAAATTTTGTTTTAGTTTCAATTTAATTCAAATTTTTAGTAATATGTCGGAAAAGAAGATACATCTATATACTTTTAAAAAAGAGTTTGTCATAATAAATAATCATTTCGTGAGAAAGGTTATTATAATGAAAGTAAGTAAAGAAATATTAAAGTCACCGACAATGAAATAATTAAATTATATACAATCTTTTTTAAAATCTCTTTACACACCTGGAGTTACTATTGTTACTGCCACTGGCCAACTTAAGCGGCAACTGCTGTTTAACGGGGAGCTGCTGAACTTTATGTTGGTTTGTGGCACTGAACAGATTTTGAGGTATCATGCCTTTCTCGTCGGTCTGCGACTTTTTCCTGGAGGTTTGGTTGCCATCGCCACCCGAGCCCATCGTCGTCAATGGAACCACGGGAACGGCCGTTCCCGTCGTCAGACTGACACCCTGGCGCGTGAGCGCCTCGAGCTTTCGGTACAATTGCTCCCTTTGCTTCTCGACGTCCCGCTGCTTCGCGGACAACTGGGTGCGCAGCTTGTTCAGTTCAGCGCGCTCTTCGTCGAGTTGAGCCCGTTCTTGCTGCGAAGTTGCGCGAAATTCGGCGCGCTCGCGGCTCAACTGGTCTTGCAGATTGCGCAGCTCCTCGAGTTGACGATTGGGATTGGGGCGATTATTCGATTTGCTCATACTGCCCTCCTTGTAGCCAGCTTAAATAGAGAAACAATTAGATGCGATATCTTTTTAGTTATACTGAAATGTCAATAATATTAATTCTAAATTGACAAGAAAATACACATTTTTAATATTTACCCAATTGCGCCTGCAGGCTTTCAATGGTTGTCATTTGATTACTTATAATACAAAGCAAGGTATGCACGTAATGCGACAATTTTACAGCTACTTCGCGTTGATCTTTATATGCGTCCAGTTCGTCTTCTTCCTTGCCTTCCACTGGCTCCATTTCGTTGGTTTCGTGGTTTTTCAACAAAGGTGGTACGGCATTATTCAATGCTACCGTGTCTCGCCATGGATAACGCTCCTATGAAAATGTTTTTATTTTTGATAAATATCTTTGTTTATAAATAATCGATCAGTTGAAGCAAGAAAGCAAAAGTGAGACTAAATAAATTTATGTTTACACGCTTCGAAATAAAATGGAATTTTTTGATAAAATAAAATATACATGGTTCGTTCTAAATATTTCATATAAATTGCATTTAAATACCTTATTGTGATCGAAGCCGGCAAAAGTTTCTGCTCTCCGGGGTACAGCGAGCGAAGGTGGTACGTATGCTTCGCTATGCCGCTCGCCAGCAGAGCTTAAACTCCTTGATAGCGTTCCGCCATTCGCTCCGCAGGACAATGAACTTGCGAGTCGCATTGCCTCTTGAACAGCTTCGAGCGCCTGATATTGAAATAAATTAAAAATAAACAATTTTGTATACGCGATAGGCGTATAATTTAGCCATAAAAGTAAATTTCGAAGTAATCTAACACTTTACTTTTGATCAGTGACAAATGATTATTATAACTTATTGTAAAAAGTATGAAAATCTTTCTACCGTTTCTAGTTTTAAACAGTGTAATATAACTTTTACCTCTTGCCACATCTGCGTTGAATTAATACCTTCTCCACGAACAAGCCTTAAATAATCAGGTGTATCTTTGAAATCTTTGTTTAATTTATCTAAATCGTTTTCGTTACTACTTGGTAAGTTAATTGCATGATGAAGACGCATATGTAATTCCATTTTTTGTTCAAATAACGAAGCTTGTTCCTCGTCTTTCTTTCTTAACTCGTCTATAAGAAACAGAAAAGAAAAGAAAATATTATCAATCTGTCGAGATTATGTGAAAAAAGAAGCAATTATATAAATATCCCAATTAAGCGAAGCCCGTACCAAGTATGCTTTGCAAACGAGTTTCTTTGGCAATTCTAAGCTTTTCTTCGGAAGACAACTTCGACAGGGACAACGAACGTGCGTCCCTCATCTCATTGACCATATTATTTTCGATAAAATTACAATTTTCATTGTCAGGCTCCTGTGGACACGACTCAACGGATGCTCTAATAGCTTTGATCCAAATATGCTTGTCGCGCGGTTCTTTCACCTATGCACAAATCATAGAAAGATTTTAAAAGAGCTAAAAAAATTTGCCTTAAAATAAAAAAATTTTTTATATATTTGCGAGGTCATTAGAATTAAAAATACTAAAATAATTTTATGGTTAGTCCAAGGCGGCTCGCTCACCTTAAGCTCGAACATCTCGGGCTCGCTAGGATTGCTACTTATGAGATAAATGCCGCGTGATTCCTGGCCGGCCTTCTCGCGCACCAGTAGCTTTTGCAGGGATACCACGCCGGCTTTATTGTCAGGCACGAAGAATACGTACTTCTGCTCGCCGGCCAGGAAGAAAAGCACGTCGGTGAGGCAAACGACAACTACGGGCACCATTTTGCCGCGGCCCTGCATCAGCCAGGCGGTACCTTCGAACTTGAGATTGCGATTGGACGCTAGGATATCGGACTTCTTGAACTTTTCGCCGCGATACATTGCACACGATTTCGCGTCGATTCTGAAATGATAACGATTTCGATTTATTATACCTTATGTTATATTTTATTACCATTATACATGTTATTAAATCTTAATTAACCTTAAATTAGTATAACGTATTTAAAAAAAATGTCCTTCTTTCAATAGTTATCTATTCAAATTATCAATTGATTCATTTTATTGATCTTAAGGTGAAACAAAAACTAAAGTAATGAAAATAAATATTATTAAATATTATTTAAATCTAATAAAAATCAAGAATCACATTCTTTATTTATTAAATTTGTAAAAATATCAGAACCTACTAATTTGTTATTAATATTAACAAATTAGAACTATAGTATAACATTTACATCTTTTATATGTAATTCTTTGTTAAAATAACAATAAAGCATGAACTTACTTGTGATAAATATCTAATTTTCTATCCGTTCGTTCCTTATCGGCAACGCACGCATCAACTTCACCTAAAATTTCTTTAACAAGGCTCAAGGCTTTACGCAGATTATCAGTTTCATCTACAGTAACTCCAGTTTTTATAAGAGGCTCAACTAGAAGGGGATATTTCGTTAATCTCTGGGTAACAAAAAGTATGCATTCGGGTATACCCTTTTTCTTCAACAAAGGGTTATTCTGAAACGAAATTTATAAATAAAACGATTATAAATAAGTATAAAGTGTACTTAGGTTCAAAGTAAAAAAATCATTTCATTTTCATAGTTTAAAAATTATTTTTCTAGCAGCTATGGCATGTTAAGCTAGTTGTAAACCAACTGTTTTAGTTAAAAAAAAAAACTTGACACAATCTAAAAATATAATCGAATCATCAATTGCTACACTATTGAAATTAATTTAATAAAATAAATATCTTGACAATAGCTTAACAAATATATGTTGACTTTTAATATAGACATAAAAATAAAATATGTTTTATATTTTAAACTATCACCTTTTTTATTTCAATATATTTTTTAATTTATTGCAATATATATCCTCTTTTTTTCAATAGAATTTGGTCAACTATGTCGATATGTTATTTAAAAGAACGTAACTTTGATTCTATTAAATTTTGATACTTATTGTTATTTTTTCTCAAATAGTGCATGAATAGTTTCAAATATAAAGCGCTGATTGATATACTATCATTATTTACAAGAATATGAAATATTAAAAATTTTTGGCAATCTACATGGTGAATCAAGCTTAAATTTCACACAGATTTAAAACATCTGAATTATTTTTTATCGAATTTTCTAGAAACTCTGGATACTTTTGCAATTTTGCTCACAGCTACATTAAATTATAACAATAAATTTTGAAACGTTTTCAGAATTTTTAAGTTAAAATTATTCCACATTACAGTCTCGAATAATTTCATATAATTTATCATAGACGAACGTTCGAATACAATGGCGATATTGTTAAATTCGATAGGTACTAAGTACGAGTAATTCTAAGAGCTAATCATTAGTAAGTAAACCTTAGTAACCCACCTGACAGTGCCGCACGAATTTGGCGAAGCGCGGATCCATCTGCTGGTGCTGCTTGTAAACGTCTACCGCGTCCCGATGCCGGCTGCAGAACTCGCCGTACGCCGACTTCATGCTGTGCGAATTATCGCCCGAGAACTGATCGATCAGTATGTCGGCGATCGTCGGCACCGCCGCGCTCTCCGACTGCCTCTGGCGCAGCTTCGCCAAAAAGTCGAAGTGTATGTCCATGAGATTGTGGAGCTTGGGGAACATGCGGTCGAGCACGGGCCCGCTGAGATTGAAGTGGCGCTGCAGGCCCTCGACGAAGATGCGCTGCATCGCGAGGAGCACGAGGCAGTGATGCTTCTCGGTGAGTATGAACTCGTAGATGTGCTCCTGGCGCTTAACCTCGCGCTCGTTGTTGTCGACCAGCCTGAGGGCGGTCTTGCGGCCGATCGCCGCGCTCCAGGAGTCGGGCTCGTCGCGGCCGAGGCCGAGCTCCGGGCGGAGGCTGTCGAACTCCTCGAGGCTGAACTGATGCGTGTCGTCGAAGTCGAACTCCTCGAGGCCGCTGGAATCGGGAAAATTTTTTACAAGAGCGTAAATTTTCGTTCGATTATGTTCAGTTTTTCCTTTCTTCTGTAGTAGAATTTATTAACTAATGTTCTTTAATCGATATAGATTAATTACGATGAATTTATTGTACTTAAGCTAAAAGTTCTTAATTGCATCTTTACTATCCATTTATTTTTATGATAATTATTCTTCGGTAATATTCAAAATATGTCTTATCGTTCTGAGAAAATTAGTCGTAATGTCGAATATTTTAAATCCCCCATGGATCCGAAGAAAAATCCACGTTCATTTTGACATGCAAGTATGAAATAAAAAAATTTACATATAGCGAACAAAGTTATACGATAATAATAAAAAACAATAAATTTATATAAACTTTTTATTTGAGCCAATAAACAAAAAATAAAAATGTATTATAATTATTATTCATAAAGAATGTTTTTAAATATTCTCGATTCTAGCTATTTTACTTAAATTACTGTTTGCAAAATTTACTTATAAATTATCGAAAGTTGTAAAATATGTCAAATATGATAAGAATTAATTTCCATTTAAAATATTTAACGGAATAAATCGCTTACAGACAGACATAATCATTCAGATCGGTATAGATTAAATTAAGAAAATATTTAAAGGCGCAGTAATTGATTTTCACATTTAAAATTGACTACAACACACCTGGAAATATCTCGATGCGAACCACCATCTCCGTCTCTCTCTTCATTGATCGTTTGACTGAAATACGAGCGCTCTTATTAAAAAAATTATATTTCAACATCAATCGATTATAGCTTTAAATTAATTTTAGGCAAAATAATATGTAACATTTAAAAATAAAATACAATAATGATAATAAATAATTGATAGTAATTAATAAAATACTTCTAATAAAAGAAGGTAAATATAAAAATAAAAAAGTATTAATTATTTGTAACAGTCTGCAAAGATATGTAACAAACGTGGAAACTGCATTCAGATCTACAATGCTAAAAACCTAAAAAATTAAATTGTAACAAGTTGGCATGATAGAGATAAAGATGTACATTAACGGACAATTTTTTTTTCAGCAAAGTAACAAGAATTCCATACGTTTTAAATTAATTCAGTCATAAACAGATAGATAACAATGACAGTATTAGTTAAACTGAAAGTAGATAAAAAAGTATTGGTATAAAAACTGACAACAAGTGTAGAGAGAAAACAATTATAACTTTTTACCATCAGAACCTTCGATTTTGACCTTTTTTACCCTTTAAAAATCAATAATTTACGCGATTATTTTAAAAAAATAATACAAATAATTTTACGTTACTATAGTTATTTGAAGTTCGTCAGCAGTCAATGTAAATTCCCTATACACGTAAAAAAATTTAGAGCTTCCAAATTTTAAGAATAGTAGTAGCACAAACATTGATTTTATGAAAAAGAATCTTTATATTTTCTACTTTCAATAAATTTTTTCCCCGCGTATTTTTGAATGGGGAAGGGGCATAAAAGGTACAAAAGTTATTCTGATGTAATTATTATATATATATATAGATCAATGATCGAATGTACAATGAAACGATCATATTCGAATTAATCCAGCAGAAGATATGTATAAAACAATGATTCAGCGAACAACAAAAAATGGAAAAATTGACAAGATCACCTACAACGATTGAGTAGAAGAATAGAATAAACAAGATGCACTTGGAAACATTTATATATAAAATATACCACAATTTAGTGATTTTTTTTTTTTTTTTTTTATAGGAATGTGACATTGATCATTCGAAGTATACTTCAGTTACTATAATGAACAGAATACAAGGATCGATTTTTTAATATTTTATATAAGTACAAAATTATATGAACATGTCAAATATTTGATATATTAGAGATGTATCTGTACTTAGAGAAAATGTTTCTCTACAAAATGCACTATTAGTTTCAATATAATCAAAAAAGCTTAGTAGATTTTTTAAAATTTTTAAAGAGAATTCTCATCTATTATAATTGCTAAATTTTCAACAAAAGCATATATTTTCTGCTTTTGAAGTATATTAAAATTATAAATTAAAAATAAAATGAAATAGCCGTGAAAATGAGCCTTGCAACGCGATGTCGATGCTATTCACATTTCCACGGTAGCGTTTCTTTTTACTTAAAAAATGCGATGGCGTCGAGAGATGAAAGAGAGTAAAACAATAGAAGTAAGCGGTTCAGAAGCACAGGCCAGGCAGGAGAAATTTTTTTTTTTTTTTTCATTGAACAAATAAGAATTTCAAGTTGTCGTCGCTGTTTGAACGCACGTCCATAATGTCATAATGTGTGAATTATTTTAATGTCTGATTTTTTTATATTATTGATGCATAAGTAACTTAATATAAAAAAAATAATGTGTAAAATTATTGACAGTGTCCATTAGTATCGCGAAGAAAATCTTTTAAAAATTTGATTTATTTAATATATACAAGAAAATGGATTCTATAGATTGATTTTTTCTGATTTATCTTATATCGCATTATTAATTTATGAGGTTTCAGCATTTCGTACAATTTGCATTAGTGAATAATACTTATGTTCAAGTTTCTACTAAAATTAATCATCATAATTGTTTCCTTTAAAATTTTTATATTTTAATATTCTATTATCAAAAAACTAAATGTTATTTTCGGCATACTTGTTAATGTTTAAGAATGAAAGTAGTTAATCTATGTTAAAATTATTACTTTTGTTCGAAAATAATAAAATGAGCCCCACAAAAATTATAACGAATTATAACGAATTTATTATAACGAATTTGTTAAAAATTGTTTGTCTTCAAAAATTGATTGTATTCGAACGATTTATCTTAAATAATTTATTAATACTACTTTAAATATTCAGATTAATCGAATGTTTTAATAACAAACAGCCAAGGACTCCTAAAAAATTATTAAAAAATCCATGTAATAATTTTTATTAACAATATTATTTATTTTTCTAATTGCAATATCATTAAAAAATATGTTCTTTTAAATCTGCATCGATATAGTTCAAATTATATTTAAATTTAAAGAAATATTAAAATTCGATATAGTGTGTATTTACGATCAATGATTATTTAATATTACTTAACACGAATTCAAGGACGAAGAAAAAAAATAATAACTATGAATTTTATTTGCAATTTGAAAATTTACAGCATAGTAGGTATATATTATATACAAAAGAAATTGATAAAATTACGAATTTAATAATTTTGATAATTTTCATCCTGATTTTCAAAAAACGGAAATCGTGCATTAAAAAAAACAAACAAAACAATAAAAAAGTTCTGAACATAAAAATATTTTCCTATTTATAATTCTCAGAACCGAGGCACTAAAAAATCTATCTATAATAAAAATTAAAAATAGAAACTTTTATAGATTCAATAATTCAACAATATTCATTTGCAATACATAATCCCATTTAACAATATTACAGAGGTGAAAATAAATCAATAATGGCAGAGCCATTCAATTCTTATACAGGGAAAAGAAGTTCATTCAATCGTAAGGTCGAATTTACGAAATAAACTGTACAGGATATATAATGACATGTATATATATAAATCAGATAGAGAAAATATGGTTTTTATAGATATACATAAGAGGAGAAATATATGTATATGCATGTAGAATGTGTATATGTATATAATTATCGAAAGAAGAGGAGAGACACATTTCTAACGTTCTTTTTTTTTAATTCTGTTTTTTTTTTTGGCAGATTTGTTCTTAGAGCGACTTACTTGACTCCGAGCTTGGTGGCAACTCGCCGCCAAGGGCTGTAGCCTGTCACCGCTTTCTTGTTGTTAATTTCCCTTTATTATCGACGATTGTTTGTCGGGTTTTGCGTTGTGTACGGTTGTCGAATGACCCGACACGGCGGGGGATGCACGTACGGGGGTAAAAAAGGAAAAAAAGCACACAATGCATTAGCCCGACTTACGCTACTAAGTATCACACACACTGCCAATTATTTACTCGTTTTCTTAAGAATTTTATATTATAATGTAAAAAGACTTTTCAGTGTAGGTTGGAAACATTCTAAATATTGTTATTTGTGCGAAGTTACAGGGGCAACAAACGTCTGTGCGTTATCATTTCTGTTTCAGTATATATATATATATATATATATATATATATATATATATATATATATATATATATATATATATAATTCTGATATAGTGCAATAGAATTTCATCGATCGTGTCCTACTAGGTGCGAATTGATAATGTTCTCGCAGAAGAGAAAATTGTTGGCAATATCAAAGAAATAGATATCGGATTTATCTTAAAGGTAAGATTCCTAAATTAGAAAACTGTTCTAAATCGACCTATTTAAATAAATAAAAACGAAATAGTATTGATAAAATTCAATTGCATCCTCTTAAACATTACTCCAAAAGAAAAACTAAGAGTTTTAGAAAAATGGCCAGATTATTATTAAATCCCTGTAGCCTTTTTTTCATCCAAATTTTGTTATTATATTAAACCAACATCGTCTCAAAAAGTATTTCAAAAATTTTGTTATAATCTATATGCATTCTGATTTATTATTGAGCGATTGTTTTGATTTGATTTTTGGCGAAAATTCTGAAGAAATTTCTTTAATTGAAATACTTCTATTATTAGATAGTAAATGCTTCAACTATCACTACGTATATTATGTTACAAAAAATTAGTGATAACTAATTTTAAGATAATATTGATGATTTATTCATAAAAAACCTATATTATACTTAATAATTTTCAATATCCTTTTAAAATAGTTAAAAATTTTATTTCCGTTACGCGGAAATGTTTTTTTTTTATGTCAATATAGTCAATTACTATTATAACTTAAGTTTATTTGTAATTTAATTGCGGATAATATTGAAAACTATTTTGAATATAATAAATGCACATGCTTTCATTCCCACTCGCAAATATTAATTTATAAATATAACATAAAGCAAGAAAATATTGTATATTTAATTAAATAAAAAACTTACATGAATATATATTTATATTTGTATAACGTAATAGTTTGTAAATCAGTCTATATTTTCAAAGAAAAAAATATTTCTATTATTTTGTAAAATATAACAGAAAATCTTTAGACAAAGGTTTTCAAAAATTTCTTTATAAATAAAAAATAAAATAGTTAATATGTGCTTTGTAAAATGTATTTTCAGCTAACTGATTATTTTATCATATCTATTCATATTTAGGTCAATCAATATATTGGAAAAAATAGAAGTAATGTACACAAGATATTTTAATTAATATTTATAAAATGTATAAAGTAAAAACTAATTTCTAATTATTATGTAAACATTCAAAAAAATTGTGTATATCGTGATCTTTATAATAAAATAAAAATATAAATAATGTATAAATTAGGTGAAAAATGGCATACAATTGCATACAATTGCTTTTAATCTAAAAATGTGCAGTGAAGTCAAATTAATTTTATCTTATATTGAAAATATTATTGTTCATATTAGATAATTTTTAATAAGAAAGCGAAATAATAATTGTTTACTTTTATACGTATTGAATTACAGTAAAACTGATTAGATCTACATCAATTATTTGTAAAATTTCGAAAACTAGTTTAAAATCCTTTTGCTATTGAAACTTATTTCTTAATGAAAAGTATATACCATTAATATTTACGCAATTAAAATTATCTCGATGGGATCAACAGATAAATATAATAGAAATGCGAGTTTTATTCCCAAAATTTCAATAAAATTCAGGTATCTTTAAATTTTCATAAGTAAATATATATAAAAGGTGTTTCAAAAAAAAGGAAGCCTCCATATATATCAAGAAAATACATTTTTTTTATAAATTTAAGAGTAACAATAAGGTTTTTGATATGAAAGTCAAAATTTAAGGTCTTGTAAGAAAAAGAGACTTTTTTGATAGTATATAGAAATATTAATAATAATCTATAACATAACCTATGGCACAATACTAAGATCGTTATAATCCATATTGTATAATTGAACTTCAAAAATGAGGACATTTTAAATCAAACATTAAACAAAAATAAATGATTATTTAGATCCAAAATAATGTTAAGAACTTGGTTTGGCTTTGATGTTAAACCGTTGTAACAGTAATTCATCTTTTTAAAAAAATGATAAACCGTGTGATATGAATTTTAACTTTGTTTTAAAATAAATTTGAGACATCTTGAGACTAATTCCCGAGTTAACATCGAATATGCCATCACCAAATCATGAAATTTCTGTATTTTTGTTTCTACAAAAATGTTTTTCTTTTGAAATATTTAGAGGTTTCTGAAGTTTTGACGCATCTTGCTTAATGCAATTACAGTAATCAGTGTATATATAGTGTTATTATATTAAAATATAATGTTATAAGCACCATTTATCATACAACTTGCTATAATAATATAGTAATAAAATTATTCATAGTAATAATGACCATAATAATATAATAATAATAATAATAATAATAATAATAATAATAATAATAATAATAATAATAATAATAATATGAAATAATAATGTAGGGGGCATAATAAAAATACGCTAACGCCTGACGCTCTATCAATCTATATTGCTAAAATTGCAAAATCAATCTGAAACAAATAAGCTTCTGAGTCAGCCTAAGCATCAGACCATGGAACATCGAGATTTGTTTCTATTAGTATATATGACAATTTGATTAAAAATTTTAATGCCGTGATCGCATGTCAGACTCTTCCTTTGTCCAGTGGACAGTTGCTTTATGATGTGTCTTATCTAATAAATTCTGTTTATTCTAGTTCGATCTAAAACATTTTTTTTTTTTCAACTTGATCAGACTCGAGAAATAGTTATGAAAATTGGAGATTTGCACGATTAAAATCAGATTATATTTTAGATTTATCGTAATCGTTCCGGATATCGTTGAAAATAAAAAAAATTTCCGATTAATATGAAATCTAGAACAATATTACCTTTAATGGACGGTTTACGACTATAAATAACTTAATATATCTTAAGTTACGAAAATACAAATCATATAGATTTAAAATTATTTACAATACTTCAATAATAATCATTTTATTATTTATGTTATAACATAACACATCATTGTTAGATAGTAACCGTATTCTGCAGAAGCTATTAAGAAAATGACGCGAAGAATATTATCGGAGCGATCATATAAATATATCAGATGCAACGTGTCTTATCATAACCATCGTACGATCGGCTATGATTATGTATATCTATATTCCATCGAGTTTACATGCTAATTTATTCTTCTTCTTTTTTGCTCCGTACACATGCAAATTCCCAACTTTCGCAACGTCGAGCTTTTCACAATAGTCTGACCATGCTCACGGCTGCGTGCGAATCTTCGACCATCGAAAGAATAAACGAAGTTCGCCAGGCAACAGTATCACATAATAACAGTATCACGTAATTTTATGTATATTATAACTGTTTGTCGATTTGTTCGTTTGTTTGTTTGTTTGTTTGTTTGTTTTTTTTTTGTTACTTGTTTTCATTTTTTTTTTTTTTTTGTCGACGTGAATTAACGCGAAAGAAACCACTTACCTCCCGGTACCGATCGACGCTGGTAACGGCAACGACGCCGTGGAGCCGCGCTTCACGATGCTGCTGCTCGACGATATCGACACGCTCGATAAGGATTTGAAGGACGACTTGCTCGCCGGCTTCGATTTCGTGCACTCTTGCTGATAATGGTCTTTGCACGATTGATTCTGATGTATTATAGCCCCACAATCTGCGTTAGAAATCGATAAGCCGCGTGTGTTTGTTATTCTCGTAAGTATATTGTCCTAATATTAATCCAATTCACTTTTGAATGTAGATAATAATAACTAAGTGTATGAAATTCATCGAACTATTGATTATAAGCATGAATTTTTGATTAATGTATAATATACAAATTAGAAAGGTGCATACTTTCACAGTGTAATGCTGGTTTACTAGCGAACGACTTCATGCAAAAATCGCAAGTATTATTTCCCTGCGAGGATACGTTTATGGCTGCCCATTGATGCTGTTGGGCCGGCTTCTTTCCGCTTTTGTCCTACATTTTTTTTTTTTTTTTTGTAAGATCAGACAAGCATAAAGAGATTTTATATTTGTATATAAATATAATGTTATCTTTAGCTAACCTTTTTCTTTCTAGAAAACAGCGAGCCCCGCTTTCTCTTTGTTTTTTCCGAATGCCGATCATCATACGCTGTGCTACAACAAAACGAAACAATGAATAAATTATGCATTGCCCTTAATTTGATAAATAAAATTCAAATATAAATATATCTATATAAAATATCGGTACTAATTTACTACATAAAAAAAATTATTAAGTTAGTAATGATAATTGCAATATATAAAAAATAATAAGTGAGTTTTATATAAAAAGTAAAAAAGAAGTGCAAATAAAGAAAGTTAATTGTATATTATGTCATCCGATAAATCAACTACTTGTAAATAAGTGAAATATCCAAGAGTCATACTGACCATTTTATTGAATGTTAGCCACAAACGCATATTCAACTAGAGTAGAAAATTATTAGGCAAAAACCCTAAAGTGTCACTATTACATATAAAGCGTTGCAAAATAAGCGAGACTTCAAAAAAAAAAATTTGTTGTCGTTCAAAATAGTTTCTTTTTTTTTGGCTTGAGTAAGTTTAGTTGTAAAAGAATGGATTTAGTGAAATAATTTTGCAAGGAAAGTTCCAAATATTAAACTAATCATTAAAGTAATTTACAAATGATCATATTTTAAAAAATAAATTAAAAAGTTTGAAATATATTGAACGAATTGTAAAAGTTTCTCAAATGTAAAATTTCTGAAATTGTATATAATTTCAAATGTGGCGAGTATTGTAAAGGCTACTTAAAAAAAAGAAAACAATTCATTTCAAGAATACCCGGTTTTTAACACAAGAAAAAAAATAATAAACAAACAATATTATAGTCTGCCAAAAGTAACTGTAATACATCAAGAATCCCAGAACTGCGGGTCAATTACGCATTGTGACTTGAACGTTCATTTGGGCAGTTGTGTTGGCTTTGGGTTGGTAATTTTTTTTTTATTTTTGGGTTTCTATACATCGAGTACTCACTCGGTCAAGAGTTCGTCGAGGGAGGCTTGTGTATTTGGCGTGCCCTCTCTCATCAAGTCCTCGTGGAATTCATGACCATGAGGGATGTGAAGATCGTCCGTCTCAGTCTCACTTCCACTACCCTTTTCGTGTCTTTCATACCGACTGCTGTCGTGCAAAAATATGAGGGAAAACAAAAAAAAAATACACGGTCAAGTGCACACGTGAAATCATAAAAAAGAAAGAAAAAAAAAGACAAGAACGATTCGTTAGTCTATAGTAATACTCCCTGTTTTTCTTTATCTATGAGTAAATGCACTGTTAAAGATAAAAGAAGCAGCGAAGCTTTAAACAAACAAAATATATATTTATATATAGAAATACCAATAAAAATAAAAACAATTAAATCTATATATGCCTGTAGTGCAATAAATAAAAAACCAAAAATTGTTTTGCAAAAAAAATTTACGATTATTTAATTGTCAACTTGCCTTTCAATCCTGTTTCATTTTCGAGAAAATTTAACTGCTTCTATTTCTATACGTATTAGAAATTTGAAAATTCTAGGACATGCTAATATCGCATATAATTTGCTACAGTTGGTGCATAAGTATTTTATAAGTGCAAGTGTATATCAAACTGTGAATAAAAAATATGTTTACGCTGTATTCATGCAATAGCATGATATGTCAGGACTGATACTCTTATATTGTATTAATTTAAGTAACACTGCAATAAATCAAACGAATATTTCCGAGCAACTTCATATATAATAATAATAATAATAATAATAATAATAAGTTTCATCGCGAAATTGCTCTGATCTCAAAAAACACCGATCTTTAATTTAGCCACATATATATACGAGCTCAATCCTGCATAGTTAAAATAATATTTTTGCATTCACTCTCAACTAATCCTAATTGTTAAACGATGACAATATATCGATTCGCATAAGATACAAGTGCTTTGTCTGTAGAAATAGAGAAAAATAAGTTGGAAATTTGCAGCGAGACCACAAGAATGCGAGATTTTTCTCCGCCAATCCGTTGTTATATTTCGTATAAGATAATAACATTCAACAGTTAACGTTAATGTAATTAAAAACGATTTATAATTGATAAATAAAACGGAATTATTTTACAATGCAGACCGTTTAATGTACAACTTTCTCTTGGTAGTATGTCATCAAGCATTTAACAAATGGTATATAAGCTCGAAAATATCAATAATTGGCGTGTACGGCAAATTCAAAATAGATATTATTTTGTCTATTGTTATTGAAGCAATATTTTATTGCCATTGTGCATTAAAAAGCTTCTTTGCGATCGATTATAGACTATTATAATCCTTACATTAATTACATTATTTTAACAATACAAATATTGAATTATACAGGAATAAAAGCGAATGCTCTGAAACGATTTTTCTGTAAAATTCTGTAAAAATTTAAGCAGCTGTCGAAATCAGTTTTTACCGATCAAGCACAAATTGGTCTGTTGTAAATAATATTCTGCATAAACATTAAATTATTATAAATTTTAGGTGATCAGGTCATTTATTAGCGCCTATTCTATATTACTTCAACGTTTCGAATAAATTCGTCACGTTTTCAGAAAATTAAAACAGTTTGATCGTTTCATAACCAAAAATTATATAAATAAAAATTTCAACCTATTCTCGTTTCAATACGGTTTGACAAATTTGCTTGAAATGTTACAGGGATATAAAGTAGACGTAAATAAATACTCGATTAATTCAAATTTGCAATAGTTGAAACTAAGATTATGACGACAGTCCGACTGTTATCTTTTATGATCAACTTTTATAATCTGAAATATAAATATTATTACAAAAAAATAATAAAAATAAGAATAAAATTACAAACTTTAGTTACATAAACGATTTTAAAGAAATAAAAGATTTTTAGCTCCATTGCGGAATGGAGGAATGACGAATGGAACAAGCTCTGTTGAGGGCAGTCTGGTTGTTGTATAATGTAATAACAGTATAATGTATTTATATTTATATTTATTTTTTTAATAGTAGTATTTATATTTAAGATTCTACCGAGGTGATGGTAAACAAGGACAGTCGGACTATCGTTATAATTATACTATTTTATAAAAATTGTTGTTTAACTTAAAAGAATTGACAAAAGTACAATTTTTATTTTTGCAATAATTTAAATGCTATTAAAGAATTCTATAAATCAGAGTATCTTTTGCTGTATCTGTATAAAATAATAGTCGTTAGCCCTTCAACATTGAACAAGTTAATTTATCTAATGGCTTGTGATCTAGCTGTATTTCAAAGAAAAAGAATGACAGAAAGAGATAGATAGATAGATAAAGAGAGAGAGCGAGAGAGAGAGAGGTAGAGAGAGAGAGAGAGAGAGAGAGAGAGAGAGCTTAATTACGATTAACATTCGGGCTGTAGAAAAAAATCTTACGCTGAGAGAGAGGGAACGACCCGCGTTCCAGTTTCCGTGAGGTGAGTCTGCACCGGCGGAATAACAATGGATGGCGTCGAAACTGATTTCTGGAGCGGCAGCCGCGAGCCGATCACCCCGGGCATCAGGCCGACGTTCTCCCCCAGTCTTTGATTGCCCCTCTTCACCACGACTTTTTTGAATTCGCTCTGTTAGGAAAGAAAAAGCGCGGGCGCGCGCGCACGAGACCGACTTTTATATGTAAATCAGATTTTATATATAGTTATAAGTACTTTTTTGTCTATCTTATTTTTTGTATGCATAACTGACATAGTGCAATAAAATTAGCATGCCCGATAAATATAAAATAGGATTAGTTTTGAAAGCTTTATAGCGCTGCAGGATAAATTCAAAAGGACTAAAAAAAATTTGTATAAAACTCGTAGTATTAATTTTGTAGAAAAAGCCAATACTCCGATTCAAAAAAGAAGAAAATTTGATAAAGAAAAAAAAATTAAAAAATTACCTGCACAAAGTCGGCCTCGTTCAGCGAATGCGTACTGGACTGCGACACCGACGCTCGAGTTTTGTTGGTTGTATCCCTGGCCCGAGATTTCCCGTCCAATTCCAGATCCATGTCACTGTCGAGGCTGCTTAAACTGATACTCCTCTGTCGCTGGAAAAAAGCCTCAGTTAAATATATGCAATATGTACGCCAATTTGGGGTGACTTTTTTTTTATTTGTTTGTTTTTTTTTAATACATGAACAAGAACAGATTCTTGCTGATTTTGTTACATGCATTTTTTTAAATAAATTTATTTCAATCTTCCAGAAATTAAAAATCTTTAATTAAATATCATATTACCTTTTGTAATAACGGACGCGCAAAGTTATAATTTAACGGGATGCGATATTGATTTCCAATAAATATATAACGTCTCAAAGTTTAATTTGATCTATATAGCGCAAGAATTGAAAGTCTCTTAAATGATGAATAACGTTAATTTTACCATTCTAAAAATAGAGCACCTTAGCTGATCTAGTTTTTATTATGCGATTTTTAAGGAATTCAAGAACTATATAAAATAATAAAAATAATAAAAACAAAAATTTTTTAACGAAAGTTTAACAAACAAATTTTGAAAGAATATATTATTATTATTATTATTATTATTATTATTATTATTATTATTAATTAATGTAATAACATTGAAAAAATGATTACTAAACATTTGAAAACTTTAAAAAATAATAGAAATTTTCTTTAATTAGATGAATTGCATACAGCAATAATGCTTCCGATTGAATTATATTTTATAAACAATAATAAATTGAATCCATTTGCATTACGGTAAAAATTACTGTTATTTAAGAAATACTTAACAAAAAATACGAGAATCTTTAATAAAGTCAATAATTGCTGGACGATCAACATCAATGAGAGGTCAACGCGACTCACGATATTCTGGGCCTGCAGGTGATTCTGATCGGAGCCGCGACGGTGCTGCCTCGAGTCCTCCAGGTCGGTCCAGCTGCGCCGCCTGTCGATGCCCTGGAGTATCTGGCTGCAGACCCCGCCGCCGATCATCGCGCCCGGATAATGGGTGGGCGAGCTGTTGTTGGAGCAGTTGGTGAGGAGGTCCGGGTCGCTGCCGCCGCCGACCCCGGCGCCGTCCTGATGCTCGGGGCCACCGGCCGACTGGTGGTGGTGGTGGTGGTGGTGGTGATGATGATGGCCCGGGCGCTGCACGACGCCGTCGACCGAGATCACCGGGCAGAGGGTCGGGCAGGAGATGCTGAGCCTCTGCAGGTGCTCGCTCTGCTGGCCCCGGGTGGCCAGTGCCAGAGTCAGGTCGCGCATCTGGTGGATCTTGTCGTGGATCTCGTGGAGATGGCGCAGGGGCTCCTCTGTGTTGGGCGCGTGGAAAAGGAAGGAGTTACTTTTTTTGTCTTTTATTATTATTCTTATTATTTTTATTTTTTAACAATTTTTTTTTGCTTTACTGTCTTTCTTCACGCGCGCTCCGTCTCACTGTATTTAGCGAACGCGTCTCTGGCGTGTCTCATTTTCCCCCGCCAACCAGAGGCGCGCGATGATTCACGCACGCGGTGCAGAGAGTATAAGATATATCTGCGTATACGAGTTCTGTGACCGAGAGAGAGAGAGAGAGAGAGAGGGAGGATGGGGAGGCGGCAAGTGTGTCTGCATGGATAAACCCATAATGGAGAGTTTTTATCTAGATCGGAATAGATTTAGCCTGTTTTTAGCTCGGATGACTTTGCTTGTGTAGAGCGCGTTTATATATATACACATTTTTAATGCTAAAAGATTGTTATAGGCAATTTTGTAAGGCCTTTCTGAAAGTTATAAGAGAGCTGTACCAAATTTTTAAGACCCCTATATTAACGGTGTAAATTTTCAGAATGGAAAGCCTTTTGTTTATCAGAAGTTCGACGTGAACTCTTTATGAAAGACGTATACCATAGAAGTAGAATATTATGTTGTTAAATACTATTCAAACAAAATAAACGATTGTGTGAACTGGATAATTATTATTTCGAAGAATGATTCTAATTTTCATATGAAAGTTAAAATTACGATTATCAGAATATTCACCACGTTACAAATGGGCCCAGTAGGTATTTATGGCGAAACATAGATCAGAGCTAATTCTCAATCAACAATTTCTACCTTTATTTAATATATTTTTTTTAGTTTTAATAATAATTACAGTATTGGATTATAATTTTTTTGTGACATAAATTTTTTTAATTTTTATAACTACTTTAAAATATAATTTTCATTGCGTAAATCGCGTGGAAATTGTTGATGAGAGACCTTAACGGGTATCAACAAATGTACAACCACGGAATTCCTAAAAAGTTAATTTTTGGTGATGCATTTTTATAATTTTACCGCATCAACATTATTTTCGCGACAACGAATATATATATATATATATATATATATATAAACGAGATATTTAAGAACGCGTAAAAAGTATGTTTTTTGAGTTTTTTATCCGCGATGTTGAAGCAAGAAAATAAGTAATTCTGAAAATGTATCTTAAAAGTACAAATGCTAAAGATAGTCTTTACCAAATTTGAAGAAAATAAAAGGTTCATTTTCGACATATTAGGTGGTCCTAATGGCATGAAAATACCAAACCATGTTTTCTAAACTATTTTCAGCAGTCATTTTGAAACAAAAAAAAAATAATTTTGAGCAATTCTGAAATGAGAGCTTACGTGCCAAAGATAATCTGTTCAAAATTGTGGAAAATGAAATGGTCCGTTTGCGAGATATTTAGCTAGCTCGATTGGCATGCAATTGTTCATGCATAAATAAGTAAAACATAGTTGAAGAGTATACAAAAGGAACGCACGCTCAGGTCTGAATTCAGTTGCTTAATCGGACAGTTCAATAAACCTTTCTCACAAGCTCACTTGTTAGAAGGCATCAAATTCTGTTTATCATTTAGTTAGTGAAAAATCACGCGATCTTTGTATACCAATATATTAACGAGAGTACAGCAGGTACGTTATTAGCGCGAAACGAGTTGTCATCGATACTGTATATAAAAATCATGACCGCAGTTTTCTTTTCACCGGAGAAGTTCTCAATCGACAGAAGAATGTTTTTTTTTTTTTTTTTTTTTTTAATGTATTAAACTTCACCGACCTAAAACGGGATAGTGTTTGCTGAGACCGGGCGAGTGCGGAGTGACGCTGATGATCGGCACGAGTGGATTGGTCGGATGTGCCGGGATCCCATGGCCGCTGTTTGGTTGCTGTTGCTGCTGCTGCTGCTGCTGCTGGGCTGCTGCTGCTGGGGCTGATGTTGCTGCTGCTGTTGTTGCGGTCGTTGCTGTTGCTGCTGATGATAATCGTCGGTGGGATCGACGGCCTCGGACATGGTGATCTGATGATGCTGATGATGCTCTGGATGATAATTGCCACCTGCGCTCTCGTCTTTGGTATAATTGACGTCCGTCAAGAGGTCGTGGTGGTGGTGATGGTGGTGGTGGTGGTGATGATCGTCGTGATGGTGGTCCCCGTTCACGATGGAGACGCGCGAGCACTCCGACTGCTCGGAGCCTAGGTAATCGGTTATTACATCCTCGTCACTGTCCTCCCCGCTGTTCGGACACTCGTCTGGAAGCAGAAGATATAAATTCGAACGATTAGAACACAATACCGATGTAGATATTTATTTTGAATATTATGAAGTCCAAGGATTGCGTCGACAATATATGTTGGACAATGTTAATAAAATATATGTGGTATCGTCTTTTCATGTAAATTAAGTGTACAAAATCTCATTATATTATCAATATTAATGAGTATAATTAAAATATTTGAATAAGAATCATCGCGTTTTGAGACAAATACCAATATGCTATTCACTATGTGAAATATGAATCGAATTTTAAATTTGCGTTAGAAATTGTTTGAATCCAAAATAATTCCAGTATTAAATAAGTTTATAAATAATTCATATTTTTATAAAATGACTAATAATTAATAAATATTGAAATACAAATAAATCTCATACTTCTATGTCATCCCTTTATTTTTGTTACTGGATTATTTAAGAATACATAGCATAAAATGCGCTCTTAAGATATTTCATTTTTCACGTTCATAATCTTTTTCTCACTAAAACTTTCTCTCATATACAATTCATCTCACATTTTTTGTTTTCTTTGCCATTACGACGCATTGAAGTGCGTACACAAAGAAGTTTTCATTATATAAATCTTATTTTTAACAATATTATATAAGTGTACATAATATTTCTTTGCATAATTTCATAATCCTTGCTGAAAAATTTGACACTTCTCAAAAATCTTAAATATTTGAAAAAGTATTTTAATCAGGAGAATACAATAATAAACACTATCCGTTTGCTATAACAAGACCAAATAAAATCAAAATATAATAACATTGGTGCATATAATTATATCTCATAATCATTCAATTCCTTGTTTCAACTAAAAAATCAAAGCCCTGCGAGAATGCAAGAAAGCTAAATCTTTTATTGAAATAAAAAATCGCAACTTTAAAATCTCTAAATGTGTTGAAACGATAAGCCTCAAAGGAATCTTATCGTTTAATATCCATACCACAAGTGTATAAGTATCTTTTGGGTTTAAAATTTGATTGATTGCGGCTTATAATGTCGTCGACGATTACACATGAATGCACACAAATACACTATATAGGCACTGAACAGTGAGAAATAAATAAATAAATTCTATAATACAAGTATATAGATATTATATACAAAATAAAATATATAAAATATATGACCAAATTATAAAGAAAGAATACAATTGAAAGTTACTCAAAGATGAAGTTAAGTTGAATTTTTTGAAATATGGACATACTTCTTTATTACTTTTATTGTTGATTTAAAACAAACGAATATTTACGTATATATAAATGCAAACGAGAAGAGAGTTCAGAACAGACCTCTACTGTAAGCGGGTTCGAAGCAAATGTCTGGATTTTTCGATGAAATTGAAATAGATTATTATTTACTTAGGCTATTTATGTATGCTCCGGTCTAAAATACAATGGTCATTACGGATCAGAAACACAAAGAAATCGTTATTTAATGGTCTTCGCCTTTACGCATGCTCCTTCGTAAAGGAGAACATTTTACGTTGTCTTATTTTTAGTTTTGGCTAGCGTTCTGAAAAAATAATAAAAGTTGAAAAAAATAACTTCTTTAATAAAGTCCGTGTAAAAGTTGAAAGAACTTTACAAAATTCTTGTCTACAAGATTATGATCTGTACAATGTGATTCTATTGTTTTCCAGGATATATATATATATATATATATATATATATATATATATATATATATATAAATATCCTAAAATAGAACATGATAAAGATGCCAAATACAACGAAAGTCCACCAATGATAAAGGGTGTTTTACAATCCCACAATTATATATAATGAATACCTAGCCCATAACCTTAGGAAGATATGCGACAGAAACGGAGAAAATTTAGAACCACAATTTATCGGTAACACTGCCAAAAACGATAAGATGACTTTCTATGGATCGAGTATGATATTGATTGGTAACGACCTAAGTAAATAAAATTCACTATTCAGAATCAAATTAAAAGTGTTATCTTAACATGTGTAATGATACTAATCTCATTGACATCCCTGTATCCCACAGATGGTTTAGAGAAAAGCTCATATTAACTCAATCCTGCTTATATAGTGAATAAGCCAAAGCTTTGCAGATCCCTTCAAATAAAATTCTATATGTATCTATATATAACTATCAAATAAGTATAAGCTCAAAGAGTATATTTATAGTTCCGACAGTTAGTGTGCCACTTTTGCCAGAATTTAGCTGCTAAAAATTATACAAATAAACACTCAAATCGAAAAATTGAATAGTCTTTGTTGCGAATTCATACGTAATGGCCAATCGTTTAATCTAATAATCAACTTAAAATTTAAAAGCTCATATATAGCCATACTGTTTATCGAGTGATATATATATATATATATATATATATATATATATATATATATATGCCTATATATATTGCACCATTCCAGCCTCGAAACGACCTCGTAGTTTTAAAATACAACCAAACACATGTGTGTGTGGAAGAGTTGATATTTACCTCGTCATACTTACCTCCCTCGCTTCGTTCTCGGGGTTAAACCATCTGACGAGAGGTATATAATCAACTTTCACACCCATATTGAAATGTATACTAATTTTCACACATCGGTCGATAAACCACGCTGACACTGACTATAAAAGAAGTTCGAAATAAGCTGGAAAATCTCCTATGGTTAAAAAAAATAGAAAAATATGTCTCGAGTACATTTTATAGAATGATTCTACGTCTACTATTTACCAAAGTAATTCGATATCGTTAAAAAAGTTCATTCCCGTATATAAAATAAGCAATATTGCCTCTTACAAATATACTTTGTAAGAATCAAAGACATAGAAACAAATTTCATGATAATAAAAATTTGTTTGGTATTTGCCTCTTGGAATAAAAAAAAATTCGTATATATAACTCACTTCAGATAAGAAACAATATATATATCTAAAAAAGAAAAAAAAGTCGGGAACCCGTTTTACCGCGGGATCTACAAGGATTCTTACGAGATAGAAGTATATATATAGCGAAAAGCTTTGATGAAAAGTCTCTTCTATAAGATATCCGTAAAAGAAGTCCTTGTAACCTTTTCGTTCATATATAGCAACAATATTTTTCTCATACTCTAAAAAGAGAAAAGGGATTTCTTTTATTCCGCATAAAGTACTTTCAAATCTCCTCGATACGTATGAAATGATAACAGTTTGCTATTACAAAGAATTTCAATAATTTAAGCGGGAAAAACCACCTCTTTAATAGTTTATTCAATTATTTTACAATCAAAATCTTCTGTACTTAGAAACCGCCAAACGTAGATAATCACTCTCAGGCAAAAGTTAAAGAACAATTTCTAAAGTATCTTTCAATTTCTTGCGCTTGTCCTTTTATTTTGTTACTTGACAAAATCGAAGGTCACCGTTTATTATAACAAAGTCATGCCATACTAATTTTTTTTTCAAAGCCTTTAATAATAACGGAACCGGAAACGAAATCGCACTCTCTTCGTGCTTGTCTTATCTCAAAGATTAGATTCCAAAAAAAAGAAAATCCCCAGGGCATTAGAATGATCTGACCGTGCGTGTGTATATACATATAACGCGAAAATCGAAGATCCGAGCGACGCGGTATCCGCAGCATCGCTACCCTCGTCCAAAGCTCGTAATATGCGAAGTCCTAGTGCATCGAAATCGGAAGGGAAAAAAAATACGTTTCAGCGCCAAAGCTCCCCCGACGGATATAGAAAGTGATACTTTCTGTTGCGAGCTATCAGTTGTGCATGTGTAGAAGGTGTACGGCGCAAAAATTATATATATATATATATATATATATATATAGTTCCCAAACGATGAACTACCGGATGTCGCCACCAGAGTGTAATACCACTGTAATACTTTGGCTTTTTACATACATACATACATACACAGATATATATACATATTAAGTTAGATTTATTAATAATCCAAAGCTTAATTGTAACATCATTGTTCTGATGTTTATATTATAAGAGAAAAGAAAGAGTTTGAGAGAGAGAGAGAGAGATAGAGGGGGGGGGCAACTTCAAAACTGGGTCGCAATACTTGCAAATAAATTGCGCGCTTACGCACGGCACTCTGATTGCGCGCACGCGAATATCGCACGCATCGTGCGCACCACGAATGCGCGCCCGTGCGCAGTGAGTAATTAAACGTCGCTTTACCTGCATTTGTATTTATGTATATACATACATTCATACATACATATATATGCATGACTTCGTCCATTCCTCTTCCTGGCCCTACAGAAGGCATTGGGGAAGGGGGGGGGGGATTACAGATCCACGCTTACGCGCGAGAGCTTTCTGCAATCGTACGTATCAGCGCCTTTGTTCGGGTTCAAATATATAAGAGATATTTACGAGGTGTGCGCGTATGCTGCTGTTGAATGCAGATAGGGGGGATGGGAGGAGCAGAGCTTGGTGGAGAGCTCAGAGAGAAAAATGGAGAGAGCTGAGATGTATAGTGCGTGCACCGATATCTATATATATATATATATATATATATATATATATATATATATATATATATTCATATATACATATATCACGTGAAAGCGCGGGGATCCTTTCTTCTATACGTCGATGTAACATACGTTTCAATGCTCTATTTTGGAATTCCATTTTTCGTTTTTATATCTTTTTTGATCGAGGTAGAGCGCCTTTTCTATTATACGGTTCTATGCAGAAGTTGAGTTTTTTTTTTGGAGTTACGCAATATTACGACCGAAGCTAAGTCATAAGTTTTGACAAATTTATTGATAATGCCGTATTTACTTTTTTATTTACAACTAGATATGGCTAGTAATTGATCTTTGAATCACTGTATTTTTTTTTATTATACTAGCGATTTTGAAGGTTCTTATTCTGCATTATTATGAGTTTCTTTATTTTATGGAAAGCATTTGAAAAATTATTGTACATAAATCATTAATACATAACTATATTTAATATTTAAGTATTTTTTAAAACATTCACAGAAAGGTAATGAACAATAAATGGCATTAAATTTGAAGACATCATTTTAATACTGTTATATGCTGAAACTGAAATATTTAAAGCACGAAACAGCCTTTTTCAAGATAAAGACAATTATCGTTAATTAATATTAACTTAATCCTGGTATAAATCCCTCCCATTTTTCGTGATCTGAAGACCAAGTTTACTTTATCAGTTTTAACGACTAAAAAAAGTTTATGCGAAAAAGGCCAAAAATCAAGATAAAAAATATTAGGAAATTTTAAGCAACTTAAAAGATTTTAAGATCTAATGAGAAAGTTTTCGGTTGAAATTAATACTTCAAACGAACAAGATTTTTAATATGCAATTATGGGCCAAAAACTGCCGGCAAATACTGGTCATGTACTGGTCATGAGAAAGTCATCAGGCATCTTTCGTATATTTCTGATTCTAATCAATTCTCCAGAACTGTCCAGTACTGTCCTTTAATTGGAAATTTTGAATGATCATAAGAACAGATATCAAAGAGCATTTTATTTAGGTATGGGAAAATTGACAAAGAGTTATAACCAATTTTTGGATAGTTGTTTTTTAAACTGACCAATTCTTGGACTATAAATATTCTCAATTTTTATCACGAAAATTTCATTAGCGAATAATGCAATTAATAAGAAAGTATCTAAAATATAATAAATTTTCTAATTAAGTGTTTCTTCTTTAATAAATGTACGAAAACTCTTGTCAAAAATAGCATAATTAAAGTTAATTGTAATATCAGTAGATAAACCTATTTACTTAATTCAAACCAACGAAAAAACTTGAAGTGAACGAATTTTCTAATTTAACGAACTATGCGAATTCAATTAGATTCCCTTATTAATCTCGTCCGTGGAAAAAAAGCCCGAAAACTGTTTCTTGAGATAAAAGGCAACCAGCATACACATCATACGAAATATTAAATATTGATTTTGTTGAGACTGCACAGTATGCGCAAAAACAAGGCTGATACGAAATATAAACATTTGAGAATTTATACGACAACGACGTGGATGAGAACGCATCGGATAGAGAATCCGAAACGATCGTCATCACTTCTTTTTAAATACATATACAAATATATATATATATATATATATATATATATATATATATATATACATATATTGTATATACATGTAAATATGTAGATGAAATAAAAAGCGCATATCGCGCTCAAATGAACTGCGGCGCGCCATTTCCCAGCGGAGTTGTTGCGAAATCGTTTCATGTCGTCAGAGATTGGAAGAAGCGAGGGTGTACATCTTGCGGAGGATGACATACGTGTGTAGATGGACGACCAAGGGACTCTATTTGATATCGAATTTTTCATAAATGGAAAATACGATTATCTGGAATGATATTCAAATTGACCAATATAATAGCAGGTCAAATTTTAAGAAATATACAATGCAAATTTTTCTATTAATTTACCGTAAACAAAGAATCGTTGAAATTCGAGAATATATATTCATTGTAATGATTGTTAATTGCCAGAATATACTCTGACTCTTTTTAAAACCGTTCTTTTTGTGTCAACGAAGCCAATGTATACGCGAAAATTTATTATCGTTATTGCTTTTGTTCTATACTAAACAAGAAATATACAAACAGTCACTAAAAGAATTATAATATCGTTATATTATTTATCAATTTGAAGTAAATTATGTCTGAATTTACTTTGCTGTCTATTCGCCTTTACCAATTAAAAGTGATGTTGCTTAACAGCAATATAAAAATCTGCGATTGCTTAGGGAATTTTGGCGAGCGTTGCAATGTTGTAAATACATCGATTTAAAAAATTGTAAAATATTATATATATATATATATATATATATATATATATATATATCGGCCGATAAAGCGAAACTAGGTGCGGCCGGGTATTGTGTATGTAAAATTATATTATATTATATTATATTATATTATATTATATATATATATATATATATATATATATATATATATATATATATATATATTATAGTATAGTTCTAAGTTGTTGCAATACGAGTCTCTTCAAATTAACAAACTAAATTTGAAACATCCAAGTTTACTAGATATTTTATGCATATACCAGTACTAAGTACGACAGACGATTGTTTCTACTTAAGACTAATTGATGGTTACTTTCTCAAACTGTGGAATACTTAGTATTTTCGTTACAACGTTCATCCAACACCGACGCATCTATACCTGAACGATTTCTGTTTTTTTTTATACATATCTTAAATTTATTTGTCATAATGTGCTCTGTTGTTTTACATTTGCTATATATCATCCCGTATATTATTTATCGCAAAAAAATGAAGAGGAACATCAGTTGGCCTTGACTTCAATGAAGCCAATATAGCGTACGTTCTAACTTTTCTCTAGAACTTGCTAACTTTCCTTCTTTAGAGATAGTAGCGGAATGCCAGAGAAACCCCCTGCGGTAAAAATGAACAAATGCGAGGAGTTAAGGCAAATCAGTGCACTTCAGTTTAATACACTGACGTAGTTATAGGCATGAAATGAACGAGAGCAAGGCAAAACTCTCTTGCAAAGACCACCTCTCTCCCCTTTTCGCTGTTTCAGTGCAGAAAGCATTTCACAGAGGTGGAACAATAAACGCATGTATATATATATATATACATATACATACATATATATATATATATATATATATATATATATATATATATATACATATGAACAGTTGTTTGTCGTTATCGCGCGGTCCCTCATGGGATGCGACGCCGACTTCGAGTAGATATACATATATAGAAAATACAGAGCTGCAAAGCAAATATAAATGCACCGCGCGCGTTTCCGGAAAGCTTCCCGGAAGCTCTACCAGTCTCTTGCCACCGCCGTCGTTCTCGTCGTCGTCGTTGTCGTTTCGTCTTGGCTTCTTCTTCTTCTTCTTCTTCTTCTTCTTCTTCTTCTTCTTCTTCTTCGTCTCTTCTTTCTTCATCTTTTCCCTCTATATATATTAGAACGGAAAGGCGAGTTATTTGTTATTGTCGTCACGGAGTCGGACGAGTAAAGAGAGAGGTAGTGGGAGTAGGTAAGAGGGGAGGGAAAGACAGAGAGAGACAGAGAGAGAGAGAGAGAGAGAGAGAGAGAGAGAGAGCGCGAGAGGAAGGAGCTGTGGTAGAAATAAAAGAATCTGCGTGAAAATAAAATCGCGTGTCTCTCCCTTTCTCTTTCCTCCTGCTCGTTCCTTTGTGCGCGTATTTACGCGCGAGGAAAAATTCTTCACGGGGAACTCTCGTCCGTCGACTCTGCACAAATATTTTCTATACACGCACACACATATATACATATGCTTCTAAACTAATTTTGGAAAATGGGTAATATGAAGTGTATAGATCTTTTTGAAAACTCAACGTTATGCTGATAATATCAGATTATCAAAATTTCACGTTTTATAAAAATATTACGAATGATATATAATTCATAAGTTTTAATATAATATATTTTTAGTGATTTAACAAAAGAATCATTCTTTTTTTTTAAAAAAGGAAAAAATAGGTGTGTATAAACATACAGTGTGTATAAATAATAGTACATACACAGAAAACAGATTATAAACGAATTTCAATATGATTGGTACAAATTTTGTACTTTTGTTTTTGTTCAGATGTGGTAAACAGAAAATGTAGAAAAATCGTCTTTGAATTACATCCCAGACTAATATTGCATTTTCTTTTTCTTAGGTAAAAATTACAAATAAGCACAATGTACATCTTTAAAGGACGCTCATTTTATTTAAAATTTTTTGCCCTTCGATTTGCAAGTAAGAGCAAAATCTAGGGTAAATTTACTCTCACATACATTGATATAATATTTGAAAATAGGAGATTACTATCATTGAAATCGAAGACTGCGACTAAGTTAAAGGGCGTTCGAAACGATAAAAATTACATTTTAATGATCCTTGTAAGTTTTTCTGAGAAAATTATTATTGTTACTACTACGGAAATCTCAACTACAGTTAAGATCGCGTTTGTTTTACAATTTCCAATAATAATACTTTAAAAACCCGACCCAACGGTCAGATTCCGTGGAGAGATTCACGGTCAGTGTACAACATTCATCAGCAATCCAAGCTCAGCGCATGGAAAACCTTCGGAAAAATCTTGTCTAACTAATAGGGGTTGAAGAATTCGACAAGTTTTCTTGCACTATGTGATTTAATCAAAAGAGATGAACTGATTTACAGCGCAATCTATCTGTACAAACCTATCATAATCTAAACAGCGAGACAAAGACAATTCTTTAAACGTAACAGGACCCACTGTGAAATAGAAAAATTTCAGTACAGTCTCACGTCATCGACACACGAGATTTTACAAAAATACTCATTTCAAACATTTATAATCGCCTATAAGTTACTAGTAAGTATACGTAAATAGAAGTGATGGCAATCACAGAATGATAGACCATACAAGACTGGATATAACTTGAACGATTAAGTGTACATAAATATTCAGTACAGTGTATGGAATATTATTTTCTGCATATACGAGGGTGGTTTGATAAGTCCGTGACTTTTAAATGAAAAAACAATTTATTTAAACAATTTTTTTTATTTTTCAATATGGTCCCCTCCCAGCTCGATACATTTATTCCAACCGTATTCAATTTTTTTTAAGCCTTCCAAAAAGTAACTTTTGTCGAAATCCTCAAAATAATCATTTGTGGCAATCATAATCTCTTCATTTGATGAAAATCTTTTACCACAAAGCCAAGTTTTCATGTTTGGAAATAGAAAATAATCGGACGGTGCTCAATCTGGAGAATAAGGTGGGTGAGGAAGTAATTCGTAACGTAATTCTAATAATTTGACTGTTGCTATAGCACTCGTGTGAGCTGGTGCGTTGTCGTGCTGGAAGAGCACTTTTTTCTTCACCAGATGGGGCCGCTTTTCCTTCAGTATGGTTTCAAATCTATCCAATAATGAAGCTTAATACTGTCCTGTAATTGTTTTTCCCTTCTGTAGGTAATCGATTAGTATTATACCCCGTGAGTCCCAAAAAACTGTGGTTATGACCTTACCGGCTGATGGAACAGTTTTTGCTTTTTCGGAGCAGGTTTTCCATGTTCAGTCCACAGTTTTGACTGCCGTTTCGTTTCTGGCGTATAGTGATGAATCCATGTTTCATCAACAATAGCATAACGGTGCAAAAAGTCGGTTGGATTACGCTGAAACATGTCCAAACATTGTTCAGATGCAACAATGCGTGACCGTTTATTGTCGACTGTGAGCAAACGCGACACCCATCTTGCAGATAGTTTTCTCATATTCAAAATTTCATGCAAAATATGACATACGCGTTCAGTCGAAATTTCTACAGTGTTACTAATCTCCCATATCTTTAATCGACGATCTTCAAGTATCATATCATGGATTTTATTGGCCATATCTTGATTAGTCATCTCTTCTGGACAGCCAGAACGCTCAGCATCACTTGTATTCATTCTACCACAACGAAATTCAGTAAACGACTTGTGAAGCATTCCATGTGATGGAGCAGAGTCCTTATAATATTTTTTAAGCTTTTCTTCAGTTTCCTTAATTGATTTTCTACGCAGAAAGTAATGTTTAATAACCACTCGAAATTCGTTTTCTTCCATGCTTTTGTAAAAACAATGAAACACTAAATTCAAGACTATCAAAAATTTTCTAACCCACGTATTGACTTGAAACTTTGTATACCTACTTGTATGAGATGATAGTCTCTTGGAGTAGTAAAATATTTACGATAACAGCGCCACCTTTCGAGAAGTCACCGACTAATCAAACCACCCTCGTATGTATATATGTAAAGTATACCTTGGTAAATACGTGAATATTGAATGCCCTATACTATATAGAAAAATTCCTTCAAATCAACAGAAGCAAAGCATTTTAAAATAATCCATAATCATTGGTTGATAGTTTTATAGGTCTGAAAATAATAAAGTTGGCGATACTTCATTTATACATATAAAGCGTGATTTCAATAATCGTTTTATACAGTAAGTTATTTATAATAAAACGAATGTTTCTTATTTATTAGTTACTTTTTAAATAAAGATTTGGAATTGCCAAATGACTCTTCAGTAAGTCGTAGATATTACGTTTAAGTACATAATAATATAATACGTATTATATTGGGCAATTGATTTTAAACGAAATAAATATACAATTTCGTTATTTTTATGTATAATACGCGTATATAAGCGCGGGAAACATTAATCCTGCAAAAAATTTCCATAATGCAGCCTCGCGAGAATTGGGCAAAGTTTCTATTTTTCGGGTCAGATGTGCGACCGAACAATGAAACGAGACGTTTATAGCAGTCACTGTATAAAAAAAGAAAAAAAAAGAAGCCCATTGCTATAAAAGTTAACGCGCCCCGCACTCCAACAGCTTATGCAGTGAAAGTGTTGACTGATCTAAGTAGTACGTGAGCTGATTCATCGAAAAAAGTTTAAACTCCGGCAAAAATAAATAACTATGCAATTTTACGTTGCTCGAGTGTTCAACGAAAGAACGTTATATTCGTATATAAAAGCGAATTTTATTTAATGAAAATTATACTTGCGATTAACGAAGCTTCTTTTGTTGCGAGAGGAAATTTTTTTTCACGTTTTTCGGTATGATTTTACCTCTTGATTTAGTAGGAAAATTTTTAAATATAGAAGATTTTTCTCGCAAAATGTATTTATTATAATAAATATAGGAGTTGAAAATTGTCACAATAGAATTCGTTAATCTTTTTCAATTTATTAAAAAAATTAGTCGACGTGGTCATCGTAGTAATATTTGTGAAACTGATAAAATGCGTATAATACATTACTGATAAAGATCTTATTTCATTGATAAAATTGTAAAAACCATCTAACTATCAGATAGACAATTGTTACAAATCTTCATTTAAAATTAAAATGAAAACCATAACGTATACAAATGCCTCTGCTTTTACTTCAATTGGGCTTTTCATTCACTACTAATTTTCTTATCAAAATACATATCAATGTACAGTCCCGTATTATTTACCGAATTGAATTGACAGATGGCGTATATCAAAGACTTACTGGGTGCTTATTTATTGCATGGGTTAATGTGAATTGCGATGCGGGTCATTTGTAGATATATTATTATACGAATTGTTACAGCAACGATAATAATTGATAACTAAATTACACAAAAATTTAATGAGGCACTTGCACTGCATTTGAAAACGACCCTGGACTTTACATGGCTGGAATACAATGGACCGTGTAAATCTGAACATTCGCGTAAAATAGACGAAAATCAACAAATTGTAATAAAAAATTTAGTTTAATGTTATTGAGTTGGAAAACAAAATATATATCAACGAGCTGTAATCAAGATGTTTAAGCTTAGTATAAATACATTTTCTAAAACGTTCGATATCCATCGATGATGCAAACTTCAGTTCCGTATAATTATAAAAAAACTATAATTCATAAAAAAATCTCTATGATCGACTTGGAGTCGCAACAAAATACGTTTCTTTTTCATTATTAGAGTACTAATATTACATTAATAAATTGACGCTTAAAGCGAGAGGTAACTCAGTTAGTTAAGCGCATGACGTTCGTGAGGAGTTAGAGAAGTATTTCAACGTGCTGTATCGCATTGTCCGTCATAATCGTTTAATTTATTAATATTTAGTTATAAACCACAGACGTGCTTCTTTGCGTAATACTTGATTCTGGCGGTGCGCAGTTGTACCGATTATTTTGCCTCTTATAACTATTGCGATATTATATATGCATGCATACATCTTGTAAATTACATATATACACATATACCGTATCGTATACTCGAGTTTATTTGACGGATATAATTAATTATCGTCGGACAGCTTTAAGGATCGTATGGACGAAGCCCTATTGTATTACCTTGTGAATACTATTTTGTTCAAAGCAAGCGGGACATTTTTCTTGGAATTCTCACGAGGTGTCAAACTCAAATATGTCCTAAAACTTTCGAACAATTTAAATTAGGTTATTAATTTCTGTTCGCCAATACTGGTCCTTTACGAAATTTCAGGTTTGGAAAATTCTCTGTGCATTTCCAAAACAATTTTCCGAAAGTCCATATTATATGTTCGAACGTAAGGCGAAAAATGATTTTCTACATAAAAAATATCGTAGTTCCATACATTTTATTAATTCTAATGAATATCCTCTGTACTTTTAAATTCGTGATTTAACACATTTTCGTAAAATTGTTCGTTATTTTCACAAACTGCTTACTACGAGACTAGACGATACTCGATGCTCCGCATCCTGGGGCTTTTTATGCTCAGATAGCGCCAAGGTAGCAAACCTCGCTTGTCCGGAAACATGAGTAATATGCGTGTGTGTGTGTGTGTGTGTGTGTGTGTGCGCGCGCGCTCGCGCATGCGTGTGTGTGTGTGTGTGTGTAGATAGGCGTTGCAGTTTCTTAGACCATAAAATAATCTGCTGCCCATTAAGAAAAATCTTCGAATCATCTCCTGGCTATCATTAGAGTGTTTCGTTTGCATTCTTCAGCACCCCCCCCCCTCAAAATTTTGATCCTTATGCTAATGGAAACGGAAGAAAATCATTCTAATCGATTTTTCTTTCACTGCGTGCATTACCTAATTCTGCAATCGTATGCTGCACGCAAATTATATCAAGCGGTTAATTTTCAATCAGACTCTGCGGAATAATGGCAAGTAATTATGATTTTAAAAATTACGACTCCTTACTGCTTTTATCTTGGATTTTATGAAGCGCACAATGCACGTGTACAGTTTATTGAATAGAATAGTCTTGTCAACATAATTATGTAACAATTGTAAGATCGTAAGAATTTTTTGATGGATAAGTATCATACATACACTTGATAAAAAAATGACGAACATATACTTTATCTTAGTCACTTTTATAAAGTATTCGAATTTAAAATGTTATTAATATTTGTTGAAGAAATACAAACTGATCACTGTAAATGAGATTTAAGATTAGATTTGCATACGCCAAAAGATATATTATATACAGAGAAGCAAAAATAAAAATGTAAATAGCTCAGTGGGGCTTCTTTAAGCAGTGAAATTTGAAAAGATAAATATACCTAGTTATGATAAGAACATGCTAACAACATAATGCTGGAAATTTAATCAAGAATAATGTAAAAAGTTGACAGTATAAATTACGATATAAGAATACGTGATAGAGAAAATTAGGATCTGCCATATAGGGTTCAGAGATACTCGATTTTACTGTAACTCTGTTTCGCCGTATCAACTCTATTATTAGGACTTTAGATTGGAATTGTACAGTGGGCTCAATCAATTTCAAGAGAGTTCTAATAGTCCCTCAACGGTCTGTAAGACTCCCTTCGAACAGTGCCTGTATAAATATACGGTCTTTTGAGAACTTCGTCAATTCACGGGTACGCTATTAGTATTTCCACTCAGACTTCTCTCGGTATTCTGACATACATACACTATCCCACGCATCGGCAATAAAGCCATATAATAGCTAAGCGGTCGTACGTTGTCGCGTTTACGTTTCTAGTTTTGTGCGACCATATAGAATATTACAGTGCGAAACCAACGTGGCGGGTTTGAGAGATCCGAGATTCATGAATATCCTGTAATTACTGACACATTTTCAGAGCTATCAAAGTATCGAATGATAGGGTGTAAAATATTGCCTGTATTTGAATCTTCGCAGCAAATTTGCATTCGTCCAATTTTCTGGCGATTGATGACCTAATACTGATATACTTGCAACGTTAAAAATGTCTTTCTCTGCTTCTTTTGCAGTAAAATACTTTAGACATTACTTTATTAACTTTAATATATAAAAGTCAAACTTTGCTTCCAAAGATTCAGTGCCTCAAAAATCCAAACTCTCACCTCATCAATAAAAAATATTCTTATCAGTTGTCACGGATATAAAAAATAAACGGAAGCGGAGTGCGATATTAAACAATCCAATGTAAAAAAAAAAAAAAGATATAAAGGTAGAAAATATGAACATATAGGAAGACAATTTGTATAAGAGGAAAGGGTAAAAAGAAAATCATACAACTTAATCATACAAGAGAAAGATAAGATGTAGGAAGACGTTATCATATATAGGCTTAACTATATCTCTGATATTTATTTAATTTTTTTACTCGAGTAACACGCAAGAAGCAAATAAGATTATGGTATATGTGTTCAACTTCTTGTTTTTAGTTACTTGACTGAAATTACCAAAATTGTATTATTATACTCTTATTGATTAGTAACTGTTTCATTCAATACAAATATAGCACTCGCTATTACAAATTTTTCAATCATGATTAGAAATTTTGTTATATATTCGTTATATTTGAAACTAAAAATTAACAAAGATGTGATGAACAATAACATAAATTAATTAGAATTATCTGATATATAATCACTGTTTAGGAATAATTTTAATTAGGCGCTTATTTTACCAAAACAGCCTACAAAAATTGAAATATGTTCCTATTATACGGTTTTATTAAAACTATTGAAAATTGAATGCTATAACGAATTTCATCGGCATAACAAAATGAAAGTCGATGAAATAGTTGATAATGACTAATTTCTCCAATTAATCATCGTAACGCCAAGAATGACCAATTCTTGCGATACAATACTCATATTTATTGTGTATATATTCTGGTCCGATTTTTCTCATTCCTGCAAAAACATTCCGGTCACCTATTGCTGACGACGAGAAAATCTAGAAAGCTCCCGTCGCGGTCGCGTCAAACTTTAATCCACATATAGAACGCGCTTTAGCTGACGCGCGGCTTTTAAGCGCACGAGAGGGGAGCTCAAATGCCATTTGTCAAGCGGAAGCGTATGCAAATGGAGTGCGGGAGGGCGAAAAGAGGCGCATCACGTCAATGGAATAGGAAACGCTGGTCGACAGCTCAGAATGCGCGCGCCCGCGCACGCGTGTGTGTGTGTGAGAGAGAGAGAGAAGATAGAGATAGAGATAGAGATAGAGATAGAGAAAGAGATAGAGATTGGTGTTTATAAGCCAATCATTTAAGGTTATTTAGAAAAAAAAAAAAAATTAGAGACTGGACAAAAATTAGTGATCCTATTCGTAAAACATAGACATAAGTTCAGCAAAAACTTCCACAGTTAATTATGGAAAATTCCTTTTCATTGTTTATTGATTATAGTGCGGCGATGGAAAAAATGTACACGATTGAATTAAGAACAAAATACGCTTTACACGATTTTATCACATTAAAATAGTTACCGAAAAAATATAGACATTATTCATTTTTCGCAAACTCTTTAAAAATGCATAACATTCTGATTTTTCGAGCTATTACAGAAAATTGCGAGAAATTATAGATAATGATAAGTCTATGTGTCCAAACCCTATATATGATATAAAGGCTATCGGTGGAGCTAAAATTCTATACAGATATACTGGCGCACAATATCAAGCAGACCGCACGCCTATACCCATCAGCGATCATCAGTATATCGATATATAAATATAGTACTCGTTGTCGGTCAGTAGCCTTGAGACAGTATTCCACTGCGGCCTTTTTCACTAAAGAGCACGTGTATTTCTTCCATTTTTTACCTAATCGAAGTCAAAACTTGGGTATAATGCAGATTGAAAGATTATAGATAAAGAATGGTCCTTTTCCTAAGATTCTGAAAAAGCGCTCTACGACTTTTCTAATCGCCTGCAGTTACTTCGCAATTTCTGGTAAGAAAAATCGAAAAAACAGAATTATTAATAACCTATTTATCCTGCTGAGAAGAGAAAGCACATTTAAAGTACTCATTATCCTCTATAATCTCCCGCAAGATCTATACTATCGCTTAAAAATCGTCAATATTATGAATTACTACTTTCCGATTGTGATTACTTTACCACGCGCAGTAATTCTACAACGCTTGGAGTCTGTTTCTGAAATGAAGGAAATATCCAGCATTATGACTGATCGTATGCTTATATATAGGTGAGGAAAGAACAACGTTTTCGCAGACATATAAAGGATAAACGAGATATATAGGATTTTGCTCAAACGTCTTATTATTTTTTTTATATGTATGAGATCTCCTGCAGAAAACTCAAACTAATATGACAACGAGACGGATTTCGATGTCCGAAAAAGGCAGTCTACTTCGAACATTGAAGTAAACGCTGATCTGCATACAACTCCCGCATTAAAATTTCGTGCCCTCCAATCCTTATACTTGTAGTGTTTTACCAGCATTATCAGGTACCAAAGAGGCAGATAAGCCGCCCAATCCCCCCAAAGCTAATGTAGCTTGCAAAGCACTGCAATCTCCTCACTCGGACAATCACAACGAACCTGAACATAAATTTTAAGGTCATTCGTATGCAGTTCGTGGCTGTCTAAAGGATCAAGTACGTAGATAAATCACTGATATTAATAGAGAAGAGGAATAAATCGGGAACTGACATTTGCGGAACGAAGAGATTAAATGAGTATCACTCCAAAATGACTTCTCCTCTAAATGAATATAATATAACAGATTGATGCCTTTCATAAAAGCAAGAAAGGACCTGCGTTAGAGTAGCTCTGGAGAGAAAGAAAGAGGGGGTGGAGAAATAGAGAGAGAATGAGAGAGAGAGAGAGAGAGGGAGAGAGAGAGAGAGAGAGAGAGAGAGAGAGAGAGAGAGAGAGGGGGAGAGAGAGAGAGAGAGAGAGAGAGAGCAGCCTCGCAAACTCGCGAACCAGATATCCGATCGACTATTTAACACTTGAGCTTGACCCAGATCGCGGGGCCAGCATATCACAACGCCAGGGCAGGGAGAAAAAAATCAATTTTCCTAAAAATGTCCTGACATCCCCCTGCCCCGACCAACAGCCCCCCCACCCGCTTCCACGCCCCGGTCTCTCGACAATTGCTCTTGGGGCAAGGTCGAGTTTACGCGCCGGCATGCCGTGTGTACAATACCCCGCCTACAGCATTGCAAGCGCGATTCTCCCTCGACCCAGTTTAAACGGGGCGCGCGTGAGCTTTGTCTGTACACTCGCACACGCAGCAACACACATACAGACACTCCGAACTGTACATCGGGCGTCAGGGGACTTTTGACTCTTTCCGAGCGTCCTCCGTTTGGTCTGTCGCCACGATGTCGAAATCAATTTTATACGTCTCGCTTATATATAAGCAAGAGCTCGTAGAGTGTGTGTATGTATGTAGTACACGCTGATGCAAGCTTTGTATAGGTGCCTGTCCGATGTTCTCGAATATAATGGAAGGGCGAGCGAGCGGAGGCTGGAAGCGACGGCGCCGGCGGAGCTTTTTACGGTATATACAGGATACGCAGCTCCTGATAATGGGAGATTAGGGGAGAAAGCTTTTGGCTGTTTCCGCGCTGTATTAGCATTAATATATATATATATATATATATATATATATATATATATATATATATATATATATACACACCTTAATAATTGATATAGGTCAATGATCTCTCTCTTTTACGCAAGGATGGGTATATAGTACAACGTTTTTAAGTTTCGATATTATTACTCAATAATTTAATCACGTTTATACGCTGTTTTTTCTTTCATTTCTTTTAAGAAAAAAAAAAGATGTTCATTGCCTTCACGGAAATTAAAAAACGAAGTGTACTTATATTTTAAGCAAAAATTAATTTCTTCTATAGTCGCTAAACATTATAGACGCAACATAATTAAAAATCAGAATTAGCATTCTCCGGTAAAATAAACAAACAGTTTTTTATTTTACTTTATAATATTAATTTTTAAAAATTTATGAATGCGTAAAAATAAAAAACTACTATTTTATTTTAAAATAAAAAATCATGTGTACAAAACTACGAACTTTATGCAAAATACTTTTTCTGAACATTATATGTACCCTGCGTAAAATTAAAAATTAAAAACATATGATATTCTCTATGCTGAAATAATTAATTATGGTAATGGTCCTGGATCAGTAAATAAAATTTTCATCTACGTGAAACTTTTTAATTTTGTTACTGGCATAAAATAAAATCAAGCAGTTTGCATATACATTGATGTCATAATTTAATTATCGTGAATTAAAATAATTTAATCATTTGTTTTTTATTTTCAAATTGCCTGAATAATAACTCCAAAACTTCATTAACTTTATCCAATTAAATTTATTTCCATTTAGCTGTACATATAGTATACGTCGGTATACGTATATGAAACAAGTTTTATCACATTAAATTCCTTCAATATTTTTTATTAATTAACATAAAACCATGATTTGGCCAAAAGTAGTTAATATAAAGCTACTCTTTCTAGCCACTATGATATTAATAAAAAAAATTAAAAATAAGCAAAAAAGCAATGATTTTCAATTTTATCGTTATTGAACAACTGCAAAGCAGTCATCGATTATCTATTCTAGAATATAAATATCGATCCACAAAAACCGTATTTCGTACAGATTGCTTATGTACTAGACAGGAGCTCGCTTGAACAGAATTTTCCTAAAAAACTATTATATGTACCTCTTTTATATTCCTCTTTCTCAATATGAAGATGAAAGCCGTATCAAATCTAGAGCGAATGATACCAAAAGCCAATACCTTTGCCTTTCTATCAAAACCCAGACAGTATAAAATATTCAATCTTTAAGTAACATATTTTTTTCCCTAAAAAAGTTTAAATAAACCATCGTCCCTTAAATATTACAATCATACGAGTTTTTCTACGGTTATATATACAATAAAGAAACTTTTACTCTTTCAGCTCATTGTCATAATTCCAAGGCAACGCCCATGACACACACGTGCGAGCTGTAAGTGTGCGGAAAATTGGCCTGGATCAACCTGTGTATGCATGTATGTGCGCGCGAAGTCGATTTACATCCTAAAAAACTTTTTACTACTTTATATATATACAGTAAGTTAGAGAGAGATCAATCCATTCTCGACAGGTGTCCGCTGGGGGCGTTTTACAGAATGACAGAAAGAGAGATAGAGAGAGAGAGAAAGCTATTTTTCCCTTTGCCGTACTACTGCGAAAAGTTTTATAATCTAATTTTGCATGAGCGCTGGCGACAGAGAAGGAGAGAAAGAGAAAGGGAGGATGAGTTTAAGGTTAGAAATTAAGAGAAGATACGGAGATTACATTATTTGCATATTTTTGGACCTACGCATGCATGCATGTTCGTACATGTGCATAAAGAGTGTCGCAAAGAGAGAGAGAGAGAGAGAGAGAGAGAGAGAGAGAGAGAGAGAGAGAGAGAGAGATGTGGTTTTAGTATAGCTCTTTAGAGTATAGTATAAAATACTCTTTCCGAACTGAAACTTTGACCCAATTTAACGAGGAGAGAGATATACTAAACTGTTGTTTGAAAACATGTTCTAAATGATAGCTTTAGCTAATATAATTTCAACAAATTGCCTCGCGCGAATACGTTAATGGCAGTAGTGAGGGATGGAGAAGGGGGTGGGGGTAGATATAAAGGCGAATAAAATTTAATCTTATAATATAATAACGCAATTGTTATAGCGTATACGAAGATCGTAAACTAATAGATTTTAATGGCTTTGCCATGATTTGAAGGGTAATTTATAATGATGATCTCTTTTGATAAACTCGATCATTTATTGGAATTTCCGACGATCGTGAGATAAAGGGCTTAATTATCTGGACCAATGGATGGACAAAATTTGTGCATTTTGGTCGTTTTGGATTTTCAGCTAATTAAATATTCATATAATTGTGTGCTTTTATTTAAAAAATTCGTTCATATATACAAATTAATTTTTTTGTTTTTAATGTAGGTCGAAAAGTAACGAAAACAAATCATTTTTAACGTTGGTCCACACAATTTTGCGACAACTGAAAAAAAAAAGAAAGATTGAAAATTTTATTGAAATTATTAGACTGTGTTATCTATAGTTCGAAGCACATAGAGTAATCCAAATTTCCGATGTAAAAAAAAGCAAAAGACAAGCTAGGCAAATGAGAAAAGTTTTGAATAATTTTGAATTGTTTGTTGAAGTTTTGAATAATTTTGAATAAATTCTCATTTTACATTTTTTTCTGATCAATACTGCTACACGAAAAATTTAAAAAAATTCTTGTAAAAAGTAGAATAAATAATGCCAACTAGCCCCAATACGTACTTCTTAATTGCACAAAAATTTCCGTTTAATTTGTTTTCGTTTAATCATTTATACGAAATTTAATTCAACTATTGAAAGAATCACATTGTAACGATATAATTTTAAAAAATACACTTGCATACACGTACAAAACAAACACTAATTTTACAGTAATTAAATTATTCTACTCTTTGAAACTAAAATAAATATTGGATTATCCGATGAACCAAATTGAATTCTTGTGTTAATATTGGAATTTAAATAATTAAAAAAATTCCATTTTAACATACCACGGACACAATTAATTTCCAAGTTATTTGGAAAAATCTTATGTTACAAGTAGGTATGCGTTCAATGCAATGAAATATTACGTTGAATGCAGTTTTTTTAAATCGAAAATATGAAATATAGTTTTTCAATAATTATCTACAGTGAAGGTTATTAATCGCCCAACCGTATATGATTTACACGGAATTTTATTCGTAATGAAATATCCTTTCCATAATTTATTAGTCTTAAAAGGATCCAATTCACGTTGTTCAAAATATCTATTTTGCCTTGCCATATTCTACTTGGTGAACACTTCGTTATCAACAAAGTAGCCCTTTCACGAATATATCAGGGTCCAAAAAAAAGAAGATATTATTATCATCGTTCATGAGATAATCTAACACTATAATCGTATAAACATCTGATTTCGTCATTTTATGATGATAATTTTGAATCATAACAATTGGTGTATACAGTAAAAAAATCATGGCAATTTTGGCGTATACTGCAACTTCAAAGATTAAAATTGTTCTCGATAAGTTCTACGTTCATTTAATAATACCCGCAGCCTTCTTAAACGAGTTGAGCTCTTCTCTTCTCATTCTCCTATGATCAGCCCATTTATCCCCCTCTTCCTCGTCCTCATTCTGATCCATCCCCATCTCGTTTTCTCCCTATTACCATATACGGCCTCAAATAACACTTGCTAATACAGCCCCTATTATCGATAGCATTGAAAAAATATCTCCTGGATAAAATGCATTGCACAAGCCTTTTCTATATCAGAAATCCAATCACTGCATGTGGTTAAGAATCCTGTTTATTTATGTATATATGGAAAGGGAAAATAGTGATATCGGAAGGGTCAACCGTGACCTCATATATATTAACAATTCTCTATTGTTTACATAGATTAAGTAAATATTCATGACTATATCGCAGGATATAACAGCATCAGCTAAATGAAAAAAAAATATTAATAAGTCGGCGTAGACTCAGAATGACGAAAAATAAATTTTCTTTGCATATATACATTATATTCCATGTGTGCAAAATTGCCGGTGATAAACAGTTACAGCACAGTGCCTATCCTCTTCCTTCAGATTACGAGTGAATTCTGATTATGAGCATATGATATATATATACACGATAGAATATAATGAAAGAATACGAATAATGAAAGAATATGTATAACTTATACGAGCGCGCACCTTTTATCAGATGTTCGCCGATATTCGCGCTGCCAAGTAGTAACAGCCAGGCTCACTCTCACATCACCAACTTCACCACCAAATATATTTATACATATATAAATATATATATATATATATTTATTTATTTATTTATTTATTTATTTATTTATTTATTATACTACACATATGCCAAAACTTTTATTTATCACGTAACAATGCATAAAGGAATAAAGCGGCATAGACAGAGATCGTGTAAAACTTTCAACAGCAATAGCAGCAGCAACAACAGGAACAGCGGCAACGATATAATTCGTCGATATAGCACACGAGATACGATGCGTATGCGCGGCGATAAAAAAAAGTTGCGAAATAAAAAAAACAAACAAATTTTCGTACCAGTGCGTGTCTATATGCACTATGTACAAACGAGTCGAAAATGAAACGGGGCGGGGAACCGAAAAAAAGAGAGCGAGCGCGCGCGCGCCCGCGGTATCAGCGGTCGCCGAGACCCATCAACGTCCTTGACGACTTTTCTCTCTCTCTCTCTCTCTCTCTTTCTCTCTCTCTTTCTCTCTCCGTCCCTCTCCCTCTCTCGTCGCGCGCGGTCGTCGATCGTCCCCGTCGTCCGTCGTCACCGTCGTCGTCCTCGTCGGCGCGCTCACCCAGTCTCGACTAACCCGCCGATGTCTGTTTCCTCGGTCGCGATGAAAGCGCAGGAGGTGGAATAGGAGGAAGAGGAGAAGGAGAAGGAAGAGGAGGAGGAAGTTGGTAAATGTAGCGGGGAGCGCTGTATATGTATATACTTATATATATACATGTGCCTCCATCTCTCCTTCTCTCTCGCTCTCGCTCTACACATACATAAAAGTCCAGGGCGGGGGCGGGAGCATACACACATACTTATATATACATGCACAGCGACCACACACTCCACCCTTGCTCCGACGATCGTACACGCACATAATGTCGGCGTACCTATATATGTAGACAACACGAGTCCTGGCGATCGATTTGTGAAAGTGTAGGAGAAAGGATGTACATGTGTGTGTGTGTGTGTGTGTGTGTGTGTGTGTGTGTGTGTGCGCGCGCGCGCCAGCGTAAAAGGGGTGGATTCAATTTGCTCCCGTTTAAGCACAAAAGGCGTGCGATTGTCCGCTGAAAGTTTGGGAATATTATTGTATATGCATAATTGTACATAGGACGTAGTATACCTAGTTTATCAGCATAGCTTACATTATGTTATATATACTTTTGCTAATTATTTCGAAGAAAAGAAAAATCAATTTTCATTTTCAGCCCGCTGGTCGGGAATGAGTGGAGATGAAAATCTGTGCGCGGACGCCCGACACGTAATTCTCTCTCTCTCTCTCTCTCTCTCTCTCTCTCTCTCTCTCTCTCTCTCTCTCTCTCTCTCTCTCTCTCTCTCTCCCTCTTTCTCTTTCGCTCTCTCTTAAGCGGCGCGGGAAAGAGAGAAACAGATTTTCGGATATATATACATATAATAACGGAGACGACTATGGAATGAGAAGGGAATGCCAGAGGAAAATTGATATTAAGCTCTGTCTCTAGGCTGGAACTGTGGCCAAGATTTTCAGCGGGAGGGGGAGAGAGGTTAATTTATAGATAGAACTGCAAAGAAATGAAAAACTTTAATTAAATATATAGTTTAGAACTGTTTCTCGATATAGTAACTGAGATTACGATTAGAATATAAAAATAGAACCGAATGGATACAGTGAAAAATTTATGTGCGAAACATACTAAAGTTTCGATTATCTTGAAGATTCCAAAATAATATATGAAATGTAAATTTCCATTGAAACACGACTGTCCTCAATTTCGATGGATTATTCGTCCTATTTTATATATTATTAGTATTTGTTTAAAAATTTCATAATAATTTTGCTCTTTCAGAATATTAAATAACGATTTAACTATGATGGTGTAAAAGTTCTAAATAATTTTTTCTAAAAATAGGAAAAATATATGTTTGAAATATATTAATTACAAAATTTTTTATCTTTCCTTAAATAACTATTAACTTAAAATTAAAAAGAAATAAAAAATACAAAAATCTTAAAATTCATAAACAAATATCATAAAATATTATACAAAAGTTACTCTAAGTTACTTCTAGATCTGTAAAAGAATATTGTAATTTATTTCATATTAATAGTTAACTAAACATTTTATAAAAAAATTTAACTAAACATTCACTGGAAGTTAAAGATATTTCTGTCCTTATTCGTTAAAAATTATTCAAAGATTAATTAATAAAAGATATAATTGCAAATCTGTATTTTCACTTGCAAACAAGCTTAAATTATATATTTACTATATGCAAGGTTATTTTTTAACTTCATTTAAAATATATTTAAAAAGACGCGATGTTTTCGCAAGTGTGACGCAAAACAAAAATTATAAGCATATATAAACGTTGTATATATGTATATATATGCTCCGTGAATCGATGAAATTTTCATATTTATTATGAAACTTTCTTACCAAATTGCGCTTTCTGTCCTGATTATTTATACAAAGTCACGAGGAACATAAAGTAAGTTTCTCCTCCTGTACTTCCATCCGACGATACAAACATCGAAATTGCGCTAGTAAAACTCTATTCTTACGGTAAAAAGGTCATAATCGAATGCATAAATTCTCTATCTCTCTCTATCTCTCTCTCTCTCTCTCTCGCCCCCTTTGCTCATTGTAGAAGCGCACGAGTTAGTTCGATCTCATTATTGTGTATATTTCCTCATTATTTGCACATACATATCCATATGGATGCAAAAATTCCAATTTTCACTTATATGTGATATATATAGGCCATTTTACAAGACAAAAATGCGAGCTCGAGAACTGAAAGGAATAAAAACAAAGAAATGAATTGATAAATTTTTTAGTTTCTTTTAAAACTGTTCGATTTCACAGATGTAATGAGACTTCTTAATTTCGTTCGTCGAGTCAACATTTTACCCTGTCAATATTTTACCCATTTAGAAATAAATTCGAGGCTTACAAATGTGAGTACAGATGAGAAATAGATAGTACAATAGCAAAATATAGTCAGGTTGATCATTCAATGCTTCTACCCATAATTCCATGGATTCATTTAATCCGGAATTCCCTGCTTATTTGCATTCTATGTGATTAATTATATATTAATCAGATAAGAAAAGAAGGATATAAATATCAAAATAAAATAAAAAATTTTAACCTTATTTTTACAATAGAACAAAATGATCGAAAAAAATTCTATAAGGAAGAAATTTTAAGTATTGAAAATAATATTTTATTGATAAACATAAATTTTTAATCAAATAATGATTCATAATCGATCTCCCTAAAAATTAACTCCTGCAAGAATAAACGTGGGACGCCTGAGATGAATAATATTTTGATGTACACAATAATTCGATTAAAAATCTTCTAAGAGAGTTATCTTAACTACACTATTCATCTCAATACGATATTTATTACATATTCGACAAATAAAATTCTCTGACAATGCTAGGTTTTCCCAGGACAATTAAACTCTTCTCCAGGTATAATTTTATTCTTCTTTTGATCTTCAATATTTAATTTGTCAGGTACATTTCAATTACAGGTTTATTTCAATTCACTCCAATCCTTTTACAATAATTTAATCAATAATTAGAAAGTACATTACCAAAAAGTCTAATCAAAAACTATGTTAAATTAGGATGTTATACGAATGAATTTTATGAATGAAATATTGCAAAATATTTACGCCAATCCCATTGGGTTAAAATAAATAAATTGTAGCAATCCAAAAACGAATATAATTTTTTTTATGAGTTTCATTTAAAATTCACGATTTTTCCAGACAAATCTGAATGAGGTTATAAATCATGATCTTGTCAGACATTTTTATTGAACAAAAAAAAATTAATTTTTTTCGCTTTTAATTGACTGTAAAAGCTGCTATTTTGAATATGTTTAATTTTATATTTAAAATTTTTTTTATATTTAGTTTATTCTATTCTGTGATGTATAATTGTGATTTCTAGAAAAAACATTTATTTTCGTGAAAAAAATCCATTCACCAATTATTAAATGCCGCGCAAATCAATCAGCAATCGAAAGAGAGTCAATCGAGATTTCAGAAATGTATTTATATCGAGATTTATACATACACACACACACACACACCTATATATATAGAAGGTATATAGATATTTTTCTGAAATTCCGCTCAAATTGCAATTGTGATATACAGTGGCAATTAATGAATGAAGGAAAGAGCTCAGACAAGCTGCGGAGAGAAAACCACGAGTTGACTATAGATAGAGATATACATTGTATGGCACGTGTATTCGCGAATGCGTAAACCTACATTATAACTGGTAATATGCTCGGATGTAATATAGTGCAGCAGTGTAGACCTGCGCTTCGGAAATAATGAAGGAAATAAAGCGAGGCTCTGACTTTTGCACGGTTTGCGTATAATATAGCTATATATATATACACACACACACACACACACACACACACACACACACACACACACACACACACACACACACACACACACACACACACACACACACACACACACACACACACACTATAGACTTACATACTACCGCGCAAACAACACCGCTTTTCCGCGATCGAGAAGTTCTTCCACTGCCCTACCTCGATAAAGAGCCCCTTTTTCCCCATTCTTCTGCGGCTAGAAGAAAAAACGCGCGCGCCTCTGTTATGTTTATGCATAAATATATATATATATATATACTGTATATGTATATTGCTCCGACACGCGTGTTTGCGCGTACCGCTGCTTATATAGGGTAAAAGGTGTACACCTGCCGTACGATCAAAGGTATAAAAAGGTAGCAAAAAAACAGCACGCGCCTCAACCATTCTCTCCTCTTCTCTCGCCCTGTTACCCTGTTTTTCAATTTTTTCCCCTACATTGTTATAAACTTTTTTTTCTATTTGTAATCGAAGCCTATAATTTATATAAAAAAAGAGATTTATTTATTACGTACGGCTATACTTTATTATAAATTTTTGCTTTACAAAATTTACTCGTATAATTCAAAATATTTTCATCTTTATTCTTGAACTGTTAGAAAATTAAATTTTATATAACTTATAAAATTACATTACGAATTGTTGAGAATGTAATCTGGTGCTAAGCTATATATACAATAAAAGTACACACTGCTATTAGGGCCGTAAAAAATACAATACTTATATAAATATTAACCTACTACCTATAAATAAAAGTGCAGGAGTGCGTTACACATATATACCTATATACGATGTGGATATGACGCGGATATCCCTTCTGACTTTTTTTCACACCGAATAGAGAGAAATTAAACATAATATAGGTATAACAAAAGATAAGCATCCCCGCTCGATAGATATTAGCCAAAGCCAACCTTGATGACGTCAGCAATATACTAACACCGATATCTGAACGACGGAAAATTTGGTAAAATCTTTTTTCTTGTTTGGATATATATATATATAATGTTTCTCAGGAGGGAAATTCAATTCTATAATAATAAAGTATATAGAAAATGAAGATTTACTTATATTAAATGTCGTGTAAAATATCAAATACGTTAACTTATAGCGTGATTTTTATATATATTTGCTTGTAATACAATAATTTTTTGAGCTACCTTTTTAATATTATATTATATGTTCGATACATCAAATAATACATAAGAGATAAATAAAAAAAGTTCTTGTGAACGACGAGGCACTGGAGCTTTTTAGAAATATATACAAATATACATATCGTCATTCTATGTAAGAATATCTTTCTGATAAAACTATAAAAAGCGTTAAAAAATTATTGCTTGAGATAAGAAAATATTACCTCTAATAATTTCTTGTGAAACAATGTAGCAGAAAAATAAATTTTACAATGAGAATATTAAAATTCTTTCCGGTTATAATCATCTCACTAATAAATTTACAAGTATTTAGTATATGCCTTTACTACTACAATAATTTATGATATAGAGACTCATTCGCTATTTCAAAAACACGAAGACTAAAATAAAAAAAGATATAAAATTCAGCCTAGTATACGTAAGTTTATAAAACGCAACGAAATATTACAGCGTTTGATATACATATATACTAGTTTGCTCTTTCGCCTTTTCTAACAAGCAATAAAATTGCAAATCGGAATTGCCACGGCAATTCCGAAATTTCTCTCGAGCCTGCGCAATAATGTGCAACGGTAGTTGGGTACATAATAAACTTGATACGAGAGCCCTTGCTTTATTTCTCTATTGAGCTATATATGTATATATCATACACTCTCAATTTCGCCGAGTTATCGATTTTGCAATGATCATTTTTGATTGAGAGGCGGGGGAGGGGGTATTTAGTATTGCAAAAGCCTCATCGCTATGGATACCTATATAATAAAACATAAATTGTGCCAATGTTGATTTATATTTCGAATTGAAATTGACGTAAATACGTCATAATTATTGGTATGTTCATACCTTTAAATTATTATGCTATTTGCTAATTGTAAAATATGTTAATTATACGATTGTTTATAAGACTATATAGGATATATCGTAATAATTTGAAATACTATAATTATTATTTTTAGTTTATATTGTAATTCCATTAAAAGCTTCATACGAATTCTCGAAATTGAAAAATAAAAATATTTTCACATGATTTATTAAATCTACTTTAAGATTAGGAAGGAAGCACACACAGACACACACAAATTTTATTGTCTTTTAATAAAATGGATGTTGCAAAAAAATTAGTCATTTTTTTTACATTCTTCTTGCAAAACTATTCAGCAACTCTAAAAATTTGATAAAATTATGTATTTTTAAGCCTGCTTTCAAAAAAGATAAAAAAAACAATCCACGTACTCTGCTATTCTATAATATAAAATATATATAGACGTCAGAGAGTATGTACACAAATCATATCTTCGGTATGAAATTTACAGTTACTTGTTAGAAAAAATTGATATAAACACGTATTTTTTCGTGTATGAAACTTTACAAGGTTGGTTTAAATATTATAAGTTAGATGATAAGCGATTATAATTACATTTACATCAATCAATATTTAATGTATTGCTGATTTTTTTTACACTTTTCAAAAATATTTTGAAAAGTTAGATGATACAGAGATTGATTGATAAATCATTATTAGATTTATATATTACTGAAGTTTTTAAACTTTATAGAAACAATAATGCAATTGTAAAATTACATTTGCCTGAAAATTTCAATTACAAGAGTTTGTTACATTATTATCCTTAGCTCTAGCATCATAATTACATTAGATTGGAATAGCATATGATAACACTCTAGCGAACGGCTATAATTTCACCTTGTTTCGACATTATTAAAAAAAAACTCAAGATATAATGGAATTATAAAGTACTTTAGAAATAAATTTATAAATTTTGATTTTTTAATTACAGTCAAATTAAGGGAGTTCAGGAGTGTCTTTCAGAGAGGGGGCGTGAAGAACGAGATGAAATTCCTATACTTCAACATAAATGAAATCTAGGATAAGAACTTCAAATAATTATATTTTTAGTTTAAAAATGGTTTTGTAAATTAAACTGTATAATAAATTCTCGTTGATGTTTTTTTATGTCATAGGAAAATTTTTTTAAAAATAAATATATTAGTTTAACTTTTTAAATTAAGGAAACACAAATATTACCAAGAAAACCATACCTCATATAAAACCGTATTTCATATAAAACCGTGTAAAATAAGTTAATTTTAGTATTGTTTATTTTCAATATAACGTAATCAAAAATTCTAAAAAAAATATTTTTAATTAATAACATAAGTAGATATGGTTTTCAAAAATTTTAGGTTGAATCTTTATATTTGAAAATGCACTCTTGAACATCTTTCAAGAGAAATTATTATAGTAATCATACCTTTTCAACAATTATATTTAAAAATGATTGATTTTCAAAAAACGTTAAGTTCATATGAGATAAAAATATATGATAAGATTCGCCTATATAAGAATGATTTTTAAATTAAATTTATGTAGACCTTTTGACCTGAAAATGAACAAATTTGATCTATATTTAATATTTGAATAAATTAATTTAGTTTTTATATTCTGCTGTATATATTAAAAAAAAAGTCCTCTTACATGATTTATATAAATCGTACTATAAATTACTTCAAAATAATTAATATTCCACTTATATTTTTAAATTTACAAACTAATTAATGGGGAAAATACCGTAACAATTCGAATATAACGATCAAAACACCGATAATGTTTTAAATAGATTACTTCTGAAACTGCAAGATATATAATATAAATATATACTAGTACAATCTTTATATATATATATATATATATATATATATATATATATATATATATATCCAAATTTTTTACAGTTAGAACAAGCAACTACTCTATATATCAGAAATTCCCATTATCGACGAAGACCCATAACGTTTATGCGTAGCAGCGCTTATATATATATATATATATATATATATATATATATATATATATATATATACATACATACATATATACATACATACATACATGCTTCGAAATATTCGGCGATAGTAATCAAACGCAGAATAAAACGGACAAGATTAATATTTTGACTAAACTGACATACACAGGCGCGCGCGCGCGCGCGTAGAAGCTTTCCAATTGAATTACATTCAATTTGCACAAAAAGAGTTTACGATAAAGTCAAAAGATAGTATATAACTGAAGTTTGACGCTGACTATTATGGAAATATATCTTTACAAAGAAATTTCGTAATCTTTACTAGAAATTTAAAATTATTTCCTAACTAAATCACATAAAAATATTTTTATTTGAGACCGGGAGTAAAAACTTGAAAATATACAGTGATTAATGTAAATGTAAATAATTTAAAAAAATTATTTTGACAATCTTGAACTATATATATATATATATATATATATATATATATATATATATATATATTACCATTATCTACATAAGATATCCTCATTAATGTCTTAATTAATTAATAAAAACTGAAAACAGTGTTTTTAGTACAGAAATATATCTCTACTGGGTAAAATGTTACCCATTCCAAAACAAGACAACAATTGTGATTTCTTATTTAGAACACGCGCCAATTATATTTAGAACAAAATAAGAAGCACAATTAGACAAGATATAAAATATATTCGTAAGTAAGATTTTTGTTGTAGTTATTTTTTAAAAATAAGTTATTATAGCAACACTTATGTTGTTCCATACAGTATAAAGTTTCATTCGCTTCGACAGCAGATGCTCGAAATATAATTTTAATATTTCTTTTTGTGACACTTAATTATTATTATTTTTTTCCTTCTTCAATTATCGAGATAATTCTTTCATTTTAGTTTAGTGCGCGTGACATTGACTCTTATCGCAATAGATACGTAATAGCGCGCAATAATTAAGTGCAGTGACAGATAGGATAGGAGTTCGGTTTACATTTATAAAAAAAAAAAAATAAAAGATAATTAAATAAGACGAAAAATATCGATTTATCTTATATCGGTATAGAATCGATCGAAGAAACGGGGTTGATTATTCTACAGTTACAGATAATGGCAATCGGTAATGCATTTTCTCAACATCGTCTCGTACTCATTGACGATGGTAATAATCGGATAGCCATTTTTGTATATAGTTAAAATGCTTTTACTATAATTATGATACTTTTTAATACAGTATTATACATTAACGTAATATATACATATATATAAAATTTTGATATGTTCAATGCCACTGGTTGGTTCTCTAACTTGTTTAATTGAGCTTGCAAAGCACATAAATATTGCAATACATTTCGTCGGATTATAACTCTTGATCGTGCAGTTTGTTAATCTTGTACTGTATTAAAAATTCCTTGGAATTGTCCAATTTTATAAATTTGGGAGCAATACATATTCAAAAAATTTGGTATCAAAAATGATAAATAATTTTTAAACTATCAATAAATTTTTAATGCAAAAAGTAATGCTCGATATCAAGCAATTCATATTAATTTCGAATGACCATAACAAGAAACTAATACACTAAAAACAAAGAAAAATAATAATAACTGTAAATTTGAATATATTAAAAAAATATACAAATTCTACTTTTTTTTAAATCTCGTTTTTAAAAAATGATTAAACATAGCAAATCTACCAATAGATAAATGACCTTGAATTACTGACAAGTATTACCAGTAAATGATGAAATAAGAAAAATACAAAATTGCCATTGTAATTAAATACAATATGTTTCTAACAATCTAAAAATAATTTGTTTTTATATAAAAAAAAAATCTAAAATGTGATGTAAATACTGACCTGATGAAAACGGTGCCATTCCTTCCTTGCGCTTTTCCATATTTTCACTAAGTTTTATGTTTAATTCGTCTTCTAGTAGTTTATTTCTTACTTCCCAGTAATTTCTTTTTCTTTACGCGTTCGGTTCGGCTGCCACGGCTAGATTTAATTGTTGAAGTAATCACTGAGTAAAGTTACCTACAATAAATTAAAGAAAATTAAGATTCGTTATCCCATCATCTTTTATCTTCTCTCTCTCTCTCTCTCTCTCTCTCTCTCTCTCTCTCTCTCTCTCTCTCTCTCCCTCCCTTCCAACCTCTCTCTCTGTTCTGTCTGTTACTTTTTAACAACATGATTATGCTTTTATACACGTTTTAGTTTATGAAAAAGAAACTCCAGTTTTTTCTAGTCTACGATTTCTACAGGAATTTTTCACTTCACAGTTCAAGAAGGCAGTTTATGAAAAAATTTTTTATTTGGTTTCGATAAAAACATTGAAATGTTAACAAATTTTTTTTAATGTTTTTTCATATATTGTTGACTTTTCATTTAAATTCTTGTTGCCTGCGATTTTTTTCCAGTATGACATTAGATCTTGGAGTGACTATCAACTGATTTAAGAATAATACTCCTCTTTTAATAGTAAAAATTAAAATTACTAAATGACTAAATTTTTTTGACTATTTCGTAAATAATAACATCTTTTTAATATTATATTTCCTCTAGTTTTTTTTTTTTTATAAAACTATTTGATATGAAAAACCATGCTTTAATAATGCAAATAGAAAATATTTTTATATTTGATTTCATTTGTAGGAGAAAGCATAAGATTTTGAATAAGAGAAATTTCCTATATTGTATTCTAAAATTAAAATAATAACGTAATTTGTATTACATTAATAGAAAAAAACAACAAAATAATTTATAATTTTTTGATTCTCAACATATGCTGCCTTATTTCTAGAAATCCTTATCAGTTTTCAGATTTAGTTACAAGTAGCGTATCCCACCTTTGGATTATAAATCTTAAGAAAATTAATTTTTTTTTATATTCTTGGTGTCTCTACAGTAAGATTGATGATTTCTACAGTAAGTCATTCTAATCATTAATATTTCATTAATTATACTGTTATACATATTAGATTATATGTAATGCATACCCCAATAGCATGCAACTGCTTTTATTTATTAAAATGTCTATGTGGTTGGTACTTTTATTCTGTCAATCAGATACAGACAATAAATCAAACCATGTGTAGGTAACAAAAATATTTGATAAAAATTAAAACTTACAATTTATTATTTAATTACCCTTAGATTGTATTGAAGAACTATTGGATACATATATAGTTGTTCAGAAGTCTCTATCGTGAAGTAAAAAGTTTTTTATTATTTACAGATTGTTTTACTTATTGAATATACCTTTGTAGATATAATGTAAATAAAAGTAAATAAATTTTTTTTAAAAATCCAAATTGTAAGTTTTATATTGTTAATTTATATTAATACTTTTATGGTTACTTAATCATATCAAAAGATCTTTTGTAATTTAAATGGTATGAAGAGAGGTTGCAGAAAAAGTAACCAAAATGTCACCAATCTAGATCAAATAAATGTAGAATACCAAAAAATTTATAAAATTATTTTATTTTACGATTTAACAGTAGACCAGTAACTTCCATACATTGTTCAAATAGAAATCATGCTAAGTGATAAAAATAAATTAACTAAATTATGTACTATGAGACTGTATGCATGTGATATGATAAAATGCATAAAGTATAGTTAAAGAAATTTTGAGAAGTTTGATTAACAACTAATTATTTTTCGTTTAAAAATCATCTAATTAGACACCAATAAAATAAATCAATAAAATTCATAGGAAACTATGTTGTAAATTGAAAACATCATTGTAGCTAATGAAATTTTTTAATAGAGCTATCAACTATTAATTATTAAGAAAATATTTACTATTTTTTAAAGAACTTTAGAAGAGTTCGTGTTGATATCAATACAATAAAATAAGCTGTAAATTAATTTATTATTATTTATTATTCAAGGTATATTTAAAAAATAACACTAATTAATTATATTAAAAAAGCCTTTATATTTAAAAATAAATCTTAAACTTGCTAGATTCGCTATTTATATATATCACAATGTTGACACAAGTTTACTACGTTTTTGAAACGATAAAATTTAAGTCAGATAAAATAAAAATTTAAGTGTATTAAATAAAGTTACATATCTTAATTTAAATAATAATTAGAAATAAAAAATATATTTGGAGCAATAATTTATCAATAGAATAATTAACATTATTGATGAAAAACTATATACATTAATAAGATATTTCGTATAGTAAGTATAAAACTTTCGTAATAATATAATATTAATGTGTTCTACTATAAGAATTAAAATTTAAGAAATTATTATTTATATTTTTAAATAAAATAAATGATATTTCTAAATTAATTAAAATGTTATAATATTACATAATTTAATAAAATTAATCTACATTTTTCATCAAATAATTGCAATAGCAAAACATAAAGCAGTATACATTTACAAAAAATGTCAAACAAAAATTTCTTCAGCTTAGAGCTGTTATCATTTCACTTATCACTAAAATTATGCAGCTTCAGAGAATCTGAAAAATGTCTCAAATTAAGAAGATTTATAAAACTTCAATGATATACACAAGTTTTACAGGAATACAATTACTGTTGGAAGATAAGCCATTTCGCCACTTGTTGCCAGGGAAAAACCGTCTTATGCGTGTGCGCAACACAACAGAGAGAGTTAGACGTATACATATTTATAGCCGCACAGATAAAGAGAGAATGAAGCGGTCGAAAAAAAATAAAAAGAAAAAGGGAATCGTAGCCTTTTAATTCTCTGTATTACAATATACCAGCCGCCACGTCTCTCCATTCTGATCACTCTCTTTCTCTCTCCCTCTCACGCGACTTGGTTACGGGGGCGACGTCTTACATTAACCTGGATGGGGATGTATAATCAAAAAGAGAAAGAGAGAGGGGGCAGTAGAAACAGAGGAACGAAGAAAGAGAGAAAAAGGGTTGTTTTCAAGTAAATAACGAGTAGCAACATTGTACATCGTTAATTCGTTAATAACACTAATGCTCCTCACTGCTTCAATATTTACACTTATCTTGTACACATACACATACACAGTTCTAACCTTAAAGGTACGTTACATTCCAGGTGACGTTATCCTGGACAGCCGAGAGGCAGACAGGTACCAACTACCGACCGACACCGACTGGTTTTCTTTCTTCCTCACACGATATGCACCTCTGCATGCACATAATAACGGAGAAAGAACGGGGGAGAGAAAGAGAGATAGGAAGATGTAGGAAGATGGAGAAACAAAGACAGACGGAGGAGAAATAGAAAGGCTTACACTCCAGTGTACTGGGTTAAAGCGTCGACCATTTTGTGTGGTAATAATAATTCCAGTACAGCGCACTTTATTTATTTAACAGGAGAGTAAGTAATGGCTGCTGCTCTTCTCCATTTATTTTTCACTTTACACTCGGTACCGTCTACATCTGAAGATCTCGCGATTAGACCGACGCGAATTCGACTTCGACGATGTACAAAATAACTCGCTTCGTCGCGGTTCTGCTGTTTCTTCCCACACTAATTAGACATGTGCACATATATGCCAGTATATACCTACACTTGAGGCACGATATACTAACGCGATATAGTCAAATTCAAATATGTAGAGGGAGAGAAAGAGTGAGAGAGGGAGAGAGAGAGAGAGAGAGAGAGAGAGAGAGAGAGAGAGAGAGAGAGAGAGAGAGAGAGAGAGAGGCAACTGAGGCAAACAGTTACCAGCAGTTACACACAGCACAGCAGGGCAGTAGGCTCTTTTGGTATATTTCTATACCTGATTCTATACTACAGTCGAGTACAGCATCTTTTCTTGTTGCTTTCTACTTTTTTATTGTATGTATACGCATATATATATATATATATATATATTTGTTATATAGAAAAGAAACATGAACACAGCACAGCATACCAAGGTTATAATATTATGGTAACGTTATCAGTTATCATGTCTCGGTTGATTATGTCTCTGAATTTCCTCTCGTGCGGTTGTTCTACTATATATAATAACGTGTATATCTGCGATAATCGGCTGCGCAGGTAACTTTTATGAGATTGACGCTTCTGCTCCTCCGATGCTCTGACTGTTCCCTGTTTTTCTTCTTTTTTTCCTTATATCTTTTAAGAGCACTGCCGCAAATATCTCGCTCTACATCCCTGTCCTTTGTATTTTCTCTCTATTATTCTTTCATCTTTCTCTTTATATTGCGTAAATTTTAACCTCGTTCAGAAAGAGAGAGAGAGAGAGAGAGAGGGCGAGAGAGGATCGGCACCTTCATTTTTTGTGGTACCCTTGCGCAGCTTTGCAGGTGGGCGACGAAGGAAACAATGGAGAACTCCGCGGAGAAATTGCGATTGTTACACCTGTTGGAACATTGACCAATGAGAGGCCGGTATCACCGCGAGTGAAACAAGTCGGCTTTGTATAAATATGAATTTTCAAAAAGTAAATCAATTTTCTGTGTTTACATTTTTGTTGAAGTGAACAAATGATGTATTTCATATTTTCGAGTAATTCGGTATTTATGTGATAAAATATTTTCTAAAAATCTAGCAAATTTTTCCATTTATCTACTTAAAAAAAAATTTATTTTTTTTAATTATTATTTTTTAGTTGTATAAAAATATATTTATATAGTATTCATAATAAAGTTATGTAGTTAAAAATAACTTTATCGAAAATTAACCAAATTAATTTTTCGATATTATTATTTTTGATGTTTGTAATTCATACAGTAGCCTATTTGTTCTAAAGGAAAATATGATTTTCACTTGGATAGATTTTGACTACCTTAAAGAAAACATGTATTCTGCCCATTTTTGCTTCAAAGTAGATGAACTACCTTTGTGTTTGAATATTGTTCACTAATATATATGTACAGTGAGTGTATTCTTAGCATAGTAAGAAGTTTAAATATATCTTCTCATATATTTTATAAAAAATTTATATAATATTATGCTTTCCGAAAGTTCCAAATATTAACACAAAAATTATTCTATAATTAAGTTATAAATTATTTCACTGATATAGTCAAATGTCTACTGATTGTGATAAAGGGAAGCATAATAATATGTGTTCTTAGAATATTAAGAAATTTATTAATTATCAATCTTATATGTATTTTAAAAATTTTTATATAAAATATTTTTCTAAATCCAGTAATTTATTAAGATAAAAATACATACATAATAATATATGTAATTATATTGTAAATCTTTTCATAGTAAAACAAAAAAAATTTTATAACTTGAATAATATTTACTAGTAATATTTTTCTAAAATCTTCCGAAATAGATTAACAAAAAATGAAGTATATAACGCAATAACGTCTTATGATAATGGATCATTAAAACAAATTTAATCGCATTTTATACGCATCCCTTTCAATAACAGCTTGTATCGTTTACACAAATATATCTAAAACTCTAAAAAAATAATAATAAATAAATTATTCCAACGGAAATGCAGCTTAATAAAGTAATGAGATCATTTACAAATAGCCGAATTTATCTCCACACCATTTTGTCGATGTTTTTAGGTGAACATTCTTCTGTTATTTTTTCTGATAATTCATTATTATTAAAAAAGTAGGTATTAACTTGCCAGGCCCGTTCACACAAAGCTTACGCTGTTTTAGTTAATAATTATTTTTGCATGAAAAAATTTTACAGTATATACAGTAATCTGAATAAATGAAGCTTTATTGGTAAATAACTTTCAATTTTATCACTACAAATTTTTTAAATAGCCAAAAATATAAATACCTATGATTTATAATTTATTCTGAATGATTTATATATAACAATTATAAATAACAAGATATTATTTATTTATTTCAACAGATTATATAATATTTTTTTGAAGGATTGTGATTTAAATGTTCAATTTTTGCCCTCAAAAAATAGGAAAACACTGTTTTGTTAAAAAATTTCGAAAAATTCGATTGACAGAATCTAACAATAATTACTTTATTAAGCTGCATTTCCATTGAATAATGTATTTATTTTTTTTTTAGAGTTTTAGATATATTTGTGTAAACTACACAAGTTGTTATGAAAGGGATGCACATAAAATGCAGTTAGCCATTTGTTTTAATGATCCATTATTTTAAGACATTATTGCGTTATATAATTTATTTTTTGTTAATCTATTTCGGAAGATTTTAGAAAAATATTATTAGTAAATATTATTCAAGAATATGAAATTTTTTTGTTGATAAGATACAAAATAATTTCAAATTGAATTCTGGACTATAATATTTTATACTTTTTATATTTAATTATAAATATATATATATATATATATATATATATATATATATATATATAAACGTAAGCTATAGGCCTCAAATATTGCAATATTTAACTTAACAATTAATTACATTATTTTTTGGAACAAGTCTTGGGAGAGGGGAGGCCAAAAATTCAATACCCACCATGAAACTGACTTCGCGCCTTGGAACCCAAGCATTAATTAACGAGAAATTTATCAAGGCGTTCCCAACTTCCAAAGGAAGTATTTATACTGATACATGAATAAATTCAACGTAGTGTTTATATTATTATATACGATTTGATGACACCTAAAAGAATGTAGCTCATTCAAATCATTTTTATATTGATTGTTTTTTCTGAAATAAAGCTTTCAAAAATATGATATATATATATATATATATATATATATATATATATATATATATATATATATACGGAATCGTATTTTAATATAATTATTACACTTTTGCGATAGCATAACATTTGATGCATACATATGTGTAATCAATGTTTTTCTGCTTATTCTATGCAAACAAATATAGAAATTACGAAAAGAAAAATAAATGTACCTGAAATATTCAAAAACTTGTAAAGAAATTTTAAAAAGTTTGGCAGTGTTTTTTTAAATTAAAGTGTATAGAATTTGAGTAAATAAATAACTCCGAAAAATTTTGGAACCTGGAGTAATCGAGATAGATCAATATAGGATAGTTGATGCAATCTTAGACGTGTATGTATGGGTATCACAGACATGAAAATAATTCACAAATTTAATTGGATTTTTTTTTATTTTTTGGAGTATAGATTAGTTTAAATTTAATCTTTTGAAAATATATAATAAATAAAAAGATATAATATGGCATTGATTGAAATTTGTGCTATATCACCTAAAATATCAGATATACCTGAATGCAATACACTATATCTCGCCGCAGCATAAGTTCAGACTGAATACAAGTTAGTAATATTACTGAGTTTGTTATAGAAATTTAATACTTATCAGATGCAGATAGAATTTCTTTATAATTATCTAGCATTCATTTACACATCATATTATATATATATATATATATATATATATATATATATATATATATATATATATATAATATTATCTGGAAAATATACTTCAGATTTTCTAGTCGGGATCTTACAAGATATCTTTTTAATATATGGAATCGAGTCAGATATCGTTAAATTTTTAAACAAGGAAAAAACTATGTGGGTTTCCCAGTTAAGATCTTACAAGGTATTTCGAGGTTTATGGAAGGTCGACACACACACACACATACACACACACACAAAATAGAGGTATAGAGTGTAGAAATGTTCTTAACTTTCACAAAGGTCTATAAAAAAGCTCAATTTGTCCCATTGTTAGACATAATCTTAAAGGGTACTGCGATAAAAATTCTGAAAAACTCCATATGTATATATGTAATTTTAGAGCACTCTAGGAAAATTTAACGACAAGCATAATTTAATAGTAAAACCACGAAAATTCTATAAAACAAAAATTTTGATATATCTAATAATTTGAATATTTATAATGGAATTTCGACTACTCTTCTACTATTTTACACCGATTGAGTAAAAAGCTGATTTATAATGATTTTAACACGTACATTAAACTATTGCAAACCAACAAATTTTTATTAATCGTATCCTTTATTTCGTCTACTTTACATTATTGCAAGGTTTCAAGTAGAATCGCCTGGTCTTATAGAAACGAGAATGTTTTTAATGAAATATTTTAAAAGAGCCAAAAATTTTCTTACTGACAACTTCTTCTAGAAATTCTTGTGACTAACTTAACAATGAAAGAAAATTACAGTAATATATCTCAACTAATTTCTTTCAGCTGATGACTTTTCTGACTAAATGTTACAATTCTGGGTGTAATTCCATAGGTTTATTATAGTGTAATTTCCTATATATAGTAATAATCCAAAATAACTGGAAAATAACCCAAAATATCGAGAACTGGAGAGATATTGGTTAGATTTTTGAAGAAATTTATACACGACGATACTGCATATTCCACAAATACTACTGTGATATTTTTTTTAAGTAAAGACTGACTTTGAATCACATATTCATTATGAATTTAATTATAACGATATAATAATATTTTATTTTGGTAATATAAATATCCTTCGAATTATAACAGATTCTTCATTACCCCTACATGTATATCTAATTTGATGATTAATAAAAAACATTAATAAGAGTATTGCAAAAAAGAAAAATATACTGGTGTATTATTCGAGATAATATGTGCAGTTATAACAAATTATTATACAATTATTTTCCAGACACACACACATGCGCGCGTACACGCACACATGTATGTATGTATATAGAGCAATAAATTATATTCAAATACAATGTAGCAATGTGCATTACTGGACGATTATACCGATACCGATCAAATGTATATAAAACGTATATGCTACCGCTCAGTTCTACATTGCTCGCTCGCATTGATGCAATAAAAACTGAGGCAATCTCCAAAAATTACATTTCGTTTGCACGCAGCCTTATTATATATATATATATATGGAAATACAAGTCCGTATATTAGGCATCAGCAGCATTAACGTGTAATATGGTTAATTTATATATCATCGCAGAGATTACAATTTATAATATAAAAGTCTCGCATTGAGATTCAAGGTAAAAGTCCAAATACGCGCGGTGTTCGAGCATTAAAAAAAAAAACTCACTCGTATTAACTGGCATTAATAATACTATACATATATTTCAAGATCACACTATATATACTCGCGTTACCACGTATTCGAATAATCTTAATAAAAGAATTTACGCGCTTTTGTAATATAATGTGTCCCAGATTATATACGTATTTAGTATATATGTATATATAAGCCTTAGTTGCCTACAACGTCAAATGATCATTGACGTTGGCGGGCAACTAATTAGTAGAATACTTGTCGATACTTATATATACATATAGAAAAAATATAAACTCATATTGTTTCATAATTATTACGGATTTTAAACATATGTATTGGACAAAATAGATGTGAATATGTTATTGAAATCTTTATATGGTTTTACATTTATTTATTATAACATTCCTAAAGATGAACATTTAGTATAAACAAATTATAAGAAAGATAAATTTAATATAAATAAAATCGACTTAAAACGATATTTCAAATGCTTTCTTATCTCGTTATCGCATATTCTTTGAAATCATAAGTTTTTCCTTTATAATTTAATTTGTTTGTGTCGTGGAAAATTTCATCTATATGCGTTTTCCAATGATCTTCAGGGCTACGAAATGGCATGTTATATATATATATATATATATATATATATATATATATATATACATACATATATATACATATATATATATATATATATATATATATATATATATATATATATATATATAATACAAACATGAAAAAAAAATTTTTTCAAACAAAAAAATATTGTTTCCTTTGATTGAAACTGAATATAATAATTCAATAACCATATGATTACTTTTATCATGATACGATCACATTATCATTGCTATTAATTCAATTTGATTTGATGCGCTGTTTTTAAAATTATTGCTTGAGTTACTTGTTTTGAAGCTATGGAAAAAATCTATAATTATATCTCGCGTTCTCTGAATAAAAAATAATTTTTCATAAAAGATATATAGTTGTCGAACTGATGCCTATGCGATGATGATGATTATTTGGAATCTCTTACTATAATTTTAAATATTAGTTGTAAAATGTATTATCGATCTAAATAAATGAATAGAATATATAATTACTTTATATCTATATATAATCTATATGTAATAGCTAAACATAATGTAATTCAATACAAATAATCAATTCGTCTAAAATCCATATTAATGAATCTAATCACATTTATAATTTACAGTTTCGAATTTTTAGCGGAAAGAATTAATTTCGGCTATTAGCTAATTGATCCTGTTAATTAAACAATCGATAATAAACCAAAAATGTTAATTTCACCGAATCATTAATATCAATATATATCAATATATATATATATATATATATATATATATATATATATATATATATATATATATATATGCATGTATATATAACCTTTCATTTAAACGTCGTTTAAATGCCTCAGTGACCGCATCAGTGGCTTTGGAGTTTTGGAGCACACAACACAAGAGAGCGCCTAATGTAAACATTACTGCTTTTAGCAAGAGTATGTATATATATATATATATATATATATATATATATATATATATATATATATATATATATATATCAGATCTATACATATATAGGGTGGTAGTAATATGCGATGTATGTACAGATCCAAATACTAAACATAATAATGATAAGAATACCAGGGTCGGGTGCGCATAATATAAGGCAATGTGACATATGCGGGGGAGGGGGCTATGTCTATAGTACAACACGAAAGAGAAAGTGAAAAGTATGCATCGGATGTAAATAGTGGAAGTATAATGGGGTACGGCAGTAATGTCATAGGATGGAAAATTTTGGTCGCTTCTATTTGATGTGATAATGTAATAATATATAGATAATAATAATAATAATTTATAATGAGACTTATATACTGTTTCTGAAAGGCAGTTAGAATGAAAAAATATATATATATACACATTTATTTATATAGATATAAGCAAAAACTTTATTTATTATATATCACTTATTTTATGGAATACTATGTCTTTCTTGGACTTTATGGAACTAACTAACTACTATGTTATATTAAAGTAGTGTATTGAGTTCCAAAATTATTAATAGATATTATAAATAAAAATTTTATTTAAAACGAAGTCAATATAAAATTCATAGTGTGTATAATACATCCAAGAATTTGCTACGCATTGATTATTAATTTATATATGAACAAGCAGTATAAAAATTAAAAGTCAATTATTGTTATCTAAAACTGTTGATTCGGAAAGCATTTCCACATCCTTAATAATACACAGAACTTTTAACTGATCATTTGTTCAAATCATTAAAGACTTAAGCACGATTTCTCTCGCAATATTTCAGTATATGCTTCAAATATATATAAATTTATAGTAAATTAATTTGTACTATACAATATCGCATATGGATTTTATTAGATTTCGAAATAATTCATTTTATTCTATATTGTAAACGTTCTAATAGATATTATATACGTAAATATATTAGTTTTTTTATTAATAGAACAAAATTTTAAAAAGGTGCAAGTGAAACATTTTAGATTTACCTGAAGAAAAAACATTCTAATTAAATATTTTCATTATTATTACATTTCATAAAACCTTTTTTAAATGTTTTTAATTTGTACTTAGTTTTTGTATCAGAAATTGTTTGTTTTACTTCAGAAACGTAATACCAAAAATGTTATACTAAACCAGTAGTGCAATATATATAAATATATATATACACCAACTACTCATTTCTTTACCTAAGATTTTTACAAAATAACGTTACGGTAATTATAAATTCTCGTATAAATTCAAGTATTCTTATACCAACTATATATATCAGTGAACTGTTAATAATTATATAACCAGAATGGCAAGTATCTAAAGTCCTCTGATCACCCATTATCTAATATTAAAGAAAAAAGAAAAAAAAAACAAAACGTCTAATTTTAGTTCAACATTCTAAATTTAATAAAAAAGGGAATGAGAGTACGCGTGAGGAAGTGAGTGAGAGGGTGAGAGAGAGAGAGAGAGAGAGAGAGAGAGAGAGAGAGAGAGAGAGAGAGAGAGAGAGAGAGAGGGAGAGAGACCTCCCGATGTCCCTATATATATATATATATATATATATATATATATATATATATACATAACAGCATCGTGCTGACGATATACGCACTAATTCATTCCACGCGTGTGGTACTTGTACATATACAACGTATGGTATTATGCCTTCGTTTTCCTATACCATATTTATTTTCTCCCACGCATGCGGAATTATATATCTATATCTATTATTCTTACCTATATTCTCTCTTATAAAAGAGTGAGACAAACTTCACCACTTCACCATCGTGAGGAGGTATAGGTGGGGGGTCGAGCGCTCGCGCAAGTTACAAGAGCGTGCAACACTTGTAAAAATGCCTTATAAAAGCATTGTATGCTTGCATGCGTAAATCGTAGTGTCGTGTACTGTAGTTAAATATATATATATATATATATATATATATATATATATATATATATATATATATATATATATAATATACGAGTTTAGAAGAGTTTAGTCGACGAAGGGAAGGAGAGCGCGACACGATTTTTTGGATGCTTTTACACACATACACACGTACACACCGTACATAAATATCTCTCTCTCTCTCTCTCTCTCTCTCTCTCTCTCTCTTTCCCTCCTCGGACGATTCAGAATATTCAGATTTCAGCAGTCAGTCGATCGCCGCCGTGCCACTCGGCCGTCGCGGTATCGTCTCATCGTCGAGCAGTCGCCGTCGTCGTGTGCGCGCTTCGCTGTGCCCTCTGTGGTGGACGGTTCTATCGCGTATAGTATTCACTGCATCGCGCAGGAGGAGTGTTTTATAATACTAGCAGAGAATCCTGTGAATAATATTTTGTAGAGAATGAGGAAACAAGTGAAACACATCGCCTCAAGAGCTGTCCAGGTCCAGGTCGACGGTGGAGGTTCTATGGTTACCAACCATTAGTGTACAGTGTTCATGTGTGTGTAAATATATATAGATATTTATTTCATTGTGTTTGTACTCTATTTTGAGAGAAAAATACATCTCCGGAGCGCTTGTGATGTTTTATATGTAAAAAAAAGTGTCGACGAGGATATTCTTGATACGATGACTCCTCAACCCCTTCAGCTTCTTAAAAAAGAGATATAAGCTGATATAAGAATAGAGTGAGAAATAAGATCTCTGGCGCCTGTATTATACATATACATATATAGTAAATGTATGCAAGGCAAACTCAGAGAGAGTGAGAGAGAGAGAGAGAGGGAGAGGGGGGAGGCGTAACACACGAGACGAAACGAATTGATTGATATCGAACGAAGGCAGGACGAACGCAGGACTGAGGGCGCAAGCAAGAACGTAGTCAGCGAGTATGTATCTATAAAATAATAATATAGTGACAAAAGGAAAATTATAGGAGGAAATGCAGGAGCAGCAGCGGTGCCGAAGACGGCTACCGATGGTGCCGAGCTGGCGGCGGCGATGCAGCCAACAGCGTAGGAGTTGTCGCGCTGTTGCAATGTTAAAGGACGACCTCGGTGACGACGTCCGTAGCCTCCCTCTCGGGGCAGCGACGCACTGCCTTGTTTAGGTTATAAAACAAAAAGAAAAGAGAGACCATCCGCCGTGTGTTCGTATATTTATATACATTTTTAATAAGTTATTAGTATAGTGTACATATGTGTGTGTAAGCTATGAGCGCGTGCGCTCGTGTGTGGATATATGTGCATGTGTGCATGTGTGTTTCTGTCAGTGGGGACTATGGTGCTTTGCTTTGTGCTTTGTCGTAAGAGATGAGGTTATCGCGATCCTGGAGAAAGGGAGACAGTCGTAGTGCGGAATGCATGTATATAGTATAGGCGCGTGTGTCTAAATATACGTGTATATATGTTAAGTATGCCTGTGTGCAGTAGGCTCTTTCTTCCTCGCCCCTTTTAAACTCTGTTCTGTATCATTTATATATACATACGTACGCTCTCGCGTATGCTCCGAAATGACATAGCGTTTGTGCCAGGTCAGTTTTTCATTTTTTTATTCGTCTATTTGTTTTTATATAATTACGCAAGTTAAATGAGGACTTTGACTTCTTACGCTCTTGCGGGTCAGAGTTAAAGTTAACTGAAGATATTTCAATCGTGCCGTTGACCCTTTCACACTAGTCGCGCACTCCGTTTTATTGCACTTATAGGCTGTGGCTATGCTTGTGTATATACATACATGCATATATATATATATATATATATATATATATATATATATATATACGTGTGTGTGTGTATGTGTGTGTATGTGTACGTCCGATTTATATCTCATTCTCTCCCGGATAGATTTTTCAACTTTGTTTTCTTGGACACGTTGATTGTGTTACGTGAACAATCTTTCATCGTGCGAAGAATTTGTTTTATATTTCTTTATGTTTTTACTCATTATACATTCGATATTTTTTAATTTTGGAGCAAGAGTTTTGTGTGTCGAAAATCATGAACAAGGCACGTCTTTCTTATCTTCGGGATTGGATAAAAATTGAATTTTATTTCACAGTTTCTATGCAAATTCAAGAAGAATTAAAAATAGAAATCAGAGAGAGAGAGAGAGAGAGAGAAATAACTTGCGTTCGGAAATAGCAAAATTCATTGATCTGAAAATCACTGGGGAATTAACATATTATTCAATGCTAATCTATGCCGCCCTACCCCACGATGCCTTTTCTGTCCGCTCTCTCTCTCTCTCTCTCTCTCTCTCTCTCTCTCTCTCTCTCTCTCTCTCTCTCTCTCTCTCTCACACACACACACACACACACACACACACACACACACACAGACTTGCGCGCTCACGCTCTCGCTCTTTACTCGTTCCATCTGTGATTGTGTGTATACCCGAGGCGCACATGTAGATGTACATGTACTTTATTTTTGTCGTCGCCGTCGTCGCAACTCCTCTTTCTCTCATTATTGGCCTGTGGATATACACACATAAGCTCTTACTTTTTATTTACAATGTGAATTTGTATTTTACACTGCTTCTGTTGCGTATTTCCTTGCCAAAAACGATTGTGGAACTAATAGGAGAAATATAGAAGGGGAGAGTACAATTACGTAATTTTGTCTTAGGAGAGAATGATTGGAATTCTATTAAAAGACAGTGCTCAACAGAAGGTGTGCTGAATGAATGAAATTAAAAAAGTAACTTTTAAAACAAGTTGTTAATAATTATAAAATTGTGAGGTGTCCACCAGAATGAGGAGAAGAATTAAGAGAGCCAGGAGTTTGGCTTTGGCCTTGGTTCTTTCTCTCAAACTTCATAAGCCACATTTATTTATATAAATCTGTTCTTGGAGTTGCTGAGACTGATCTCTGTTTCTATCTCTGACCCTGTCTCTGTCTGTTTTTGTCTGTGATACTTGTATTTGTAATAGACTTGTTGCAGAATTCCTGTGTAAATTAGGCACCAGAAATAAAACATATTAGGAGATTTATTGTTCATGTAGAAAATAAATTTGATAACATTTCATTTTTAGTAGTTAAGTATATACATGAGAAATGTTTATAAAAGAAGATATTTGTTTAAACAAAGTTTTATAAAAACTTAATGATAGATATTACTTACAAATTAATTGATGCTTTATATATAATAGCTAATTGGAAAGAAAATATTGTAACTAAAATTTAAAGTAAAAAATAATAATAAAATAATAAAAATATTTGTATTATTCTAAAATAATAAGTTATTTCAGCTATTTATTATATAAAAAAATAGAGCTATTATATAGGTGGTGTTATGCAAAAATATTTTCCTAAACATTGCCTTTTCTTTTCAAAGATTCTAATAAATTTAATATATTAAATATATGGAAAAATTTTAATTTTCTCATAGTTTTAAAATTGATTTCCATACGTGAGAAATACTAGTTATATATTCTTACAAACTAATATTTTAAGACCAAGATATTTAAAAAAATTTTTTTCTTATTAGTTATTTTTGTAAACTACATATATTGGAGTTTGTAATTTTGGACAAGAAAAGAAAATAGTTTAACAAAGAATGTTAGAATGCCTAGTTGTATATTTATTTTTAGCAAGTCATGAATAACTTTGCCATATTTAGAAGTAAAAGTTATATTTTATTTTGAACATGTTAATAGCTAAGAATAATCCATTTTTAAAGTTTATGATATTTTTTAAAAAAAAATTAACGATTTAACATAAATTAATTTAACAGTACAATAATTTAATTTATTACATAAACCATGAATCTTCTTTTTAGTTGTATTTGAAGAATGAGAAAAATAATTAAAAAATTCCTGATTATATACGAGAATTGTAATATTTTGTAATATTTCCAAAACTAATAATATAATAAAAATGATATAATTTTTTTGCTTTACAGATCTTTTATAACTCAGTAATGAGGTGGTGGTCTCGAAAATTTAGAATTATATGGAAAAATGACGGAAGTCTCATTAAAGGAAGGTGTTGAGGGTATCCCTAACACACCAGCAATCATGACAGATCCACTGAATCATTTTAACCATCCTTCCCCCAACATCATGACTAAAGGTCTAGCAATCAATGGTAAATTCTTATATTTATATTTTTATTTTTATATTTATATTTATATTCTGCTTTTCTCTCTTCTTTAAACTTCAACATTACTCATACAGCTACAGATTTTCATTTTAATAATTATCCTTGTGGCTGTAGTAATATGATGTATTCATTTGCTACAATAGTACATTTTTTTCAATCTAGGCGTAGGGACGAGATTACGCCAGTTGGAAGCTTTATTTGTTGGTGGTCCCGTGCAAGGTGGAAGGATGGGCCACTGTTTCTCTATTGAAACACTCATTGACGTTTTATTAGTTTTATACGACGAGTGCTGTAATTCTTCTCTAAGGCGTGAAAAGACTGTTTCAGATTTTATTGAATTTGGTAAAGATTTCTCTTAATTACTTTACTTTGATGTTATTGTTAAAAATATTTATCTTAGTAATAAAAAAAAACATCATAATCCAATCATAAAAATAAATTATGTGATTTATATTTTTATACTTTTATACATTTTACAGTGAAGCCAGTGGCTACTTGTATAAAAAGTCTTCAACTTGCACGCGAGGATTTCGAAATTGTTAAGGTCATTGGTAGGGGTGCGTTCGGCGAGGTGTGTGTGGTGAGGATGCGTGGCTCGGATAAAGTTTTTGCTATGAAGATTTTGAATAAGTGGGAAATGTTAAAGCGCGCTGAGACAGCTTGTTTTAGAGAAGAACGTGATGTTTTAGTCTATGGAGATAGAAGGTGGATAACAAACCTTCATTATGCCTTTCAGGATGACAATAATCTGGTGAGGTTTTTATTATGTTAGAAGAATATTTTTATTTAATATAAAGATTTTTTAATTATCAAATATTGAATTGATTAAATATATAATTGTTTTGAAATATATTCTACTCCATTTATTTTCTTTAAAACTTAACAAATCAGTTGAGTTTTTTTAAGTCTAATTTTTGTTCAACAATAATATTAGAATTACCTTAATCTTTTATATTATTTTACTAAAAAATTCTATTTAATAATAAAAATTAACAATTAAAATATTATCGTTCAATAACAAGTACATTTTAATTTTTTAATTAGTACCTGGTCATGGATTACTATTGTGGTGGGGATTTGTTAACTTTACTTAGCAAGTTCGAAGACAGGCTTCCAGAAGATATGGCTCGTTTTTACATAGCTGAAATGGTGCTTGCCATTGGTTCTATACACGATTTAAGATATGTACACAGGGATATCAAACCTGATAATGTTTTATTAGATGCCAATGGCCATATACGTTTAGCAGATTTTGGATCTTGCCTCCGATTATTTGAAGATGGCACTGTACAGAGTAATGTTGCTGTTGGTACTCCAGACTATATTTCTCCCGAAATTCTCAGAGTAAGTTTATAATGTTATTGTTTATATTGTATCTTATATAATCATAAATCTATGATAATTCATATAATAAATAATCAACTATCAAAGGCGATGGAGGATGGTCAAGGAAGATATGGTCCTGAATGTGATTGGTGGTCTTTAGGAGTATGTATGTATGAAATGCTTTATGGTGAAACTCCTTTCTATGCTGAATCTCTAGTCGAAACGTATGGAAAAATTATGAATCATAAAGTAAGATAAACACAAATATTTATATTTATGAAAAATTTAGAAACATGCATTGATTCATAAGATAAAAAAATATTTTTAGAATTGCTTTGACTTCCCTATGGACGATATTTACGATGTTTCTGAAGAGGCTAAAGATCTAATGCGAAAATTAATCTGTAGTATTGAACTTAGATTAGGTCAAAATGGAATTGAAGATTTTAAGGTAATTTATTTTTTCTTTGTCTCTCATTTATCCAATATATTTGACATCCAAAATTATATTTCTATTAAGTATTTTTCATGGTTAAATGGATAATATAATTTGTTTTAGAAACATCCTTGGTTTGAAGGAGTAAACTGGGATACTGTTAGAGATAGCACTGCTCCTTACATTCCTGAAGTTTCATCGCCAACAGATACATCGAATTTCGATGTAGATGATACGGATGTTCGTAGCTCGGATGCAGTACCTCCTGCAGCTAATTCTGCCTTTTCTGCTCTACACCTTCCATTTGTTGGATTTAGTTTCACTCAAGGAAGGTTCGTTGTAATTTAAAATAAAACAATACATTACTAGTTCTATTAATTTATTTACATAAATCATGGCAAATATTGATTTTGTTTTTATATTGTCTAAAACAAAATCATTAAAAGTGTTTATATTATTAAAATAACTTTCGTTTTTTTGCATTAAATAAATTTAACTTCCTGTAAAACAAATTACAAGTACGGAATTGAATAATTGAAGGTGGTTATACAAGAATCATTTATTAAATTATCTTAAAATATATTAATTTCTATTACAGTTGTATATCGGATTTAAGTACTCTTTCTAGTTACTCTCAAAAAGATAAAAATATGAAAATGCTTGAAGAAGAAAATGCGCAGTTAACTCAAACTGTTGCTGAGCTCAGAAATCAAATAAGCGCCGCTCATACATCACCAACGGTATCTCCAGATTCCAACAGTGCAACAAGAAAACTTCAAGATGAAATCAATACGCTTACAAAACGAAATTGTGGTATGAGTCTTGGAATTGATACGATTTTTATAAATTGTTTTATGGTTTAATATTAACGTCAATATAAAAAGATATAATTAAAATATATTTTTGTATTTTTACTATATATTAAATTTTATATTAGAAAATGATATTATTTTTAATAAAGAGAATTAATGTTTTAATTTTAAATTTAACTATATTTTATATATTTTTATATTTCTATAGAATTAGAATCTCAGTTGAAATCTTTAGAAGTACCTCGAGAATTACGTTCAATAGACAACGGTGATCTAACAAAAATTCGTGAACTTGAAAAATTAGTACGCTCCCTTCGTTTGGAAAAAGATGAAGCTATAAAAGATAAATTGGACGCTTTGGAAAGGTTAAAACTTCAAGAAAAAGAACTTAAAGATGCTTTAGGACAAAGAAAACTAGGTAAAATTTAATTAATTACTGTTCATAAATATATGTTATATTATTTGTCTGTTAAATATATTTGCTAAATGCTAATACATAATAATATATTTTACAATGCTAGCTATGGAAGAGTACACTGAAGTGACAGACAAATTATCAGAATTGAGACAACAGAAACAGAAGCTTTCGCGGCAGGTGCGTGACAAGGAGGAGGAATTAGAAGTAGTGATGCAGAAAGTGGACAGTTTGCGTCATGATATTCGTAAGGCTGAGAAACTTCGACGTGAGCTTGAGGGACGAGTAGAGGAAGCGATGGCAGAAACAAGTAAGGAACGAAAATTACGTGAGCGTAGCGAGGAGTATTGTAAGCAGATGCAAGAAGAAACAGAAAAAATTAGGCAGCGCTCGTTAGGCAACGATACAAGCGCCAATCATGCGCTAGCCACGCAAGAAATCAATCGATTAAAGGCTGAGGTTGAAAAGCTCGAGGTGCAGTATAACGAAAATTTGAATCAACAGCAAAGCAGGTGAGTAAATTTAATAGATTACAAGATGCTTAAGATGTCAAAATAAGGTTTTCTTGAACATGATTTTCACTGTTAATTTATTATAATATAAAATTGTAATGATTTGATTTGTTCAATACTAAATGTAAATAAATTTAAATTATTTATATTTCATATTGAAAGGAATGTGCAAGAAAAGGAAAGGATGTTTATACATATCTTAATTCTGGATAATTTTTTTAGGTATAATTTGGAATTACGCAGTATGCAAGAACAGTTACACGAGGCAGAGACAAGACGGGAGCTACTTGAGCGAGAGATTCAACTTACAAAAGAGAAGCTAGATAATGCAAGACTGGAAAATATTACAGATAGTGAGGATACAATAAATGAATTAAATCGCAGGCATGAACGTGAAAAAATGATTATCGTGGAAGAAAATAAAAAACTGATGTTAGAACTAGGTTCAGTCACTGACAGTGTTAATCGAATACAGACTGAGAGGAGGCAATTAGAAGATGAATATGAAGAGTTGAGAAATAAGAAAGAAGCTATTGCACAGTGGGAAGCACAAATAACTGAAATTATACAATGGGTCTCCGACGAGAAAGATGCTAGAGGATATTTGCAGGTAAGTCGTTCATTATTTCAAAATTTAAATTTATCAAACTAATATAGAATCAATTTGTAAAAGTTGTTTATACGAGATTAAAACATTAATCCGTGAATTAAAATTATTCATGTTTTTAATGAAGCCTTTTTAACATAATTATAATAGAATAAATTTTTGCATTTTTAAATTTAATTTATTAACTTATTTTCAAACATTTCTTTAAATCTATTGTATAAAAATTACTGTATTTATTTGCTGAAACGACAGAAAATTTTTTTATTCATTATTTGCTTACACTGCAATAAGTATTATAGACAGTGACTCTTATGTCTGCTCTACCTTCCTTCAACATTCTTTATTTCACAGTGAAATGCTTTCTTACAAGCAAATAGCATTATTTAATGTATTTATTGCATTTCAAAAGTTTCATGTTATTTAGAACTAATATGTTTAAATAAATCTAGCAATACAGTTTCAATCTTTTATTTTTGATATTAATCTGAAATGTTTTGCTGATTTCACTAATATAAAATTTATATTATCTTTTTGCTGCAGGCTTTGGCAACAAAGATGACTGAGGAACTTGAGTTTCTCAAACATTCAGGAGGCGCAGGAGGTGTTGGTAGTGGATCTACAATCAATGACAAAAATTGGCGGAATCGACGATCGCAAAAACTGGATAAAATGGAATTGCTTAATCTGCAGAGCTCATTACAGAGTGAAATTCAAGCAAAACAAGCCATATCTGAAGAGCTTACTAAGACGCGTTCAGATCTCATAGCAGCACAAAAGTAAGTTGAAACTTTAAGACCCCAACAAGATTCTTTTATATTTTTTTCATGAATTCTATAAAATAGTTTCTAATACACATGTCATTTAAGAATCTTCGAATTCGAATTGAAATGTTTAACGTAAAATTTTTTTTCTTTAAAGGGAACTACGAGATTTGCGACAACGCCTCGATTCAATGTCACACGAGATGAAGCGCAAGGAAATACAAATAAAAGACCTACAAAGCCGCCTAGATTCTGGCGACGGTTGTAAGTACCCATCAATTGACTGTAGTAGCAGCGATGAAAATCGTTCAATCGCAGTACGAACCCAATCTTATGAAAAGTTCATATCCATAGTAGTTATTCAGGCTGCAATTATTCACGCTGTCTTTGTAGTATGTAAACACTTTAATCTATGCCATTGGATGTTTAGAAAATGATTGAAGTAATTCGTTGAATTTCATTCTTTCTTAATTTAATTTTTTTTAATTTTTAACTCGTAATAACGATCGACGTATATATAAAAAAATTATATATTTTGGAAGATAGTCATCGATCCATTAATGATCGATTGCTATCTGTATGACAAAAAATCGAAAAATATGGATTTTATAATTGCTAAATTTTTTTTTAATTGTATGTGTAGTAGTTGAGTGATTCGTATTCGCCTTTAATTATATACGAAGAATACATTTGTTCTTCGGCACTATTTCATCACACACATTGTATGCGTTTAAGGGGATGTAAAAGTTTTATTTTATAGAAAATGAATATTTTCATGTAACGTTATTTTGTAACTTCAGATATTTATTTTTATTACTGTATAACCGATTGATTATATGTAGATATAAAAGCTGGTTAATTAGAATGGTAGAAATACTTGGCTTACTACATCTCCTTAAAAGATTGTTTCACTTTATTATTTTTTGTTTATTTTTTTAATCGCAACGTGAAATCATGAACGCGCATGTGTACAGTTTTACCGCTTTACTATCTGTGATAAGATTGAACGTTTTAATTAATAAAAATTCTTTTACAAAACTATTTTTACTACGAATTTTCTAGCTATCTACGAAGAATCACGTTTAGGCATATTGCTATATAACCTACGCATCATAAATCAATTCATATTCCTATATTATACTCAGCTTAAATCGCAACATTTATGTCATGAAAAAGGAACAACATTTAAACCTTGGTTTATAGGCTCAGGAATGTACATATAAAGACGGACATCGAACCTATTCCAAACTTCACGAATTTCCTCAAAAAAAAATTACGTTTATTCGTTATACACGTAATTATGAAAGGAAACAAGAGACGATTCAAAAACGTATGTGAGGTTGAATCACTACTGATAAAAAATTATTAACTTACAAATCTCAAAAAGAAATTTCTCTAAATTTAGAGTTCTGGTTTTTTAAAGAAATCATTAGTACTAAGTAATTGTAATGAAAAGTTTATTATTATTGCAAATAAAAAAACTTTAATTTGCGGAGAAATTTCTATGTAGGGGTATTTTAACAGGCCTTGTGGTTGAAGTAACCTCTACATAAATTATAAAAATATATCATTAACTTGTTTTGATCAAATTAATATGCTTACACCATTCTATATTCTTTCTTACTAAATAATTTTATACTAAAAATATGAAATTGCATTTCATTAAAATATTTAAAAATGAAATTATTAAGTCGTTAAATAGACCAATTATTATTTTCTATGAAAAATATGTAAAAATAAAACATGTGTTAAAAAATAGTTCTGTACTGGTATGTTCCTTTTAGCTCAGTAATATTACTAATTACTTATTTAGACAAAGTTGAAAACATAAATTAGCAAATTCAAATACACGAAAATACAGAAAATTTTTTATACTATTTTTTAACAATGAATAGACATAATGTTACATTATAATTTTCATTAGTATAACTTTAACATAGGATCTAAATGTAAAAATCGATTATTTTAAAACATAAAAACATTGCAATTAATTCATTAACTACATTGCAATTCATATCTTCATGAAATTAAAACTTCAGTGCATTGCATTTCATATATTCATCGATCTAGCTCAAATACATAACTTTTAAGTGTTGAAGGCTGAGTAACAAAAATCTTACGTTTACGTTTAATTAAAAATTTATTAGAAATTATAATACAAGCAATTTGTACAAAATCTATGATAGACAAATGCATTGTAGAAGAAAATGCCATGTTCATCATCATCACCATTTATTTATGAAATACTGTGAGTAACACATCACAGAGTAATTTTATTACAATGACACAACAATTGAAACAGACATAGCTCAAAAAAGATTTAAACAAGATGGGACGGACTACGATGAGTTAAGAGCAAGATGTGTCGTGCAAAACGCTTTAGAAAAACGCAACAACGAAAGAAACAAAAATATATAGTATAGAAAATATGAAATATTAACCCACTGAGAGAAAAAAGACATAAAAACAGACAAAAAACAAAAGCAAAAAAAAAGCAAAAAATACAGATGACACAAAAGCGAGAGAAAGAATTATAGATATAGACTTGAATAAAAGAATGCCCGGTTTTGCGCCTATGCGTGCAATTCTGATTTTCTAGACTGCAAAGTGCCTCTGTTTATTGGCGTAACGAGCTGCGTCTGGGGCCTGTTGTTGCTCATCATCAAACTGTATTTGTGACAGCCGGTCCGCAGCCGCGCCGCTGCATCAGAGCCGCCGCCCGCGGACAGCCGTCGTCGTCCACCTCCTCCTCCTCCTTACCCCGCCCGTGCGCGCTGCGGGTGGCCGCGGCGGCGGCTTCAGCAGCAGCCGCAGCCGCAGCCGCAGCAGCAACAGCAGCAGCAGCAGCACCAGCACCACCACCACCACCACTATCGCCACTATCACCACCACCACTACCACGAAAGGCAGCGGCAGCGACAAGATCGGCGGCAGCGAGCGCCCGAGCCCTCGCCGAGCCCCAGCGCGTCGTCGTCGTCCAGGGCCGTGCCCCGGCGGTGATGCGGCTCTGTCCCGTCGTCGGCCATCGAGCCGCCACCACCGCCGCCGCAGCCGCGGTCGCGGCCCAAGCCAGTAGATTATTGACTAAGCTCGCTACTGCTGATGACGGCGTTGCCCTCCTCGTTCGCCACGCCTGCTCGCCGCCCGGTAAAAGAGCAGCTCCTCCCTCCCATCCCCCTCCGCGAGATTTATCGCGTGCGGTAGCGCGCACAGCCAATTGATATAAATATATATATATATATATATATATATATATTTATTTATTTATTTATTTATTTATTTATTTATTTATTTATCATAATAATAAGCTCGTGGATGGTGGTGTTTTTCTTTTCTGAATGCTCTCTTTTCCCCATATTGTGTTCATATATAATACGTGGCTGCCGCGTCGCATCTTGAATGTCAGTCTTGTGGATCTAATATGTGCATCGAGAGAGCGTTTACAATATTCATTACAGCATATATGCGTATACGTATTATTGAGCTGGATTTCCTTTGCTGGCCCCTATCATAATGGTGTACTGTGTAGACCGTGGGCAAAGAGTATCGCGGATATGTAAAAATCGATCGAGGCAAAAGTTTCCTGGATGTAATAGCAGCTTTGAAATTCGAAACTGCTGGCATTGTTGTAAAAACTTGAACAATGTAAGGTATTTCGACTTTGCGCTCATAAGAAGCTCTTGTTAAACGTCGATCAAATGTTTTTGTGTGTATATAGTTTTATATAGTTTGTAAATTATTCACGCTGTTTATTAATTGCCAGGAAAACGACTTCAAATTTTATTCAGAGCAAGAGAGAAGTACAAAATAATATTTAGTTTTTTTTTTTATACAACTGTAGTGGAAAAAATTTCTGTGCGCTTTGTCAGACTTTGTCAAACTCTGCCAAACATTGAGAAATCGTGTAAAGGCCTTACCAATATACGTCAAATATTATTGAACTTGTTAAATTGAGGTCTTTAGCAGAATCTGTCAAAGCTTGGCAAAGTTTGACAAAGTGAGATAACATTTATGACTAGATGAATTCTAGAGACGTATATGGAATCTGGCAATAATTGTCAAAGTTTTTTAAAGTTTGACAGTGTTAGACAAAATCTGTCAATTTTTGGGCGTTGTCGAGCAAAGTTCTTTTGAAATTTATTTTTGCCAGACTGTCAATCTTTGCTAATCTTATCCCAACATTGCCAATTTTTGCCAAAGTTTATTCGACATTGTTATAATTGAATAAGCATAGGTAACTAAATTTGACGTAGGAAACGTTAAGAATGATGGGCAAAATTCGTCAAAGTTGAGCAATATGTTGATAAAAATAGAGTCATTAAACTAATGATCATGTTTTACACGACTAACAATAAATCGAGTATGTTAACATTAACATTAACTTTATAAAAAATGTGGCTTTTGAAAGAGATTTTTTTTAAGCGACGGTAGGATGTTAGAAAAGAAAACAATCTTGTGATATAATATTACAAAATAAGATGTAGGTAATATTTTCTTTCATAAGTTTACAATAAATATATAAAATACATATCGAAACTTTTATAAAATTACATTTCTTTACTCGTCTAAAATACAATTTTTATTCAGCATCTTTGCTTTTAAAATACAATAGTTGCCTCCTAATTAAATAACTCAAATATTTATAATAATAATTTATTCTCTAATATATATATATATATATTTATACTGTATTTTGTAACAAAATGTTACTTTCACTAGATCGATCGCGACTGATCGCTAGCTCGCTAATACAGAATAATCTTTTTTATTTAGTGCGATTCAAAGATTTTTCACACGACGACATTCAAGGTGGCGATTTTTTCTGGAAACAGAAATAACCAATACATTATCATATATAAATCTTTGTTGAGCGCAGCGCTATGTTTTCAGTATACATCCTCGTTGGACAAGAAAATATTATAATCTTGCTATTATTACTATAAATGCCGTGATATAATATATATAATTGTGTCGTACCATTGTGATAGAGATGAAAAAGAAAGAATTGTTTTTTTCCTCTGATCTGACATTGTCTCCGGCATCATGTGACCCCTGTATTACTATTGTCTTGTTATATATATACATATTCTTTACGATGAAGTATTGAGAGGTGTGAACTTTTACTTATTACTTGTTATATGTGTGTGCTCGAGTGTGTTTGTGTGTTCACGTTTGTTTGATGCATGCCTTTTGCTTATATACATATATAAATAGTGCTCACGCCACTAATAGTTGTTAATCATCGGCACAAAAGTCGAAAGATAAAACAATACCCAAATGATACCTTAAAACGGCATATACATTTATTATACTTATATATATATATATATATATATATATATATATATATATATATATATATATAAATATATATAAATATGAACTAAACAGATTTTATTATGTATTCAATCGTCGAGCTTCATATTCGACAGCGGACTAATTTTTTTTAACGGTTTAATATATAATATATACGCGCAAAGTGGATTGTATAAAAATAATTTCTACTGAAACATAGCTCTGTTAATAGGATTTCGAGTTTGTTTAATTGACAGATTTTAAGAATTTTTTGTACAATTTACATATGACTTTATTGTACAGAAACGTTTGTTGCAAATCACAGATGCGACGGTGTATGCGATTGAATTTTTGGAAAATCCCTGCAACGGGAAGCCGACTTAAGTTTGCGATTGTTTTTCTTTTGCGCATATATTAATTAATTGCTGCATCTTGACATCTATCCCAACTATGAATACAATATTTTGATAAAGGTGCCCTTTATTGACCGAACAATATTTATCAAATTTATTACTTAGATTGTGATATATGTATATTCCACGAAGTAAAGATAATCCCTAAATGATCGTGTTGATTACATTATATATACTTTTTGGAGTAAAAAGTTCAAGAGTCCTCTTATGCATTTACCATAAAAATAATTTAGTTTTATTATTAGAGGATTTCGGAGCTATTGAATATAAGTTCCGCCATGCCTATAGTTAAAAATATTTTAACAGTAATTTATAATGTTTTATTACAAATATCATTTATATAGATAAAAGACTATCTGTTAATCATAAATCACTATATAAATTGAAATTCGTGAGAAAATCAATAATAAGCACATTAATTGATTATAGATAAATCTATACAAGCTGTTTCAAAGCATACCGAATGCGAAAAAAAATAAATAGAATTTTTAAGTATAGCTTCGATATCCTCAAAATATCTTCATTGAAATTATTATTTTCATATAATTTGACTTTTTTTTCAAAAATATCTATTCATTTTAGAAATTTTAAGTCTTTATTATATCATAAAACGACAAAAAAATTATGCACGATACGTTGCTCGGCTGATACACATATAAACTCATATACTTTATCAAAGTAATTACTATTTTTTTTTCAATACTTTTCCTTCAGAGAAAAGAAAAGTATTTATACAATACCTACCTTTGTGGTTTTGACATTGGAGTGGATTCATAGGTCCAATATTTTTGTCAAAATATATAAATGATAATACAAAATATCTTAGAATCCTGTTACGTATGTGAATCGAATCAATTGAATTGGACCCATGTGTCCAATTGTTTCAGCTCCTTCTCCTCTCCGTCCTGCTCTTCCATATTTCAAAAATCATGAAAAAAATAAGAAACATCAAACATCAAAATATTATTTAATTTTTACCTATACTCTCTTTCTTCTTTTTTTATTTTTATTTTAACGCCTTATATAACCACAAACTTTTGTGCCTTCTTAAGGTTTTTCTTTGTGCCCCCCCCCTGCCCCTCGCGCAATATAACAGGCTGACATACTTATATGCATTTTATACATACAAAATAATAATATAATACACGAGCGTCGAGAGCCTCGACGCCGATTTATATTTTTGCAATAATAATAATAATAATATTAATAATAACAGCAATAATAATAATATACCCGCCTTCTCATCCACGGCCTTCTTGCTTTGGCAATTATCATTGCAGTTCTGGAAAGGCCGACCTCGCAAATATCCTACCTGGAGCACTTCCTGAAGGAGACGGCGGGCAACAACGCCGCCGGCCGGCACGGCAGCGTCGACAGCGTCGAGGGCGACATCGAGGACAACCGGGCGCCGAGCATCACCAGCAGCAAAAGCAACCTCTCCGAGCTCAGTATCGTGAGTATATGTATATTTGTATATGCGCGTAAATATATAATATATACGTAATATTGATTTTGGATCACAATTCGAAATATAACATATAGTTTACGAAATGTAAACAGAATTATAGGAGCGAGTTACTTTGGGCACTGCTGTACAATAAATGTTTATCTATAATCGTCGAATGTAAATAGATTAAAAAAATAGTAATTTAAAGTTGATGATAAAATTAATTTTTGTTTTAAGTTTATTTACAAGAAGATATATACCATTCGTTTCAACATTAAAAATTTAATAACAAGCTACATAACATATACACATATGGTTGATATAATAATGAAATTTCATTGTAATTGAATGCTTTAAACTCTACGATATAAATGATCGTTTCATGCCAAGTCTTTTTATTAAATGTTATTTGCCAACGTTCGACTAGTTTGGATATTTGGTGATTAAATATTAAGAAAAAACTTTGGCTCGAAATGATTAATCATTCAATGTTCTAAGTAATAAAATTTACCTGAGTAATATACCTTATGCAATTTATAATAATTGTATACGTATATTTACCATTTTTATACACCAATTTCCCATAAATAAATATAATCAATTTCGTGTAGAGAAATATCACTTTTTCAAATGTTTATTTTTGTTTTGTTTCTATATAAATTTTCAATGATTGAACCATGTCGTTGAAATATTCATTATTTCTGAAGTTGCGATATCTTCATAATATAGAACAGCTTCGTAGCTATAAAAGCGTTCGTATATACACTTGTGCAGCAAGGGATCATTCTCTTCGGTAACATTGTAAACAAAATTCTAAATACATTATACCAATAAAGTTATCAAGAGCTTGATTTATATATATATATATATATATATATATATATATATATATATATATATATATATAACAATATCTACGTCAATTATTCGCAATGACTCGACCGGAATATATTAAAATTAACATGATGCAGTTCTATATTGAAGAATAAACGATTGAATTATATTAAAAAAACTTTATTTCAAGCTTTTTATCCAAGCGTATTGTAATAGAAATAACATACGCACATGCACGCAAAATTTCCATATTATATCCAAGCTAAGAACATTTTATTTTATACAAAACGGAAGTTACAATATCCCTGGAATAACACAATATTTAAGAAAATGGTTCATACAAAAGTTGTAGGCTCTGGTGAAAGGATTTGATTAATGGCTGTGACTTTGAAAAACCCAAAGTCAATTTGGGTCGCTATTTCAAGGTCATTTAAGCGTTAACATTAAAAAGAAAAATAATAACGAACAAAAAGTAAGATTATCGTGAACTTAAGAATCACCATACAATAGACGCTTCTGTTTCAAAAGAAAAACGAATGTTGACCTTTAAAAAACCTTGGTCGCAAAATCAAGGTCATCAGTCAATTCCACGGATGAGACCCAACAATGTTACAAGAACTATTTTACTCGAATAATCCGTTGTATGGAAAGTTATTACGGAAGTACCCTTATATTTCTATTATTATATTATCTATATAAAAAATTCTAAAGCATATATTATAAAATATATAATCAATTTACGTTTAATGCAATTCGTGTATGATACAGCGTATTCGAAATAAACGCGAATGTTAAAAAGCGCGCGTCTGCATATACATATAATTCAATTATATTCACTCATGCAGATCCGAGTTTATTATCGCATTCCATTATTAACCGTATATTTACAATTTCAGGATCCGACCTCGCCGCTTTCCCACGAGCTCCTGAACAAATCATCGGCCCTGTCGCAGGGCCACGTCAACCTAATACAGCCAAAGCCAAAGTCCCATCAGTTCCTCGTGCGCACGTTCTCAGGCCCGACCAAGTGCAATCACTGCACCTCCCTGATGGTCGGCGTGATCAGGCAGGGCGTCGTCTGCGAGGTCTGCGGCTTCGCCTGCCACGTCCAGTGCTGCGACAAGGTGCCCTCGGTCTGCCCGGTGCCCCACGATCAGAGTAAGCCCGCCGATTTTTTCCATTCTTCTTTTATTCGTTTTGCTTCTTTCACTCTTCTTTATATGCAATTTGATCGCTTAACGGGTTTTGTTTTTCGACTTGTATAGAAATGATAATTGTGAAGAAATAATCAGTAAATTTTCGGCGCCAAGCGTGCGCGACTTTTCGGCATTAATATTCTGCCTTCTTCGGCTACTGTATACTCAATAAATTTTTCTTAATCGGCCAGCTTTGTGTAATCATTTTCTGTAATATCAAGTCCGACTTAAATGCCACACGTCAGCGGTCTCATTATCGATAACCACATGTAATTTTTAATTGAAAAATGAACCATATGCAAAGTGAGTCATACCAATTACGAATGCTTATTTTTCATATATAGAAATGATGCTTTTCTTTGTAAAAGGGCGTATAACACTCGTGCATCGTCATTTTTTTTTGTAACATTGATGTTTGAAATATGCATCACTATGAGATCAACGCAACGTAATAAAATTGTCTTCACTTGTAGACTTATCTCAAAATTTCTATACAAGATTGTTCGTACGTTTTCTAAATCATCGAGATTTTCTGAAAAGTTCGCTTTATTTTATTCATTCGAAATTTGGACCAATTGAAGAGTTGGTATGAGACAGAAAGAAATCATTATTTGGATAAAATTCATGCTAATGTTTAACATAATCGTAATATTATCGTCGGAAATTTCATGTATTTTTTATAGCTGTACTATTCAAACTCAGATGCTTAAAAAGACATAACGATGCAGTCACCGCAAAAACCATTTATTCAGACACAGTTCACAGACAAATAAGGATATATCATATTGATACGAATATTTGGTATCCAATTTCATTTCCACTTTCGAAAAATTAGAATGAAGATTGTTTTCTGTTTTTGAAAATGTTCAAAAATCATTCCTATTTAATAGTTTGGAAAATATAAAGTTAGATTATCCAATGGTATTTTTTTAAATTTTTAATTATCTCGATTTTCCAATCCCTAGAATACGAGCGATTTTCGAATATTATAAAAAAATAATACCTATACCAATATTCAAATACAAAATATATACACCTTTTCCTTACGCTTTCCTATGAACTGTGACTACAAAGTTGACAAATAGGCTATTTTTACTGACATTCTTTCCTATTTACTGTAGTTGTAAAAGTATTATAGTGAAATGTGAGGATCATGAATTTTATCGATATTATAAATTTTCGTCCACTCTTTGAGATAATATATTATTATCGAGAAAATTACGTGAATGAAACATTTTCTATCTTCATTGATTAACCATATGATTGTACAACTTTTTTTGCATTTTTATTTTTACGTGGACTGTAAAAAATATTAAATGTAAGTAACTTGTCATAATATTAGATAAATAGCAATTATAATTATATTTATATAAGGCTACATTTAATTTGATCTTAGACACATTATATACTGTCAAATGTAAATGTATCGTTATATTATAATGCTCTATAGAAGTACACCCCGCTCCGCTCTATCAAGTAGTTGTCTCTTAAGCATACAATAGTATAATTTACATTAGTTTATAGAATCATTATACATTTTCCATAGTTTTATAATACCATCCGTACATTTTAAAACAATTATATATATACTCACACAAAAATTCCATGATAAGATTATATGGAGTGGTTTTAATATTCATCTTATATATCAAATATTTGCGCCCGCTCAATATTAAAACCACCCTATAGATATCAGTCGTTCAATTTATTATTTCGATCCCTCTAATCGATGCTTTTTTTTCTCTCTTTCTCTCTCTCTCTCTCTCTCTCTCTCTCTCTTAAACAGCGAAACGACCGTTAGGCATCGACCCGACCCGCGGCATCGGCACGGCTTACGAGGGCTACGTCAAAGTGCCCAAGATGGGCGGCGTCAAGAAGGGCTGGGTGCGCCAGTTCGTCGTCGTCTGCGACTTCAAATTGTTCCTCTACGATCTGTCGGATCGGAACGCGATGCCCTCGGTCTACGTGTCGCAGGTGCTCGACATGCGCGACGAGGAGTTCAGCGTGAGCTCGGTCCGCGAGTCCGACGTGATACACGCGACGAAGAAGGACATTCCCTGTATATTTAGGGTGAGTAAGCGCAGCCGCCTCCAATCCCCCACCCCCCTCGTCCAATCGCCCTGCGCCCTGGTTTCTCATCCGCGAGGATGAGAAAACGGCTTTTATACTATATATATATAGATATAGATATACATACATATAAGTGTCAATGCGACAGCGCAAGAGAGGGAAGATGCCAGGATTTTTCATTATTTTTCTAGCTTGTTTTATCATGTATAAGGGGTTCGTGGCATCGATTTTTTTTTTTTGCCACGATCGAGCGAAAAGTATGCGATCCGTGTTAAATAATATTGCGTATGTAAATGTCGAAGTATTATTTTAAATTGTTCCAAGGTTTCGAGCAAATTCGTCAAACGGCGGGAAAATAAAAAGGTGTTGAAAATTTCATTCAGAAAATTGGGTTATGAAATGTACAAAACGTTCTCGTTCATCTCCACGTCGTTTGACGAATTTCTGTTTGCAAGTTTTTAAGTAAAGGACACGATTAAAAAAAAAATGCAATAATTCACTGTTTGCCATGTCATATTATTTAACACAGAGTGCCGTAGGCTCAATTGGTAAAAATTGGCTGCTACGGCCCTTTCCAATAAGAATGTTGAGAAATTCTTAGTATGCTCCTGTTTTTGTGTTTGTTTGTAAAACGTCTGGCTCCTCCCTCTCATAAATATAAAACCAAGCTGACAATCTATCTTTCGTATATTAATTGTTTTAACTAAACAACTGCCAAATTAATAACGCTATATAATCGAGATAAAATTTTTGTTTATATCTAAAAAAAACATTAAAAAGAATAATAATGTTTCTATCTCACCGCCAATGCATATATATCCAATTAATTCTTGTAAATTAACGCTTAAGGATATACTGCACAAATTTTTATGAGTATATAAAATCGAATAGAAAAAAAAGATTGTGTAATAAAAACAATGTATTTATTAGTACGAAACTTTTTTCTTCAAATGTCTCGTTGTATTAAAAAAATGTAGATTTTATAACTTATATTTAAAGTTCTTGAAATTTCTATACATGAAAATGTAAATTTATAATAACAAGTTTTTGCTATTATAGATTGCCTTTTAGATTCCACATTTGAAAACTTTTTGTTAAAAAAAAAAAAAAAAGATATTAAGAGTAATTGGGTTTTTTTTTAATACAGTCGCTCTCATAAAATTATGTTTGTATACTAGATAACAACATCTTTGTTGGAACCACCTGGTTTGCGGAATCACACGTTAATGCTTGCTGATACAGAAAGTGAAAAAGCTAAATGGGTAGTGGCCTTGAGCGAACTCCATAGGATTTTGAAAAGGAATAATCTCCCTAATACTACCGTATGCTACCTTAATTATCTTTCTCGTTTTAATACCATGTTTACTCCATTAATCATTAATTTAATTAAAATATTAACTTTTAATGTATTCTCTTCTCCAAAGATTTTCCGTGCGAAAGAATTGTTGGACAATACGCTGTCGATTATCGTCATTAAAAATGTGCTGTCAGGGGCAATTATAGATCCAGATCGTCTAGTCATTGGCACCGAGGAAGGCCTCTTTTGTTTAGATTTAGATCGTAGTGGTAAGATTACCAGTTTGTTTGAACGATTGTATGGAGATTATAAATTTAACATGTCCAATGTAACAGCAATATATATTAGTTTTAATACAGCAATAAGTAAATAACTCTTCTGAATACTGAAGTTTAACGTTAAATTCTTTAATTGATTATTATTTTAAATTGCGAAATTTTCATCTAAATTTGCTGTTGTTACAGCGTGTTAATGCAGAAAATTCGCGCATTAATGATTAATTCGTGAATTATAAAAAATTGTTCTAAAGATTTAAAAGATTCAAAATAATGATTGGAGAATATTTTTAGAAATTGCAAGGGTAGGTGAGGGAAAAAAGATACATCTTCTGGAGTATGTGACCGAGGAACAGCTGATCGTTGTACTAAGCGGCAAGCAGCGGCACGTGCGTTTGGTGCCGGTGCGTGCATTGGATGGCGATGAGGTGGAGTGGATCAAGGTCGCCGAAACTAAGGGATGTATCACTTTGACAACTGGCGTGATGCGACGTAGTCCGTTGACGTACTGCCTATGCGTCGCTATTAAAAAACAGGTAATTAACAGTGTACAATTGTTAAAGAAGCGTTTAATTTCTCTTTCATTAAATCAACAAAAAATTTATTAATAATATATTGAAAAGAGATTTCACACTTTGAAATAATTAACTTAATAACTTTTAATAACATTAAATTTTCTATACTTAATGTTTAAATCTTCAAATTCCATTTTAATTTCAGAATGCTTCTCAAGTTATTATATATGAAATTACTCGTACAAAAGCTCGGCATAAACGTGTACGTGAATTAATGCTACCTTGTCATGCACAAACACTGCAAGTTTTGGCAGAAGGACGTCTTTGCGTTGGATATCCCTCTGGTTTTTCAATATACAGTATTTCAGGGGACCATCATCCTATTTGTGAGTATAATCAAACAGACTACAATATTTCAGAGAATAAATTAATAATAAAATTAAGTAATTATAAATGCTAATCATTTTATAAATTTTTATATAGTACCATAATAATGATAATTTATTTAAATATTGTATATTAATATTGACTTCATACTTTTTTCAGCATTGGTCCATCCAGAAAATGCACTTTTAAATCTGTTAACTTTCAATGCTTTGGATGCATTTAGATGTATTGAATTGCAGAGTGGAGAATTTTTATTAGCATTTTATTCATTAGCAGTGTTTGTGGATAGCCAGGGAAGAAAAAGTCGGGACAGAGAAATCATGTACACGGCATATCCAACAGCAGTTAGTAAGTAAAATTATTAAATACGAAATTTAATATATCGTAATAGTTAATGTAAAGTTGCAACAAAACATTTTACGCATATCCGAGGTTACTAAAGGACAGAAAGGAAATTCAGAGGGCGCAGCGCTATTTTTATTTTCGTTTAATGTTATTAAATATTTACAATTTTTATGTATATAATCATTAGAATCATTTACGTAGATAAGATGTCAATTATAAATAACTAATGATTAATGAAAGACTTATTTACTTTAAAAATGTTTATAACTGTACCTGTAAATAACAATATAATAGTATATTAAAATGTAATAATGTATTGTATACAATTATTTAACATCATATTACATTGTTATAAAAGAATATTTAATATATTCCTATAAATTTCATTCTTTTTTTTTATTGTTATTACATATTGTAATTTATATATATATATATATATATATATATATATATATATATATATATATAATCTGTTCTTAAATTATACTTATGCTATGCGCAAACTAATGTTAATAACTGTTTTTAAATTCAAAACTATGATAAATAATCCATACTAAAATAATTAATTTTCTTTTAGGTTATTGTGAGGGCTATTTGTTGGTCTATAGTGATACATACATTGATGTCTTTGACTGTCATTCAGGCGACTGGCTACAGACACTCAACGTTAAAAAAGCTAAGCCTTTAAATACATCGGGTTCACTAACAACCTGCACAATTAACGATATGCCGCATGTTATATATTTAAGCAATTTACATCAACGTAAGTTTCAAAAAAGTCTAATTTGTGATAATATTTTTAGTAATAAATTTTTTATGGTCGAATTTCATATTTATTTATTCATTGTAGGCGAGTTATTGAATTTAGCATCATTAGATGCAACTGGTAAACCAATCACTAGAGCGCGAAGGAGATTTTCATTGCGTGAAGGTAATCGGGCTGTTCGTCCAACAGATCGACGATCGAAAATGATATCTGCTCCAACGAATTTCAACCATATTACTCATATGGGACCGGGAAATGGTATTCAAGTAAGACTTTAACATTCATACATTTCATATTATTTAAGAATTGTAGAATTGATACATTTTATTAATAATTCTTTTTTAGATACAGCGATTATTAGACTTGCCAACGACTTTGGAAACGGCTGATCAGCAACAATATGCAGGATCACACACAAGCTCACATTTCCATAGTAGCCAACAACGAGTAAGAAATCCTTAAGAATAAATTTATCTTAAGGCTTTTTAAAATATTCAACTTACAGGAATGATATATTTCTTTTAGATTTACAGTTCTGCAGTACAACCTCCAAATAAGCCAGCACCACTGCCTCCTAGACATCCACCTTCGGACACTAGGCGATTAAGCTCTCATATGCCAAGAAATTCTGGATTCTCTCCACATAATGGTAAAAATATTCTTAATAAAATATGGCTGGAAATAAAAATAAATAATGTGCAAAAATGAACAGAAATTATTTTTAATGAAATTTTCTTAGCTAAACTAAAATTCATCATTTTTATTTAGGTTCAACGTCTTCCAGAAGAGGACCAGCTCCACCAAGACCAACTGCCACACCGCCATCGTTGCCGCGTACACCAGTGGACCAAGTCGATTCAGATTCTATACATTTACGATCACATACACCGCACTCACTTGGGAGTATTGCTTCATTGCAAGATAAGGTAAAAATGAAGATTCAAAGCAATATTCTATTTTAAAATAATTGAAGCAAAGAAAATGGAGCTCTTTTTACAAAACTGATTTAAAACTTTATTTTAAACACGAATGTATGAATATCATTTAATTTTTCTGATAAATACATGTTATAATGAATATAGATTGTTTAAAATATTAACGCTGCTTTCGGTAGTTAATTTATTATTTACTTTTAAACCAAAATTAATGAAACATTTTACAAGCTTTATTATTATTTTTCTCTACTAAACTCTAGTATTAAATAACAATGACAAAATATCCTTGAAAATATACATATAAGTTACAGGACGCTTTTTATAGATTAAAATGTATATTTTTTTGGCATATTTAAAAAATAGGAACATGTATCTGGCGGTAGTCCACGACATTCAATAGCTTCAAACAACAGCTCGAATCCATCAACGCCACCCAGCCCTGCGCATGATCATGGATCATCTTCTTACGATTCTTAAGAACGCAATAAGGACAGCGTCTTAAAGCTGCTTTTAGCCTGAACTAACTTTTACTTCGGCCGCTCGGAGAAAAAGTTCACACATGTTTTATAATAAATAATATGTATAATTACATACATAAAATAATGGTGGCAAACAAACGATTACAAGAAGATAAATGAGATTTCTAGCTGTGGTAACGTTTTCTTTGAGAGTGACTTACATATTGCGTTATATACACGATCTTTTACCTGAAAAGTTACCATAAGAATTTTTTGATCCTATATGTACAGTCTTGATACATATTTTTAATTAGATGAGAAAATGAAAACATGAAACTATGAGTTATATAGTTGAGAGTTGACGAAGATTTTATTATATTGCCTATATATAGTACATATATATATACACAATCGAGTAAAGATTCACGCATACCGATACATACATACGATTTCCTCCAACTTGTAGAGCCATAGAGGTGCAAGAAATTATATACATATATATATACACGTTACGTATAGGCATTTCGTCTGTATTATTTTTCAGCGTGCCGTTTTTTTCTATAATCTTTTAACACGAATAAAGCAAAATAAACACGAGACTGGTTTCGCTTTAAGGTGAATGAACGATCTTTGTAAATTTTTTATTTTATTTCCACTCTTTAATCATTATATATCTACATTATTATCTAGATAAAATGAGAATAAAAGAGATTGTAAAAAGGTAAACATTAGCAAATATATATTATATCGTCGAATATCTTGCGAATTATTTCCTCTGCCTTTTAGAAGAAAAATTATGTAAGAAAGTAATGAAATTTTTGATTTTTAATTCAAATAGTATTATTTACCATACACTTATCTTTAATTTTCGAGCTTAAAATAAATAAAGAGATTTCAATGATCATTTCTGCTATTATTGGACTCTATTGTATAGAATAATAATTATTAGAAAATGAGTTTAAAAGTTTATCATGCGGTATGATAATGAATTGTATATAAGTTACATATTTACGTGCGAAATAATGTTGGAAGTAAATATTATATCTATATGATTGTAATTAAATATCCTCATTTTGCTTAATTTATTTTTTATTTTCTTTTGAGTGTATTCTAATGAAAGAATGAAAAATGAATACTGAGGATACTCAATCAGATAGATATACATGCAAAGATAAATATCGAAGAAAGAAATCATGGAAAACCCAGTCAAATTACTTAGCAATAAATTATCTACTTAATCCATTTAACTGACTTTGGAAAATAAGGTATAAAAATTATCTGAAGTGGCTAGCGATGTATTTAATCACCGTTAGTGAAAGACAAAAGAGAATTTAAAAAACGTTTATATATTATTTTTTAACGAAAAAGATTTCGCGCATCAACTATATGTATGGAGAGGAAAAGAAGCCTTAAAAGAGAAAAATGCTGATTTCAGCGTCGTAGGAACAGTTAAAATTTCTAATAATTATAATGCGTAGTTGTTTATAATTTTTTTTTTGTTTTCTATAATTTTATCAAATTTAATTCGTGCAATGCTTATAAAATCAAAATGTTATATGTTGATAATATGTGACAAAAATTTTGTATTTTAGGAGCCACAATTTAATCACCATATTATGCAATTTGTTTCCACAGATGCTAATAGGAAAATAAAAAGTGATACAATGCATAATAATCTTGGTTTTTGTAGTGAGAAAAATAAATTTAAAAGTCCATAACTTGTAACTAGATTTTATATTAGGCGTAATTATTGGTATATTTCACTTACATCTTTGCATATGTCTTTCTATTTATTATCTTGATCTTTTATCAATCAACAATGACTCCTGCAATATAAAATCATATTAATTTATTGGTAATGTAATTACCAAAATATTATTTTATGTCCAATTTATTTTAAGTTATTTTTTGTTTTCTTTTTATTGAAAATGTGCCCTTTTGTGTATTGTTTTATATATTTTTTAAAATTTACTTTTGCATAATAAGGATTGGAGTGTTTATTACGACACTATCTATGCAAACAGATATCACTATTTATCCACTTTTATTGTTTTGAGTGTTTAAAAAACTTCATGTGAACTAAGTCTTTTTGTAAAATAGATCTGATTATAATTTGTAAATTATATTATTACTGAATTATTTATAATAAGCATGTGTCATAGGCATAATGGAAATTGTTTTACAAAAATCTTAAGAACGAATCAAATGCGATGAAATAAAAGGCGAAGAAATTGTAGAAATAGTAAAGTGTTATTGTATTAAAAGTGCGATCAATAAAATCGTAACGCATAATACAGAAGGCAAAAGAATAAACTATACAGAGAAAATATTATATAACATTAGTATTGATTATATAAGATATATAAAAAAGGCAGCATTATGACACTCAAAGTTCATGTTATTAAGTACTTATAATAGAATTCGTGCTCCAATTCAAATTTTAATTGTTATTTATAAGGGTTCTAAAATCAAAACTATAAGATATAATTGAAATGTATTTCATATTAATTATTTACACTTATGAATAATCTTAACAAATAGAATTTTAATTTATATTTAATGATTGAAATAAATCTTGTTAGATATCCCATTAGATTTTTAATATTTATTTAAATTTTTTATTTTTCTTGTACATACTTTTGGTTTTTAAAAGATGAAATTTAGATTTTAAAATACATTTATAATTATATACTATAATTTATGTAGTGAAATTTAAGAGTAATGAGCAGACTCTACATGATTTATGTTAAGTCAAAATTGAAGTATTAGAAAAGATTTTTTTTAAATATTGTAAATAATAATACGTTGTGCACATAGATTTTATGATAATATTAAATATTATAAAAGAAACATAAAAAATAAAAATACTTTAATATATTTACATGTATAATTTTTTAATTTTGTGTACAAATGCTTTTGGCTTTCAATATTATGTGAATAATAATTTTAATATCATTGTATATGTAGTTAAGGTGCTAAAACTTGCTTGATTTTAGATCCCTTATGTACTCTTTTAATTGTGCCTAATGCTGTACACTCGAGTATCAAGGGATATAATGTTGCTAAATACTTATATAGTAACAATAACAATAAAAATAATGATAGTAATAATATTAATTTATGATTCACTGTAAAAAATACACTATTATAATAATTAAGGTATTTTTACGTATTTTGTCAGGATTAGCTTACGCGCAGATCTTGACATTTTAAGAAAAACTTAAAATATCGAAAGTAATTTTACTTTCGGTTGTCATAGCATTGTGCCCCGACTACATAATTTTTTTACGATGTTTAAAAAATGATGATTTTTGCCTTTGTATGAGCTGCGTAAAAAGAATCTCACATATTGATCGTTCTGCATTTTCACCGTCTTTTCTAGATTATAATTACGTTAATAGTAAATCATTTTCGTTTTTTTGTGAAAAACGAAAATCTTATTCATAATTATTTTGCACCTTTAGCGATTTATTTATCGATAATTTTGTAGAATAATTTGTCCGCGTAATTTAAAGCTATATTAAGCTTTGGAATTTAAATATTCATTTTTTTATGTTTTAAAATTGAAATATGCGTTTTTGAAATAAAAGAGAATGTACCTCGAACAGTTAAAAACCCGAAACAAACGTAAGGGAATCATTAGTCAATCGGGTCAATTTTGCATTTACTACTTAAAAGTAAAACAATATAACGAAAATGCGTGCAATTTTACAAACGAAACTCCTTTGGGATTTTACATAATGTAGCGAAGAATTTAGCGGTACTTTGAATATACGGAGGATAAAAAAAATGTACAAGGGGAATATTTAATGTGTTTTTGCGTCAATCTGCAACGATGAGGAGAAAAAGCTTCATAGAGCTTTATTTGTAACATCTTGTAATCGCATTTGCAAGAATTTAATGATGTATTTAAACTGATTATACAAAAATAGCTGGAATAATAAAAATGCAGAGTTGATTTCTCTTGATATGTTTCTATGTGTACCTTGTCCTTATTTTCAACAAAATACTACTTATTTAGACTAAATTTTGATTCAGTTTTCAATAAATTTATTACTCTCGGTAAAATATATTTAATATGTACATATACTTCATAAAACAATACAAACAATGAATTGTTCACAATTTTTTTTGTCAAATAATAAGTACACCAAAATAATTCAACATTATAATTTGTTTTTTAAACGTTGCTTTAATTTATGGATGATAATTTTTAAAAACACGAAGACAGTTCAAAAAGAAGTAGAAATATATCTCTTAAAAATGTCTGAAATTCCTTTCCCTTTACAAAATAGTTTTTTACCTGCAAATGATAAAATAAAGTTGAACTTATAACGTATAGTAAAGCTGCCTTTCAGATTAAACAAAAATAATAACCATAATCTGCCCATAGTTGGCCGAATACGATACTCATTATACTTGAACTCGCTATCATTAATCATATTCATTAAATAAAAAAGTCAAAATTATATTTTTTTATAATTACATTGAAAAGGTTCGAGGTGAACTAAATAATAACTCCATTAAATTTTGATAAAAAAATTCATATTTTAGATTTTTATTTTATTTTGCCACGTTTCATAAGCAAATATATGCACGTTTTGTTCAGTTAATAGCTACAATTGATGTGGAGTAATTTTTATTTTATGTGCGTGTGGTATAAAAGAACATTCAAATTATTCGGATAACACATATTTTATTGATCGAAGGTCAAATGTTTATTCTTTTTTTTTTTTTTTTTTATATAATACTGAGTGTAAATGCCAACACTCATAAAAAACTAACTTTTACATGAATAACTTTCTATTGAAACATAAAATTATAGGAGCATTATTATTATACAAATAAATCTGTTTATACAATAAAATAAAATTAAAATTGCTTTTGATAAGATTAAAATTAAATTTGAATTAATTGAATTTAGAAGCGTCTTTTAAGTGCCAGCAGATGCTAGAAACTGTAGCAAATCTTAACATTTACAATGTTTTGAATTACAATTTATTATTATAAGTGATCCGAGGCCATGTATAATAAGAGAGCTGATAAAATTTTATGAATATAACACATTAAATTTTAATTTACCATATATAATTATCTCGCTTCGATTGTACCGATATAGACACATTGTTCCCCCCCCCCCTCTTCTTATTCTGTTCGTAACGAACTTCGTAACAATATATTATTGCATAGATGCGAGAATAAATTGTTAGCAACCGCAGCAATTGTACTTGCTCGAAAAGTCAATAACGATATCTCTCGATGCTTTATATATATATATATATATATATATATATATATATATATATATATATATATATATATATATATATGCTCTGAAACAATTAACGACAATAATATAAAGATTTTAGTTCGCTTTTACTTTTCAACCTTCCGACACAATTGCAACACAAGTCATGTGTAATTTACCCTAAACAAACTGTGAACGTTTAAAGAAGCTTTAAAAACTTACAAGTAAAAAAAAACATATAGACGTATAGAAAAAAAATGTAAAATAGAAATATCTGTGTATATCATACATAAGATGTCTAATATAGACTCTGTGGACAGCTATATTATTATAATACAAAGTAATTGATATTAATGCTCTCCGCTATCTGAGCTTGTTTCGTTAAAAAATTTTCCAATGGAGAAAATAATTGAAAATTTATCAAATTGATGCGTATATGCGGCAACAATATAATTAAGACTATTAGTGTATACAAGGTGTATACGCATCAATTTTATATTTTCAATAATTATTCATCGCAAAAATTGACAAATTTTAAATAATAAAAAAATATTGACAGCAGAGACCATTAGTATCAATTTATCGTATCATATTTGTTGTCACTTATTAAATTATTGAATATATAATTACTTGACATAAAAAGTTTTTGCAGAAAAACTGAAATGCTTTGATCTATTGAGACTACAAATTTACATGATATATTTATTTATTTCTCGGATACCAACAGATCTTATTTAAAAGCACTAACAACCATCATTGTGGACGTCCGGAATTATATCTACATTGAAAATGATTATTTTTCATTTTAACTTTTACGCCTTTATCGTTCTTAATTTTACGCGAGTATAATTCAAGAACGATACTGGTAAAAGGCGCAACGTGCGTGAATCTATATAGTAAAAAATCTTGCTAAAGGAATGTACGGATTCACAAATCGTCTATTTACATAAAGTATAAAGTTCGTGTAACATTACATTCGAACATTATATATAGTAATATATAGTGCGCGCAAAATTTAAGCTTAAACAGGTTCAATGCAATAATTATTTAATAAAAATTTATCATACAATCATCTCTTATGTACATATTTATCATTGATTGTGCAATCGATAAATTAATTTGAAACGTTTTTGTATGTGATATTCTTTCGGCAAAATTAATGCAAAAAGATCCAGTCTATCGAAGTACATATATATATATATATATATATATATATATATATATATATATATATATATATATAGTAAAGTGTTACTGAAAAAATTTCGTTTAAATTGTTTATGTTTATTCTATTCGTACGTTTCTTGTTTACGCTCTAAACCTGTCTATTTTTGCTCGTAACATTCGTAACATGTACAGTCTGTCTTGCAACAATTAATTATACGCATTATTATTACGTTATTGTTATTATTTTTTTTTTATCAATTTTTTCCACAATTTTCATTTTTCTAACTTTAATAATTATTGAACTATATAGAATTGGAAACGTGATACGCGTACACACAGCTAATGTACGTAAGTAAAAAATTTGTTCTATCGATATATGCTCAATTTTTTTTTCTTTCTTCAATCCTTCGTTACACACATACACACACACACACACACACACACACACACACACACACACACACACACACACACACACACACACACACACACACACACACACACATATCTTTTTTCTTAAAACCAGATAAATACGCACGATATATATCATCTATACATAATATCGCTGAACAAAGCCATAAAATGTCATATCGATTTTTTTTCTTGCAACGAAATGTGTATAATCGATGCACATATCCACACACACCAGGGAAAACGCATAATTTGTATATTTTTCTCGCTAATTTCAACCATCCTGGATTTTCGTTCGATGATTCACTTAATGCCATTGATGTTGCAACTCAAGGCGTACAGATTTTGAACATGGGAAGTTAACGCTGATCAAAAGGCGTTATATTGTATTTTTACAGAAATTTCCTTTTCGGATTAATAACTCAAATATAAAATGTGAAAATATCAGTATAAAAATTTTTATGCAATGAACAATAATGAAATAAAAAAAAATCCACGCTGAATAGCTAAAAACAGATTGATGCCACTTTATAATTTATATAAATTCCGAATTGGAATTGTGGATAAATATAAACGATTAATATACGTTAAAGCATAATATAAAATGAATTAACGCATACAGTTATAAAAATATTTATAATAATACATGAGAAATTTTAAATATAACGCTTCAATTGATGTTAATTTTACAAATTGCAGAAAATTAAATTATATATATATATATATATATATATATATATATATATATATATATATATATTTGTTTCGTTGTTTTGTTTGCTATTGATTTAAGTAAACCATAAAAAACTTTTTTTGAATGTTTTTGTTACAATCATAATTTCTCTCTAGTATTCGATTTTAATACGAATTAAAAACATATATGCGTGATACATATGTAAACGATTACGGGTCTCAATTTATATATGCAATATATAACGAAAGTCGTGATTTTTTAACGTTTCCCTTTTCGCTCTCTATCTCTCTCTCTCTCTCTCTCTCTCTATATATACATACAGTTTCCCCATTTCTTTATATCGTCTTAAATTGGGCCTGGGCAAGCAATTTGTTAATCTCTTTATTAACGATCGTTGATGAAAATTCAAAAAATACAAATACATGCGTAAGCTCGAGGTTGGCGGAGGATACACCGTTCTGCACGAGGAAAATAATTTAAAAGGATATCGGAGCCGAGCAATTAAGAGTCAAATGCCATCGGGTTAAAAATAAACCTGCCGGCAATACATTATAATCGCACGCGCCCGAAAGTCTGCCGATAATTGAACGGCTTTCGTCAAATTACGGGCCATTAAATTTAACAGCCGCACGACAACCTTTTCATTTATATACGAAATAATCTTGATAATTATTAACATTAAATGCAACAAGTATAATAGATGTGTACACTAAGTGTATACGTAGAGGATGTTTTGTACCGATATGATGATTAAAAATAATTTGTATTTCGGCAGAAATATCGCGCACTTATAATACGACTCCCTTCAAAATTATAAATTTTATTTTCTCATTAAGTTGACGAGAATAAGAGTAGTTTAATAATCTTAATGTTTGATATTTTTTAAATTGTTTCCGTTGCTTCGTGATTTTTTTTTTTTTATATGAAAAATAAGCCTATTTTGTTAATATAAAAAATACCAGTTTTTATTCAACGTATATATGAAATAATTGAATAGCGCTGCTTAATTTTCTCGGCCCCCATTAAAAGCAGTTATTATTATTAATAAGTGAAAATCAATTATTATTATTTGTACTCTACCAATCTTATAAATTAATACAATAATGAATGGAAAATAAAGTTATCAATCTCATCAGCGTTACAGCAATTTCTGTTGGGAAATTTTTGAATTTTTGGTAAATCGAAAATAATATTGAAATAAAACTGTGTTTGCAAAATTTTTATTTAACATACAAGCTAGTCTGAAAATTCGTAAAATTTGACCCTTTTGTCCAACTTACATTTATATTGATAACAAAAAAAAACACGCATTGAAGTGTTATGTGAATTTATTCAAAATTTCAACACTTACAGTAAATAATTATCTTAAGTATTTATGCGTATTTTTATTTTTATCGGCTTGAAGAATTTGTTTTGAGATAATTGGATAATAACTGAAATAGGACATGAAAAAGGAGGCATCATCATTCTGTAATCTGTATGCGTTCTCAGATTACACCATCAGATAAAGAATGACGATACCGCGTTTTTCTCTCTCTCCTGAGTTAATAAACCCTCTTTCTTCTTCAGCTTTTTACTCGATGTCTAAAAAAATAGTTCTCAAAATGATGAAAATAAAAATGCATATGAGTATTTGTATGATATATTAAATGAAGTTCAAAAATCAGTCAAACTCGCGTTAAAATTGCAATAACTTTAAAACGATCTACAAGCTTTTGTAAAAATTTTGCAAACAGTTTTAAGGTCATATTATCTTTTAATTATTTATTAACGATTAACAAATTTCTAACAAAATCGTTGTAATGCTGATAGATCCTTAATCATCCAATTTAAAATAGAAAGCTAGAGTAAATGCTTCAACAAATAAGAGTCATCAGTTTTGTTAAACATATAATAAAGAATTTTTAAACAGCTCTCTCTAAACTAAAACCATTAATTAATAAATTTTATGTATAGTATAACAAATTAGTTAAATATAAATTATTTTTAAATGCTTAGTTGATAATAAATAAATCGGATTTGTTAATTTATATGATGTATTGTAATTATTTTTCTCTTCCATTGATTCTCAACTCTTTTATTGATATGGAAAAAATAAAAATATATAAAACTTTGAACTTTTCACATTATAAAGAAAACAATTGTACCTGTTTTTCTTCTCAATATTGATAATATCATGAATATAATCATAATGAATTGTTTCTTAGAGAGAATATTATATAAATAAAGTTGCAAGTTCAATAGAATAAATTATTTCATCATACTTTCTATCAAAATTAACAATACCAGATTATTTTCAGGATGGAATTGTAATTATTGGCCATATAAAAACCTGCCTCTATTTTTGTCTCAAAAGGTTTGATTTTTAGGCGATTTTCTTTTTTTTCTTATTTTTTAGCTTTATTTTTTTTGAGTTATTAAATTGCATTTCCCAACAAGTTATTCACTATACTCATATATTATATATTTACTTATCACTGTCTAAATGTATAATATTAATGTTACAAGGAAGGCAAATCTCCCCCTCTCAATTTCAACACTTTTAATCATTAATTCACCAATATACTGTCAACTATAGGCTTTGTTTACAGAAATTGAATTGGCAGGAAGTTACTTATTATATATTAAATTTTTCTTTTCAAATTGACATTCTACATTAGCTTATATATCATATTGAAAAGATCAATGTTTAAATTCTCAGCCTCGGCCAAATTATTTGTTATAGTTTATTTACTTAATTTTAATTTTATTTTAAGATTTAAAGTACATTATAAAAAAAAAGAAATTAAGGCACATAATAAAACAACTTTGTCTATTAAATAAAAAAAAGTTATAAAAATAAAAAATGCATCCATATTTAAATATTTATTTTGTGACATTAATTATAATTATTTAAAAAATTAAATATCGGCACTAAATATAAATCTTGATTAATAATAAAACATGATAAAACTTTACTATTATGATTATAATCAATTTAAGACATGATTATATAACTTAATAGGTTATTATTTTCATTTATCTTTTATTCCTTTATCACTAAATATTATATATATATCTTTATTTTTTAATTACTCTTCTGATCTTATAAAATATCTTTAGTCTGTACATGTTCGAACTTGAGACAAATAGCACCACTCAGACTTTTCGTCTCTAATATTTTAACAATTCTGGAATTGTGAAGAAATTATTTTATATCTAACATTTTACTCCTGCTATATATTGATGTAGTATCTGTATTCTGTAACGATTCAAATCTTTAATTATGTATCATTACCAGAGTTATATTTCATAACAGAGTTGCTATGGTATATAAAAATTATATTTCAACATCTTGCATTTTTAAGCTTAAGTACAATTTTGTAATCTGAATGAAAATTGAAAAAACCACTGAACAGCTAAAAAATAGTGATAAATTCGACATTGATATTTTGTTTGTTCCCTTGTCTAAAATCAATTTAATCTTTTGCATGCTTAGTAAAACCGTTCGTTGAGATTACTAAGATGCTTTTATTTTTCTCAATGCTTTCCAGCACATAAACTGTGATAACTAAACAGATTTATCTTCTAAACATAACTAAGTTAAGTTTGATTGTACCTGATCACTACCATTTCAAGTAAAAAAAATGAATTGGCTATAGCAAGCACCAAAAATTTGAGTGAAGGTTCAACTACGCCAGTAAAATAATATTTATTAAAAGCTAGGTCGATTATTTAGTACTCTTGTTTTCTATTTAAATATAACTCAGTGTACTTTTTTTGTCTTTCTAGCTTATGAATAATGAGTCCTTCAAATGAATAATAGATTTGTGTTCTTTTTACCTCAAATAAGTTTAAAATATTTGTAATAATACAAAACTTAAAGCTTAGGTTAACAGTTAAAAATGAATTCAAATGAAATAATAATTAAAAAAATAAAATTAAAATAAAAATAAAAATGAAGTATTCATTTAGAGGTAAAATATTTAGATGTATTGAAAACTTTACATTTGAAGTAAACTGGAGTTTAAAATGAACTATTAATATCTTTAATTTGAGCTATTTGATTTTAGAAACGATTACAAAGAAGTAAGAAGAAATAATAAACAACACTAATAAAGAAGTAGTAAAGCAGAACTAATTAGGTTGACATGAAAAGTGACATACAAAGAGGGGGAGAAGTAAGTTTCCCTAATTTGTCATTTATTTTGAGTGCATTGTAGCGAGTTTGTATATACTGTACTTAGTTTTAATCAGGTACAAGTAATATAAGTTATATCAGTACAGAATGTTAATTTCGTTAATATTGGATATAAGTTTGAAAATCATTAAGGGGTCTATCCTAATTAGAATTTTCAAAAAATCGACTTTTTTTATATATTTCGAAAGTATACATATATAGAAGTATCATACTAAAATTTTATAAAGGCCGGAGTAGTGTAACTTTACTTTTGAGCGACCTTTACTTTGCTACCTGCGCGCACTAATACACTCCGCTTGGTCAGGTACCGTGCGTTTTTTTGTTTATCGAAGCAGCTGCTATTTCGTGTAATTATGTTAATATCAGTATAGTTAGAAACTCCGAAGTAGCCTCAGCTGTGCTTTCTCGTCCATGCTCGTGATTTCTAAAATGGACAAGAAGATCTCGCAACAAAAAAAAAGCTTGATGACGTCTAGGCTCTACACCGATGAAGCGAAAGTTTCAAGGAAAACTTCCCCAAGATCATGAAAAAGATAATAATAGCACTAGTGTGTAGGTACAAGTTTTGATGTGCCCGTGGATCAAACAGCAGGATACAGTATTATTCATTTTTGTACGGTTTTTATGGCGTTACAACAGTATTTGAAGTGCAAAGTATGTGATAAAAATGTATCGTTTTCGAAATATGGACAACGAGGACTCGGTTTTAAAATTCTTCTTACATGTGATTGTGGAGAAAAGTATATTGATTCAGGTCCGTTAATTTCGACTGGGTATGAGATCAATCATCGGCTATGTATGTTATGCGTTTAATTGGTGTTGGATTGGGTGGTATCAACACGTTTTGTGGCTTCATGGAACTAGGATTAGGTATAAGCTGTTCCGCTTATTATATTTTTGACACAATTTCCATCGCTGTGCAAAGCGTGTTCGACCTAGCGATGCAGAAGGCAGTAAATGAAAAAAGATCCCGAAGATGTTTTAATAATTTCAGGTGACGGTTCCTGGAAAAAAGAGGATTTTCTTCTCTTGTTGGCATAATCTCTTTCATTTTTAAACATTCTAAAAAAATTGCAAATGTTATTAATAAATCAAGCTACTGTAAAGGGCGTGAGAAGAAAAAAGGAACAGGAGGCACGTCTGAATATTAAGCGTGGTACGAGAAGCACAAGTAGAATTGTCAAGCAAATCACTCGGGAAGTTCTGGCAAAATGGAGGTCGATGGTATCTGCAAAATGTTTTGGCAATCCTGGGAAAAGATTGTTGTTCGTTATGGTTTTTATATAGGAGATGGAGACTCCAAAATCTTTAAGTTCTTGCTCAGTACACCACCTTATAGAGAAGAGTCTGCTGTGAAAAAATTAGAATGTGTCTTGCATGTTACAAAAAGAATTTTTGAGCATGCTAGTGACGCGAAGAAAATTTTCACATACATAAGAAAAGCTGCAAAGAAGAATAAGAAAGAAACTCCAGCAAAAAACGCCAACTAAAAACGGCAGCTAAAAAAGTAGTGAAGAAAAAGAAGATCGCAGTGAGTTCCCATAGTGAAAACTTAAGATTTAACAATAAAATTAATGAAAGAACTCTCAACTAACTATGGATAAGCAATTCAAAGGCATCTCGATTCTGTGGAAGAAATGCGCAGAAAGATCTGGTCGGAATATTATCATAAATATTCAACTGATGAGAAACCCCAGCATTCATACTGTTCCGACTCGTGGTGCAAATATAAGAAAGCTGTGAGAGATAAGACAGTTAACAGTTTCAAACATCCTCCTGCTCTTGCTCAAGATGTTCAAGAAATTCTAAAACCAATCTACGAAGATTGAACAAAGCAAGAATTACTTGACAGATGTCTGGGTGTAAATACGCAGAACAACAATTAGTCATTCAACAACTGCGTTTGGACTATGGCTCTTAAACACGTCTTCAGTGGAAAAATTATTTTTCAAATAGCTTGTCAAACTGCTGCTTGTATCTTTAATGAAGGTTTTAAACTAGTTTTGAAAATTATGTCAGTAATGGGAGTCAAAATAGGCCCGACCGCCATATACTATGCTACTCAAAGTGACAGAACGTGTACGTGTAACAAACCGTCGCAGTACTGATGCCTTTAAAGAAGCCAAGACACAACGCAGAAACGCTACTTTGGAAGAAAATGAACGTTATGAAGAAGAGGAAAGCATAATGTATAGTGCAGGAATCGCTGATTAAGAACACGTAATATTTTTTCACAATTTTTCTTTGAAAAAAACTTTAAACGCCTTTATCCTAAAACAACGTTTTCCGATGCCTTGTTGATAAAATCTCCGAAATTGCTCGACCGATCCTTATGGAATTTGTACCACATATTTTGGACTACTACAGCTGTAGCGCATATTGAGGTTTTTTTTAATTTTAAATTTAACTCTGTTTCTTATGCCAAAAACAGTAAAAAAAATACGTTTTTTGTTTTTTTTTCGAAAATTGTCCGTCCTTTTGTCAATTTTCAAAAATAAAAAATCGCTCGATATTCGCTATAGCTATTAATATATTGAATCTAACGCCGTTTAATTTTTTTGTTTCAGACCATCCATCTCAGACATTTCATCAACTGCACGGACACACCTTTTATTTAGAACTTTTCTTGAACTATCATTTTCATGTCTAAAAACTTACTAAATTGTACAAAAATTTTTTTTTATGTATTTCGATAGTGTATTAAAACAATGTCATAACTTTTATATCAATATTTATATTACAAAACTGTTTAAAAAATTCTGCAAACTGTCTTGCATTGAAGTTTCTAATTAGAGTAGACCCCTTAAGATTTCTATGCAAAGTGTGTTCAACTCAGAGTCACATGCATTTTTATGTTTTTGAACTACAAAAATTAATAATGGCAACGAAATTCATCATGAGCTAATGGCAGTGTATTCTCAAACAGATTTTCGTGAGAAAAGCTCAGAAAATTATAACTGACAACACGAGGGAAATCCAAAAAATATCTATTATGCACAAACTATATCAACAGTTGGAATAATTGTTCAAATAGATAATGGATTCACTGTATTAATAAGTTAAAAAAATAAGCTCAATCACTATTCATTTTGTGTGAAGTAGATCCAAGGAATAAACATAATTTTATAATCTAAAATTTATTTTATATTAACTATGAAACTTATTTTTTGATCCTTTAATAGTAGATATTCATTTTTTCTCTCAATTGCTAGATTATTTTTTAGAAAAAAAAATCTTTGCCAATATACAAACAAAGGTTGTATTTGTGCACTTTTCAAAAAACCATACATATATCAACAATAACTTAATTTTACGATTCTCAGATGTTGATGTAAGAAGAATCATACTAAAGTTCTTTCACAGAAATTAAAAACAGTATGTTTTTCTTATTTTAACATACTAACAATTATTACATTATGTTTCATGAAGTGTCACAGTAAATATCCAATATAATCAAATTAATATAAACTTAATTTAATATTGAATTTAGTAAAGCATTAATAATATCTGCTCCAACTATAGGTTGAGTTTCATATCTTTGAAGACCATTTTAATTTTAGTTCTAAACTCAAATAAAGTAACAATTTTCATCGTTATGAGAAGATCTTACATCTACACCATCATATTCTCTTTCATTTACTATATTCTTAATTTCCTTCTAAACTGTTTTTTTATCTAACATTAATCCTTGAATTGTATCTTTATTCCATTTTAACATTTTGGTAAGAAAACAGTTGATCAATCTTCCAAATGACAATTTACAATCATATAGGGTATATTATAATACATTAATCTCAAAAAACGAGGATTGATATAATTGACAATTGTTTAGTGAATATGCTAAAGACAAAATTGATAGATTATTAACTAAAAGAATGTAAAAATATTATCTACTTGTCTTAAAATCAATTTAAAAACTTAACATTATAGTATTATATTTGACTATGTAGTTGTCTTATACTGATATAGAATCATTGTAACTTACTGCCAATTCGATGCACGCTCAATCTCTCATCATATCTCGTAAATTCTTTATACGCATACAAACGCTACTAATCGTCATTGTTAAAGTTCATTCGCATATCGAAATTTTTATTTATGATTCTTGCTGTAGCCAGCGAGAATCGGTTCGTCATCACTATCAGCTTTTGTTTCCTCATCATTGTACTTCCTGTAGTGTCGATGACGACGCTGTTTCTGTGAATGTTACAAAGTAGATGTATCGGAAGCTGAGTTGTTTTCATTATGACTCACGTGGCTCAATGAGTGCTGAAGCGCAACAGGAGTGAGCCACTCCTTCGGCAGACAACGCTGCAGGAATGGTACGCAGGAACTGAAGTAAGCCAAACGATTTACCCAGCCTGGTATCTCTTGATCGCAAAGTATCTAAAAATTAAGAAAGTAAATAATAATAAAAAATTCATAATTCACTCTTTTTTTTTAACTTATTTTAGGAGCTCAACAATATTTTATTAAATAATTTTAAAATACAATTACTACAGTTCCGGCTTAACTGGGGGAAGCATAAGTTTGTTTTTAATAAATGCTAAACTTTCCAGCTCAAGGCTGTTCCATGATCTAAGTTCAATTCCTCTCATACAAAATTTTTCGATAACGGAAATTGAACTGTCAAATGTGCACAACTCAATAAAATAAATAAAAATAATTTAAAATTTACAAAAAATATAACTAAATAATTATTTATTAATTTTCTAAAAAAAATTAATCCATTTCAATTTCAATTAATTTAAAATATTCTTTCACAATTTGTATTTTTACCTGAGTAAATTGGCTAGTAAAGTGATTACAATTTTTATTCATTAAATGATAACGATCACCTCTGAAGTCTTTACCCAATTCGGTTATTATTCGAGCAACATCTTCTTCGGTAAAATCTGTGTAGCCAATATGTATTGATTGCCTAAAAACATAATGTGAATGAATTCTGACAATACCTATTAGTATAATTTATCACAGAATTCTGAAAATAATAATACCTAAATCTAAATTGCTCCCCTAATTCTTCAGCATTTCTTGGTGAAATTTCAAATATTCCACTCATTGGAAATGAATGACCACCATATGCATACTCTATAAAAATAATAGCTTAGTAGAATTTTTATTTGTATTTATAATTATATTATTCAAATGCAATAAATAAATTTAAAACATTTAAATTTAAACTAGTTTGTTTCTAAAAGAAATGAGTCATTAGTTGTAAAAGAACTGAAAATTAGTTAACTAAATATTTGAATTATGATTTTTCAATAACAAATTTGTGAATACATATAATAAATATAATTTTTAATGTTTACTTAGTATTCAAATAAAGAAATATTTAGCATGTTTTATATAAAAACATTGATGAATAATTAATTGAGTGTATACCTGTTCCATATATTTCAACACCCGAATGGAAGACTCCTAAGCCCATTGGAGTAGTATATTCATTAATCCAGTACTAAAATAAAGTTTTTTTATTAAAGTAAAATTAAAAAACAACTTCATAAAACAGAGAAAAATATATAAGTTCTACTCACCATATCATATACATTAAGAGTAATTGGTTCACGAGCCATTTTAGGAATCAATTCTTCACTATCTTGAGGATAACCGAGGCAGCTGGGAAACGACAAATTACAGCCAAGACCTGATGAAAACATCATAGAAATACTTGTACAGTGAAAAAAGAGCAACAGCTCAACATCTACTGTTCCCGAGCACCTAATAAGCAATACAATTTTCTAGTTATTCTACTATTACTTTTACCCACTTACTACATTTAGAATAAACTTCCATTTTACAAAATTTAATAAATTTTAGTACTAAATTATCATTCACAAAATGATTAATTAAACATTAATTAAAAAATATTTATTATAAGAAAAAATTTACATTTTAAACTAAAAGTTTTATTGTTGTTTGTTACATAAATAAATTTCAACAATTATCAAATCTTTATTGTTCATATTTTAAATACTATAAAAAATGTTTAAATAATTAATTTTTGTATTAATGAGTTTATTATTTGTATAGTATTTGAAAATTGTAAAGAAAAAGAAAAAGAAAAAAATTTATATAAAATAAATTGAGCATTTAACATGCACAAAATGTAAATAATATTACTTGTTTTAGGTTTAATGAACGTATTTATTCAAACTAATATTATAATACTAGCATTTTACTTATAAAAAAGCATCAAAATAATTAATTATATATTACAAATTGATTGAATTACCTTTTATTTGTTAAACAATCTGCATCATTTTGTTTTTTAAATACTATTTCCCAAATGTATTATACGAATGCAAGAGGAGAAATTGTCAGTAGCAAGCAGTATATAAAATGCGTAAATCTTCTTAAATGTCAGATAAAAAAAAGTAATAACTATTATAGAAAAGAATCATATCCTCAAAGTAGAAAGACAAATATAAAATTAATAATAACCTAGAAAGTACTATATTTTTATTCTCAATTAACTTTTATTTTAAACAAAAAAGTGAGAGATTATTGAGTTTGTTCATATTGAGAGTACAAAATCGAAATTAAAAACGAAAACAGAGAGCAAAGGGAAACGTATGGAAATATTGGCCAAAAAGAGACAGTACACAATGGGAAGATCAGAAACACTTCTCAGAAATACAGGCTGGTAGAGCTGGCTCTGGCTTTGATTTCACTATATAGACATACACACACGCACATATATATATATCTATCACAAGCTGTTATTAATCTGACATATGCATAATTTTTACTTGTTTTGGCAAGCAAATGAGAAAAAGATAATGTGTACCAAACAATTGGAAACACAATGAAAAAAACAGATTGTTTCTTCTAAATAGAAAACGTAGTTATTGCCAAAACTCTCGGATAATTTGACTGACACAACACTACGCATCAGTACGTATCACACTGACACTGACAATGCAAAGTTGCAAACACAGAAGAGAATAGAGATTGGAATAGAGATCCTCAAAATCTGACCTGACATTTTTGTTTTGAGCATGCGCTGTCACTTTGCAAGTTTGCATAGATGATTGGCTCTCAGCTGTCTTGCGGCATTTGAAATATTAAGGGGTGAGCTTGATTTACAATTTTCAAAAGATTAAATTTTTTTGTATAATTTTTTTTTTAACTTTTCAATAAGGTGTCCTTGAAATTTCATATCGTTATTCAAATACTTTTGGAGTTACTAAAAAAAGAGTGGCCTAGTATCAAGCAGGTGCGAGCGCTCAAACTGCTGGCTTAAGCCAGGTTAAGCGCGCGCGCGTGCTACGTTTCTCGATCTATTGTATATTGTTACCCGAAAATAGGTTTAATGGTCCCTCGAGAAATTATTTACAATTCATAGAAGTTGCATTCAGTTTCAATTTTTTTTTCGGTAAAAAAACTTCATAATCATGAAAAGCTCTACCAAATGTCGTTGACCTCAAAACTAGCGTACTGTATAATTAAAGAAGCGCAAATGTCAGCGCAATAGATATATTCCAATACTTCGTCGTAAAAAACAGAAGCGACCGATACGAGCCTTATACTGAAAGAAAATTGGCGACAATGTCCACGGAAGACCTTATTATTTATTTATCTCATTGTTAACGTATTATTGAATTCGTTTTCGTATCTCTAGCGATTTTCGATCGTGATCTGCAATTCACGCAAACAAAAATTAACGTTCGCTGAAAGCGGTCATTGGGATCTAGGATTTAAAATAATTTTCTCCTGTATTTGCAGCAATCGTGAAATTAAATTCAGATCGTTAATAAGTAAGACTTTGAAATAAACAGGCTAATTGTTTTCGTAATGATAATGCTTCTCGGTGATGCTCGAAAAGGCATAAAAGTTTTCTGTGACTTTATCAACATCTCTTATGGCTAGCGAAACAGAGTTACGATAAAATCGTGAAGCATCTGATATATAACGGTGTTATCAATTTTCGAGAGCGTCTGCAAAGAAGCTGTTAAAGAAGAAAAAGAGAAAAATGTTGAGAATTATGGGATAAAACCAGGATATACTTCTTTGTATATGGACTTATATTATTATTAGCGTTTCATAAAAGAAAAACTACACGTTAGACAAGGATGAATTTGAGGAGTGGTACGAAATCCACAGAGGAAATTGTGATTCCAGCCGTATAGGCTCGGCTGAAAAAATGAAGATTGACACAAAATTATCAATGATTTTTGAGTTTGTCGAGAAAGTTGAAGTTATATACAGTAATTACAGCGGTGAGAACGACTTCAAGACATTTGCTGGAATCCTGAAAACCAATCTATACTGCCACGAGTGTGAAGTTACAAAAAATGAGGTGCGTGGGAACGCATGCAAAAACGCATCGAGCACGACTCAAAAGCAATGAGAAAGTAACAGAACCTCGGCTGGAAAAAACGGTTCATGGAATCGGCAATCCCGAAATTGTCAATCAATATATTACAGTCTTGCAATTTGACGAAATATTAATTCGGTAGAGGATATGGGAAAAGTAATAATAGCAACATTAGATCTAATGATCCGATAGCAATAAATTGCTCTACCAACAAATTTCTTCTCCATGAAAATTGACAAGAAGGCGCGGAGAACTGGTCCGAGCTGGTCCCAGTCACATTAAAGAGAGCGAATGACCTTTAGAAACTACAAACATCTACTACGAGTAATATTTGTATAATGAACGTATACAATTTAAATAGTATTACCGTATTAGAAAATATTGAAACCGACTGAAACGGAGGACCAAAATGATGCAAAAACCCTATTGGAACGAATTGATTCGTATACCAATCCGTTTCGATACGTTTCAATCCAAAATTTTCACGAGAGTATCACAACGTGGAGAAAGCACATTCGTCCGATTTCTGAGAAGCTTTCAAATGACGAGTGTTTCGTTTTTTTCTCTAACTTTTACATTCATTTGAGAAAAACGGAGAAAGCACGTGTTTTTGCTTATAAAAAATATTGATAACTGGTTTGATGGACGGTTAATCAGCGATTCTTGTTGTAAACAGAAGCCCTTTAGACTATTATTCGTAAAATCGATTTTGAACCAGTTGTGTTGATCGATATTTGGATGAGTGACTACATCATCGATAACACTACCGCGTATTCTTCATTATATATATATATATCTTATGCTGACATTTCTTGGTCACATCCGACAAATCGTTAACTTGAAAGACTTGGAGTTTTACGCATGACCACTTAACATCTCGTTAAAAGCTCGAAAAACTAAAGATTGTATCGAATTGGATCATAGTTTATTATTTTCAGTATTCATTTTTTTTTATTTGAACTAAAAAAGGCTAAGAAAAATAATAATTAAATACGTTTTTCAATGTATTGAAACATTGAATACGTTTTTGAACGTATTTAAACGTTTTGAAATAATTCGTTGAATTATACACTTTCTTTGTCATTTTTTTATTGTACTATATTACCTACTATACTACCCATAAACCCTGAAATGTTTGCTTCCATTAATCAGTTCTTTCCCTCCCAAAAACAGTCTTGAAACTTCCTAAACCAGATTCTCCTTAATGAAAAGGCAGAACTTACAGTAACTTCATAGATTTAAAAGATTTTTAAATTATTTTGTTTGTTAATACTCTTGATAGGTAGAAAACTATAACATAAAAGAAAAAAAAAACTTAATTTAATTATAAATGAACAAATACGTTCTGCAATGAATACGCAAATTTTGCAATTAGTTTTTATTTGCTATACATTTTTTAAGTTTATAATAGTGATATTGTTCTAAATATCTATAAAGCATTCTTAATGAAGTTAGGAACCTCAAAAAAACATAACAAATAAATTATTTATTGCAACTATTCATAATATTTGCAGTGAATTGTACTTAAGAGTATCCACTAAAAAACTGTCAGTACTAGTTTATTAAGATATTTACTCATGCTAGTTACCTAAAAAGTTATAGAAAGATCTAAAAATATTTGAATAAATTAAAATTTTATAATTTATGAAATTACTGATTATTGATCTTAGGTGATAATGCATTTTGATAATATTGTTACATTATCATAGAAGAATTGTATTAAATTTAGATAATTAGATTTCATTAATTAGAGATATTGGAATTTATCCTATTCAATTATTGAAATTTTTGGTAAATTATTGCGACTGAATTTCGTTTCTAACTATAAAAACAAATTATAAAATGTTCTCAAAATTGCTAAAAAATAAAAAAATATTACAAATATTTCTACTCAACATTATACAAATGTATAAAAAGAAATGAATAAGGCAAACTTATGTAAAGATATGTATATTCTTTAAATATCGAGCAACATTTGGCTCCGTACACCAAACGTATTTACATATTGCACTACACTTTAACTACACGTCATTTTTTATTCTGTATCTAGAAATAAACTATTTAAGTGTATGAAAGTACCATGGGAGCAAACGAAGATCAAAAGAAGAATAAAAGAATAAACAGTAACACTAATTTTTTGTTTAGTTCTACTGTACTTTTTACATTATCCTCTGGACATACAAAGGTTAAATAATCACCCATTGATGAAGTTGAGTGATCATTAGAGCATATTATAATCTTGCGCACATTGTAAACAATTAGGAGAATCTTAAGTATATCAGTCTAACAAGTTTTTATTGAGTGTCTCTTGGAGACTTATTGACATCTTAAGTTTCATGACGCCTTAACTTTTATAATTCACTCGATTAACAATTATCACATTTTATTCCAAAAATATTTTCGTTGTTTTTAAACACCATTTTTAAAGCTAAACTTTGATTTACAAGGTTGTAAAGCTACCATAAAATTTAACAAGATTTTTTTTATTTCTCAGTAAAAAGACAATAAAAATGATGTTCCTCTTGAAATAAAAATGTTTAATCGAGTGAAACGTAAAATTTACAAAATTGTTGGCATAAACAGGAGACCAGTATCCACTTAAACGCGGAACTGGTTCACATTACAAAATAATCAAATGAACAAACAATACAGGGCCATATACGGCGCATCGTCATTCATACATGCAGCCTCATAAATGGCATTCTCTTAGTTTTCCCAGTTGCAGGTACTGTATTATTCCTTTTTATTCTTTTTTTACCAATTCCATTATTTACCTCTCTGCTCATTCAATATCAAAAAGTTTATTTTTATTCACCATTCATTTTTAAGTCCGATGTATTTACGTAGATCACACACAGCACATTTGTTTAATATGTATGGATCTATTATTGTCTACTCGGCTGCCTGTTGACATCATTTTGTAACTACAGAGTGAGAGATAATAGAGGAATATAGTTTTGGTTTTTTCTTTTTTTATCTTCTCTTTTTTAGCTGTTTGCATGTTCCATAACATAATGAAGGCGTGAGCACGCAAAATAAAATGCACATCATCGTTAGCCTTTCCAAGGAGAGGGACATTTCTATAAAATCTTCAATAGATTGTTCCTGCTCACAATGATTTTGTAATATTGTTGAATAATCTTTTGCCCCACCAGGATTCTAGATCAAAAGGCTTGAAATCTACAATGTTCCAAAAAATGAAGTTATCTCTAAAGTAAATCGTATTAAAAAATAACATTTATCTATAATTAAAATATTGTATAATTAATTCATACCTTGTAATACATTGTTTGGCTCACCATCATTATAGTAAACAATAGTTTCTGTAAGTTAAATAATCATTATTTTATAGCATAGTCAAGTATTATAATAAAATATTTTTAATTTATTTTTGAATCAAATCAATTAGCAAAATAGTACAGTGCTATATAAAAATTAAAATCTTATCCAAATTGTGGCTATTCTTATAATAATCATATTATTATATTATTTAGAACTCAAATATTTCAAAATTTATCCAAATTTGAAAAATAGTAATAAATAAATTTAAAAAATATAAAATATGTTAAATTATAATAAAATAATAATTTATTACCGTTAGAAGAAGATTCACAGGGATCTGAATCATCTGAAGATGAGCATTGTTGTCTGTCGTTAATTTGATTCCATGCTGTAAGAAAAAAAACAGCGTTTGAAAAAAATAAAAATATTAAATTATTATCATTTAACGTACAGTCACAAACAAATTTGATTAATTCCTCATGCTGGGGAGTAATAACATCTTGTCGCAATCGATGTCTTTGAGAGTTTGACTTAAATTTACCATTTGTATAAAAAACTGGTTTAGGAACATTTCTGAAAATAAAAAAGTACAAGATTAAGCGTAATGTTTACTTTTTAAAAAAGTTTTACTCAAACCAATAAATATTTATTTCTAAAATTTAATTTTTGTGAACTGATTTGTTTACGTAGGCAAAAATTAATTTTATATTTATACCTGCTAACTTTGTCCTCTTCAGAACCTTCTTCTTCAGGATCACTTTTACGTGATAAATCACGAAAATTTTCTAGTCTTTCTAAATTTTGATTGATTCCTATAATTTTTTAATTTAAATTAGTAGTTCTCTTAAAAAATTGTATATGTCATATAAATATATATTTAAAAATATTTCTTCTGATTTTACTACTATATCCACAAAATGTAATGTGATTAATCATTGTTTTTTTGTAACATAAACATATTTATTAATTTTTAAAACAACTACAGTTACATTTTGCTTGCTTCATAGATTTAAAAAATTTTAAAAATAACACATGACATTTTAATTAATAATTTTATTTATGAAAAAGTAATTACATTATTAATTTAAATTTTTTGCTAATTTTATTTGTGAAAAAAGTAAGTAGCCAACATTTAATGTTTAACTGCTTTGGATAACCGCGTGTTCGGATAGTACTTTACCTCTTCTCGTCTTGGCGACGATTTTGCTAGGTCCCTTAGATACCGTGTACATGATAACACAATCACGTTAAAAAAACACTTTTCCCCGGTATCCTTGAAATAGAAAAGTAATGCAAAACACTAAGCTGTGACGAAAACTATTCTTTGTCTTTCTCTGTCTCTTTGTGCACTTTTTATACGCGCACACACAATATATTTTTTAAATTTTTTGTACTTTTATCGTGGTTTTACAAGCTTCAGAGAACGAAGCAATACGTAACAAGTCGAGATGCGGAGCGAAAAACGTTTACTGAAATTAAAACAATTCGTAATCACGGCCGTCTGTAATTTACGCAAGCTATTGCGGAATTCATGTAAGAGTTCACACGGCTTTAGTTCTCGCATATGATTGATAACGTATAGGTGTGTCGTCACAAGCTTCCAAAATAAAATGATTTTTCCAAGATTTGAGTTAAAGACGTAAGGATCGAGATAGATAAAACTTAGAACACGCCCGTGCGGCGTAAAGGGAAGATAACAGATTGAAACAGAACGAAAAGAATGAGAATTTAAACTTATGCAGCTTACAGGATCATGCGTACGCTAACTGATGGTGATGGGATACTAATATAAGTTGAACGTTGAACAGAAAAATAACGTGAAGATTACGTGAGCATAAGCCGCGCGAGGAGGCAGACAAAGCACATGCACGAATTGCAATCGCGTAGGTCCAACATGTGACTAGCAGACGGAAGAGGGAAGAGTTTTTTATACCTTACTGATCCTTATTCTGTTTTTCTATTTTTCTTAATCAATATGCGAAGCTGATGTAATAACTTTCTAATATAAATCAGACAAGAATTTTTTAGATTTAAAAACAGTTTTGGCAAAAACTTCCAGTCTAATGTTATTAGCTTTTAAAAAAATTACAATTTATTTTAAGTATTATAATTATTAAATTGATTTAGGAAGAATATATTTATAACTATGGAAAAAAGTAAAACAATTCGATATTTTATTTAATTTACTTTGTAATAATATTAAGATCTATTAGTTTTATATATTTAAACTGTTAGATTATAGCAGTTCTTGTATTAGTTATTTAAAATCTTTAGATATTATAACATTATATAAACGGTTTTTTACAATTCATTGTTATGTAACCTGCACATGTTGCGCGCAGCAGCGCAATATAGAAATTTATATAGAAAATATACTTTTTAATATAAGATCGTCAGATCCCTGTTTTACCGAGCGAGTTGTTATTCAATGGATCTCGGATTTGGATTAAATCAGATGCGACTATATGCGAGCACCACTCTTTATATACCGTTTCTATATATATATATATATATATATATATATATATATATATATATATATATATATATATATAGCTGTCACTGGTAGGATTATATGCATAGAAGCTGACAGAAGTGTCTGTGTGTATGTGTATTAACATTTGTGCAATTGACACGCTTTCGCTTTATATATACATATAGTTGCATATGCACACACATTCTCTAATTTCTCAAGTGTACATCGTACAATAGTGACGACTTTTAAATACAGAATTGCATGCTAAAAAGACATTTTTCATTGTCAAGTGCAATAGTAATTAGATTTTGCTATCAAAACAATACACTTTTATTTTTTTTTATTGTTCAAAACACAACAAAAAAGTAGAATGTGCGGTATTTTTATTAGTACCGTTTTTTTAAGTGAAGTGAATGCTGGCCTAATCTTCTACACATCTGAATAAAAATATTCCATTATTACAATGTTCATAAAAGATAATTCTAAAAGTAAGTTTGTAAATATCATTGTAAGTTCTCATTATTGTGCTGATGTCAGAGATAACCTTAAAAGCTTACATATTTTGTAGGAAAGCATATTTTGCATCATGGAACGTAAAATTTGTCGTAAATAAAGCAGTATTAAAATGATGGTTAGTAATAAATTTTTTTGAACTATTAACTGCGCGATAAATTATGCATTTCCTTATAAAATAAATAAAAAATATGGTTTTGTAATATTAGATAATCTTTTCAGAATTAAATAAAATGCTCTTAAGAAACTAGGAAAGTGCATTAGAATATGCAACAGCAGTATTATATTTTATCTTTAATAAAATTATTTAACTATACAAAGTACTATTACTTCATCTTATCAGTTATACAAACATGACTGCAGTAGAAACAGCACCATTCATTCGTACAATCGAATGGGATATGATGGATAAAACAAAATTTTTTCCTTTAAGTATGTTGTCATCTTTTTCTGTAAGATGTTGTCTCTATCCATTAACAGTTATCAAAACACGACTACAGATCCAGAGAAAAAGTCACATGTATACTGGTATAAACAATTTTTCAATTGACAAAACATGAGATTATTAAATTGCAATGAGTGTTAAATTCTAAGATCATTTTAGGAATGATAGATGCATATAAAAAAATTTATAAATTTGAGGGTTTCTCTGGCTTATATCGTGGATTTTGGATCAGTTCTATCCAAATAGTATCAGGAGTATTTTATGTCTCAACATACGAAGGTGTAAGACACTTACTTCTTCAGGATCCTGTAACATCAGAACTTGATAATCGAATAAAGGCTCTTATTGGAGGAGGGGCAGCAAGTATTGTGGGTCAAACAATTATAGTTCCATTTGACGTACTGAGTCAACATTTAATGGTGCTTGGTATTAACTTTAAAAATGGAAATCTGGGGATTGATAAGGTTAAATATGTGAAAAATTAAAATTTTATTTTTACACATTGTATCTTATATTCATGTTTTAATTTGATCATTTAATTTTTATCATCTTTATAATAGATGGGGATGAATCCATTAGGAATAACATTTAAACCTGGAAAATCTCGAATGGAATTATCTTCAGAAGTCATAAGAGCAATTTATCAAAGAGATGGTTTTCGAGGTTTTTATCGAGGCTATATTGCATCTCTTTGTGCATATGTACCTAATAGTGCATTATGGTGGGGGCTCTATACAACTTATCAAGGTATTTAATATATCTCTATTTAAACTAGATAAGAAGTTATAGTTTATAATTTTTACACTAAAAGTTCAAGCAACTTTTAACAGTAAAAATAAAATATAAAAGTAAATTGTGAAAATATCATATATTTTTTCATTATTCAATCAACAATTTTAATGTCTTTTAAAGCAACATTCTATTTCTCATAGATATTTTATTTAATGTTTTTATGTATTATTTTATTATATATTCCATTTTGTTTTTGACTCGAACCATATTATGGTCATTTCACACATTTTTCATATTTAAAACAAATTACCAGCTAACTATCTAATAAATATTTATATCATTTTTTTATTTTAAATAATTTGGTAAATAATATAATCTCAATATTTCATAAAAAATAATGCATTTTTTAAATAATAATTATAATTTTATATAATTTTATATAATTTTATTAATATATACCAAAAATCATATTAAACAACTGTATTCTTGCTAAAAATAAAAATAATTTAATATAATTTTTTTATTAAATCTATTAATAATTTAAGTGATTTAAGTTATTTTTATTTTTATTTTATTTTAGTAAACTTATTTCAATATTATTTTATGATGAATTTTATTATAAACAATTAATTAACATTTTTTAATGTTAATCATTAAGCAATTTTTTTGGATATACTTTATTTTTGATTATACTTTTAAAATTCTTAAATTTTAAATCTATATTTGTGGAGTAAACAAAATATTTATAAGTATTTATTTGAAAATCATTATAATATAAGAACTTTTTTCAATAATAGATGAGCTAATAAAAATACTTCCTGATTGGGTATCTCATCTTCTGATACAATCAATTGCTGCAACCTTGGGTGGCTTCACAACAACAATTATTACAAACCCACTGGATGTAGTTCGAGCTAGACTACAAGTACAAAGACTAGATGGCATGTATAATGCATTCAGAATATTATGGCTCGAAGAACGTTTGAGTATGTTCACAAAGGGCCTTTCTGCTCGATTAGTGCAATCAGCATGTTTCAGTTTTTCTATTATTTTGGGGTATGAAACTATCAAAAGAGTTAGCATTCATGAAGAATATAAAAATTACGTAAGATGGTAAATTATAGTCTGAGTTATTCTGACTTATATATATAACTCACGAATTTTATACTGGACTTTTTTATTTTATCTGAGAACAAGACAATGAATTTATTTTTATTTTTTGATAATACATTACCAGAGTGTCATTTCATTTAATTAGCCCTTATAAAAACAAATTAACTTTACTGGAGTCAATGATTTTAAATAATAGATTGAAAAATATTTCAAATATTTCAAAACAAATAGTTTTGCCATTATTTGAGTCAGATACTTGGTTACTATGTGCTTATCTAAATTAACTAAACTGTTGTTCCTGTAATTGAGTATTTGATACCTGTTATCGATAAAATTAGAAAAATTTGTTTTTAAAGAAAAAACGCGTTTAATCCGTGTACATACTGCATGTATTTATATGTATTATACACACTTTAAATAGAGGGTATTTTTGTCCTCAGTGCGCTACTTAGTGCGGTACTCAGTGCTTGAATATATAGGCATATTGATGTTATAAAGACAAAAAAAGGTATTATATCAAGAAAAATTGATGGTATAAACGTGTATAAGTAAACTTTAATGCCAGTAGTAAATTAAAAACGATGAAATCTAACAATTTATCCCATTAACTAAAACATAGTATTGAATTATCAGCTTAAGCAGTTTTATTTTTGTTTATCCTGATTTATTATTGTAACAACATTTTTTTTCTATATTCTCTAAAAAAAATTATATCAATGATATATAAAAAAATAAAACTAAAATTACAGTTATATTATTATTAATTTCAATAAGCAGCATTAAATTTTTAAAATATATAAGTGAATATAATTTATAAAATTATAAAATTGTTTAATTTTGTTTTTATAGTTATTAAGGTGGCACAGTGAACATCATCATATATAGGAGGAACTCTTATATTACCTATTAAGATTACCATTAGTAAACTTTATTTTTGTTAATTGCTTCTAGAGCTATAATTATTTTCGTAGTAAAATATTCTTAATTAATAATCCTTATTTTTATTTGAATTTTTATATAGCTAAATTGTTAACATTTTTTATTAAAATTAAGAGTATCCAAAATTTTATGAATCACATTTTACTAACCTTCCATAAAATACAATATGAAACTAAAATTTAGATAACATGTTTATACTTCTTATTTTGTATGTTATCCTACATTTTAGTGGTTACCTGAATAGGTCCTATCTTTTAGGGGAATCCAAAGCTAAATACTTAATATATGCTTTTTGATTATAACTGCAAAACTGTATATTCATTAAAATTCACTGTTGCCATCTTAATATATGAAGAATAATGAAAAAAGTAAATATTAGACGAAGAAAATATATATAATAGAATTGAAATAAGCAGTTGTTCATATATATATATATATATATATATATATATATATATATATATATAATTTTTATTTATTTAAATATATCTGTACAGTTCTATTAATGTGTATACTGTATATACTTGTACACATTTATAATATTTTGATTTATTTAACATATAATGGGTTAGTGCAGTAAGCATCAAATGTTAGAGTACGTGATAATCTGATAAAAAAATTAGATAAATTTATTAAATGTTGTAGTGTTGTAAGTAGATACACTTGTATTTAATAAAATTACAACTTATATAGCAAATGAAAAATCTCATGACGAATTCAATGAAATACCTGTTCGATTGTATGTGAATTTGTAAGAGCAGGTCCTTTTATGTAATTTTGTATTTATAAGCAACTAATTTTTGTAATTTTGAAAAAAATAATTTTATTATCACATTAACTAGTCACTGATAATCTAAATTTACAAAGACAATATGTATAATTTATTGCCTTTATAACATAGATACGTTATGGCTGACTTATTTGTAATATTCCACAATTAGAAGTCACCAAATTATAATAAATACATATATGAATAGAAATGTATTGTATATAAATCTATAAATATGTGAGCTAACTTATAAATAAATAATTACAGGGTAAGCTAATTTTAATTATATATTTGTTTCAAAAAATAACATTTAAAAAGCTGAATTTTAAACTTAATTATAAATGTATATCTATGATAAATTTATATTTTTTGGCTAAAATCTGTTTTCTTTTAAAGAAAATTTCGCGTTTTATTAATTGTATAATAAGGATGATTGAAGGGTTACTTGAAAATGGAATATTAAATTTATTATAAGTAAGAAATAAAAATAATTATTAATAATTGTTTAAATATCCTAGTGACAATATTTAAGCCTTTATATTGAGAAGATAGGAGATCGATTATAGATTAATTTTACTTATTTTTCATTGCCTATAAGTATATTTGGAACCATTTATTATTTCTAAAATTATCTATGCAGATGAAAGTTTTTATTGTTAAAACAATTACAAATTGACTAATAAAAAATAAATACAAAAATAGAACGCAATGCAATCCTTGACCAATGTCATTAAATTATAGTTCATTTAATTTTCACATGAAAACTTATTTCTTTCTCAAAAAGAAAATTAAGATGTTAAAAATGAGCGAAACTTAAATTATATTTTTGCTTAAAAATTATTAAGTAATAAAGTTTTTGAAAGGTTCTTCAGGTCGATTTACAATTTCAATTTGCGTTTGCAGTTTTATTTATTTATTTTGTGATTTTTACTTGAATCTGAAGTTTCACGACTAATAGAGTTTTTGCTTTTGTCTCAAATTTACAATATTCATTTCGTAAATTTGATATAAAATCAACGAATGACAATAGCAATATACATCAGTTGAAACGAGATCATCTTCAATTTTCTGTAAATATTGACTAGTTCCAGTAGCATGTAATCTATGTAAAATATGGTTTCATAATACAGTCATGAAAGCATTTTTCAGTGTCGTAATAATTCTTTCCATAAACCTGCAGGTTGTTGTTGAACTTCCGATTTTTGCTCGTCTTGATCTGTTTTGGTGAAAGTTACAATAACTTTTTAGACATTATTGATGTAAACTCTAGTAACGATCATTTTGTAGTAGCTGATTAATTATAAGATTTGAAATTCAAAGTAGATTGCCTGGACGTTGAAGCAATAAAAATGTATATAAACTTTCTAATATACGAAAAAATGAAATTGAAACACTAACACCAATACGGTTTTTAACATTATATTCCTTTATTAAATTTAAAGTACGCGCATAACATGGAGCGTAAACACAGTCAATAATCAAGCTTTTTCAAATATGCTTGTAATTCATTGTTCTACCCAAACATATTTTTAATTGTAATATAAACTTACAACTCTAGGACCATCAAGCAAAGTATGCTATGACCATTGAAGACAATTACTATCATTTAAAACGGGAAGGGGGGCGTGCATGTAAAGATTATTAAAAAAATAAAATACTTACGTCATGGAGAATATGAGTCGGGTATGCTAAAAATTTGGGACTTAATTTTAAATATAAGCAATATGTTTATTCAATAATCAATAGAATTTTCAATTTTTTTTTCAAATTAAATAATTAGTTTAAATTAAATTAATCGTCGAATGTTATTTTTTTTTTTAAATATTTTATTTATTTTTGTTAAATGTTATATTTATTTTACAATAAATAACTTATTTATTACTATTAAGTATATCAAAAAATTGTAATTAATAATTTTAATGTAAATGCTGTTTTTCGTTTTTGACGAAGAAAGAATCGTATCTCAATTTTTCCATTTTTTGGTTTTTTAAAGAAACCTTCTTTTCTATATATATATATTAAATTCCATGGTTGACAAACACCTAGAAACTACTTTGCGTGAGTCTTTATCGGGATCTTTTTTTTATACGGTTGCGGCACGAGCACTTCAACAGGTTTGAAGAGATAAGCTGAGATCCCAAAACAATAATATTATTATAAATTTTTGAAATTATTATTTGAATAATACATTGCTTTGTGCCTCGGTATTACCAATGACGACCTCTGCATCGTTATTTTTTGGAAAATACATCTCTGTTTTGCAACAATATTCATGCAACTAATATATTAAACAGTTAAATAACATGTATGCAAAAAATATTCTATATAGATATTTAAACTCCTATAGATAACTTTTTTTTTTAATATAATATTTCTGGAGAAAAAAATAAACAATGCTATTTCGGGACCCACTGAAGAATGGACAGTGGTTTAAGTGTATTTAATTTATCCCCTTGCCCTATTTTTCTGAAAAATTGTATATTTATTTTTTTTAGGCATTGATTATGAATATTGTAATGTACACAGATTGAATATTTATTGCCAGTTCATCCATAAGAACTCAACAAAATCATGGTTTTCTAAAATTATCTCGAAAAATAAGAAAATTAAAAAAAATTAAACTATAGTATAGATATCATCAAAATACATATTTTTATTTTTTGTGCTGGATACATTCTCGAAAAAAAACTTCTTGTACAGAATAAATACATAGAATAAAAAATATGTTTTTTGATATTCTTATTATTTTTCGAGATATAATATGAAAAGTATATTTTTGTAGTTTTTGCCTTGAAAATTCAATTTCCGCCATTATGGTATTTGTAACAAGTACTCTAAAAACATGATTGAGCAAATCGGTTGAATGCTTGATCTCAAATGACATATCTGTTAGAATCATTGAAATACGTGATAACAATACATCTTCTTTGAATTTCCCATTCAAAAATAAGAATTTATTGATGTTGATTATGATCTTTTTTATGTAAAGTCTTATACCGTTGCACAGTCATCGTGGATTGATGTTTCGAAGAAATATAATGGGCACCCCAATTTTCAATGTTAAAATGTGTCGTCGTGTACTTGGAAGTTCGAGTTAATTCAAGAATTCGGTTGGGTAATTCACAATTCTTTTTTGAATCACATTAACAGAGAATTTACATTAACAGATTTTCCCAAATATCAGTGGCTCAATGCATGTGCAATAGGTACTGACAATGATATTAAAGTCTTTTAAATCAATTCGCCTTTTATTGATACCATATAACAAGAATCTGTTGGCAATATAATGTATGGTGTAGATCGACCTTGATGCTTATACTTCCCTTTCCAATTTTCAATAATTTTTTGGTACAACGTTCGGCAAATGCATCATTCTATAAATGGACACGTATATATTTTAAAGTTAATTTGTTTACGTATCGCCATAAAACAAATGATTTGTGATATGCATGGAGATCATTTGTAAGTGTCGATCATGATATAATTACCAAAGTCTTTCGAAAATCACTGGACAATATAATTAGCGTTCTCCGAAGGTAATCCATTTCCTCTCAAATCTTTCGGCGTATAATCAATTACTTTAAAACTTTTTTGTGACTATTTTACATTCTTCCCATATAAGATCAAAGAATCATCAAAAAAAAAGATCATCAAAATCATAATTTTTTAAAAGTCACAATCGTAAACGTCATTTGCAAATCGGTTGGTACACACATATCTATATACAGCAGTCATTTTCTGGTGATCTACAAACATTATCATTGATCTGAACTGAATATCTAGGTCCTTTATTTGTAAATAACGCAAGATGTCCTCATTCATATAATATTTATACTTTTGTCATATTCGGAATTCGATGAAAAATACTTTATCAGTATTATTGCAAAGAATGTACGTATTTGTTACGATAGATGGTACATAAGTAAATATGATGTTCGAATATCCATCGTTTTTCAAGATTTACTCCTTGGCAAGCTTCTCGGTAGGTTTCACGTACATTGCCATGTACTGTTCTTATGCCTTAAAAAGATTTTGGTCCACGTACGTTCACTAAAAGCGATCGAAGGTACAAACATTCTTGATTGATTTAGTGCACCAGATTACATACGGCCTAATGTATCTGACGAACAAAAATTCGGATGTTTAACAAATGGTTTAGCTTTTTTACGACGTTAAAACTGTTTCTCTGATTTTCATTCCATGTTTAGCATCTTGGTCTTTCTGACTAAGGTAACGCTCTTCCAAACAAATCATCTGTATACGAATGTAGTCAACCTTGTTTCCGGCTACAAATTAGTATTTAAAATAACATTGCTAGCAATAACTATATTTATACGCGAGTAATTCTAAGCTTAAAAGCACTCTTACCGTTTGATCTTATTTAATACTAAAGGATGAAATACGCCTACGCAAAGACTGAGTGACCGCGACTACCAGTACTCGCATTGCTTACGCGGTTCAGTTGAGAAAGTGATGCTCCGCGTTAGCCTCCTATTCTGCGCTGGATCTCCGACGTTTAGGTGTACTTTTGGAGTGTCGGACTTATTGGGCTCTTAACAAGACTAAGGTGCCTTGCTCCACTGATGCATCAATATTATGCTATACAATTATGTGCACATACAATACACACATAATACACAAATTCACATGGTTCAGGCATATTTTTAACGTGATACCAATAAACACAGACATAAACTAACGCAGTGGTATAAATAAAATGACAACTAAACTCTGAACGCAGAGCACTGCTTGTAATCTACGATTCAGTTGAATGTAGAATGTGAAGTAACAGTTCTTCAGCTCTTTAAAGGCCTTGCAACATTGCAACGGCGATGTAAGCGAGGAAAGGAGAGATGAACACCTAGGTTCAACGCGAGGTTAATCACTAGATAACCCTCTCACAGCAATAAAATACTTCGAAAACGGCGTTTTATCATATCGAGATTGTCGTCCTGTGCACGTGTGTGACACTGGTGCACCCATTACAAAATATGGGATTCTGTTAAGAATCCTTTTAATTAATTCTGTTAATTTCGTTCACCAGAATCAAAGACCCATCTTTAAATTATTATCGAACGTTTACTTAGTTGGATATGTATGTGTGTGTGTGTGTGTTTTTTTTAGGCTTAGGCAGAGCAAGCACTAGTGGCCTTTCGAAACCAGCATCCCGCCGGAATTATCCGTGAATATTACTTCGGCGGGGCTGTTAGTTAGCCTATACGGTTCCTCTTCTTATGACACTATCCTACGTCCCCCATCCACACACACAAGTGATCAGGGGTTCGGTATTCTCCTCTGCATTTTAAAATAGAATCAGCTAGCCTGGTTCATCCTGGGCCATTCACCTAATTCTATTGGCATTTCTAAGTTTGGTCATCACCTCTTTTGCGAAACTGGCTACTGCCTTCCAGTTTTCAGAAGATTCCAGCATTATTGATAGGATGCTCTCTGGTCTTATTGGCTTATTGATGATGTTCATCAAGTGTTCACGTTGTGTTTTAAAACGAGGGCAGCTCACTAATATATGCTCGGCATCCTCAACCAATGTCGGACAGATGGGGCAGAAATCATTATTGTCCAGGTGAAAACGGTGGAAATAGAACCTAAAACAACCATGTCCAGTCAGCAACTGGTTAGGTGGAAATCTATTTCCCCGTGTTTCCTGTTGATCCATCTGTGTATGTCTGGAAGGATACGATAAGTCCATCGGCCTTTGCTAGAATCGTTCCATCGCTTTTGCCATATTTCTATAGAAAGATGATGTTCCACGTTTTTAACACCTTGTAGAGAATCCGCTGCGGCCTTACATATGTTGTGCAGCCTAGCCAGTTCATCTGCAGCTAAATCGAAAGGTAGAATTCCGGCAAGTACCTCAGCAGCGTCGGTGGATACTGTCCTGTAACCACTAATAATACGTATACAGGAGCGGCGACGGGTCGCAATGGCCAGCTCACAATACGATTTAATTCCACATGCATGATGCCAGATTGGCGCTGCATACATGCTGACAGAATTAACAACATAAGCTAATAGCTTACTTTGGGGTGGGCGTGGGCCACCAATGTTAGGCATGAGCCGACACAAGGCAGCTGAAACTCGTTGCGCTTTTTCGCCAGATATCTTTAGATGCTCTTTGAAGTTTAACCTGGCATCAAGCTGTACACCCAAGTATCATAAAGATGGCGCAGATCTAATGCGGCCGACATTAAGAGTAATACTATCTACCTTCTTACGACTGCTGACAAGAACTATTTCTGTCTTGTGCTCCGCTAATTGTAGGGTAGTCGACTTAATCCATCTATTGATGTTGCTGATTGCCTCATTGGCATTTTCAGTGAGTTCATCAAGGGTCTTAGCCGTCACTACTAGAGCGATATCGTCGGCGTACCCTACTGTTATTGAACCTGGCGGTTGTGGAATCCTCAATACACCATCATACATAATATTCCACAATATAGGTCCCATAACCGAGCCCTGGGGGACTCCCGCAGTAACCTTATGCGATACAATACCTTCATCCGTTCGGTATAATATTATCCTATTCTCAAAGTAGCTGGCCACGACATTCTGTAGATAACCAGGTACTCCGAATTCTTTAAGAGAATTCATAATAGAAGACCAGCGCGCTGAATTGAAGGCATTCTTGACATCTAGAGCGACAATGGCACAATACTGTTTAGTGCCACCTTTCCATCTCTTACCACTGATTGCATTTCTTGCGGTACACACTATCAGTTTAATAGCATCGACTGTTGATTTTAATTTCCGAAATCCAAATTGGCGTGAGGATAAGCCGTGCAATCCTTCAGTGAATGCTTCCAGTCGGCTACATATTATTTTTTCAAATATTTTACCTACCGTATCGAGCATACACAATGGCCTGTATGATGAAGGATCATCAAGTGACTTATTGCCCTTAGGTAACAGGACTAACCTGTGAGTTTGAGAGCAATCAGGAAAAATATCCTCAAGAAGACAAGCATTATATACTTTTAGAAATATAGCTGGATTCTTCTGAATCGCCAACTTAACTGCAGCATTAGGGATACCATCAGGGCCAGGGGCAGCATTGTCTCTAGTCTTAGCGTAAGCATTATGTAGCTCAATTTCTGTTATAGGAAGGTATATCGTCCGAGTGTTGCGTGCGCAGTACAGTCCCATGAATGTCATTGGGAAAGAGAGCGGAAACAATCTTATCAATCAATACCGTGCTAGTGGGTTGTATTGGTGCCCTACTCAATCGTGCCATGACTGTTTTGTATGGTCGTCCCCATAAGTCATTGTTGGCCTCTGCACACAGTTCAAGCCAGCATCGACGCTTGCTTGCCTTAATGGCCTTGACAAGCACTCTCTGTGCTTCTTTAAATAGACTATTAAACGTATCACGATGGGTGCGGGCTCTCTGGGCAAGTCTACGTGCGCGATGACATTGTTTGCGCAATTCTGCAATTTCATTTGTCCACCAGTAGACAGATTGACGATGTTTAAATCCGCTCTTAGTCCTAGTCATCGATGCATCACATGCTTCAGAGATATGCTTCATGAGTGCATTTGCCAGATGGCCTGGTGCACCATATTCTAAACGCTCTTCTGATATTATAGTGGCGAACACTTCACAGTCTAGCGATCTGATGTTCCATTTCCGTGTGGGCATCCACTCATTGCACTTGTTCTTTACTTTCTTCTCTGCAATCTCATACAAGATCGCCCTGTGATCACTGTGGGTGTAAAGGTCGCTTACTCTCCAATTAAGGATCCGCTGAATCAAGTCATCACTGGCGAATGTTACATCAATGACTGATTGTTTATCACCCCTAATGAAAGTGGATTCAGATCCCTTATTAACCACGTGGAGTTGAAGAGAATTAAGGCCATCAAGCAGCATACTACCTCTGTTATTTGTTGAAGCGCTTCCCCAGGCTGTGGACCACGCGTTAAAATCGCCACCGATTAATAATGGTTTCTTGTCCCTGGCTTCATCAACTAATTTAGCTACAAGGATTTCAAACTGCTTGTCCGTCAAGCTTGGAGGAGCATATACACTAAAGACGTATATTTCTTGTATTTTAGCCCAGGATATCAATTCGCTCCGATGACTCGACTGCTTAAGTACCTGCCTATTTTGACCAATCCAGAGGGCAGCTCTATTGCTTGTGTCACTTATCCAGCGCTGTGGTCTGACCCTGTCACAATATGGTTCGGAGATTACAGCAATGTCTATTCTTAGCTCCTTTATTGTCTGTTTCAGCAGGTCATGAGCTGCTACGCAATGGTTGATATTCAGTTGGAGTATTTTCATGTTTTATGTCTGTTTAAAAACTCCACGGTAATCGGGCACTTATAGCTGTATGCTGGATGGTTAATCTCCTTTTTTCCTTCACATTTACAGAGTAAACAACAGGGCCCGTTTACACACAGCTTGGATAGATGGTCTTTTCCACCGCAGTGCCTGCAAAGTTTAGTTCTGTCAGGGCCCGAGCACACGGACGCTAAATGGCCAATCTGCCAACACCTGAAGCAGCGCTTTATTTCTGTTTTTTTTCGAACTCTGCAGCTGACCCATCCGATTCGAACATGCCCTACACGTAGTAGCTCAGCTGCGTGGCTATATGGTACAGACACCACCGCCGTCTGAGTACCCCCATAAGCTTGCCGCAAGGAACGAGCAATTAGTAGGTTAGTCTCCTTTAGCTCGAGGTGTGTTCTCAGAGCCTCTAATACTTCATCCTTTGAAGTGACCTCATCTATATCTTTAATCTCCAATGTAATGAGATTACTCAGGACCGAAGTGGATGCGCTATGGCCAACCTTAGATTCAACAATGCGTGCCAACTCATGTGCATCTTTGGCTGTCCGTTCCAACTGAAGTACAAGGGCACCGCTTGCATTTCTACGTATCCTGTTAACCTCATTCTTGACATGAGATAACTCCGGGTCATTCTTTATTTGTCGCAGTACCTCCGCGTATGTAACTCCTTCATTGGCCTTAATCAAAATGGAGATTAGGCCTATTTCGTCCATTAAGCCTGCGTGTACTAGATAATTCTTTATCTTTGCCTTTGGGCTTCTTACGCTTGATGGTCTGCCATTGATTTTCTTTGGCTTCAGACTTGCCTGTAGGTACTCCGACCGACTCTAGTGGTCTCCTTGAGCCCAATGGTGGTTCTTTCGTCCTTTTGCCACCTATGGTTTTAGGAGTGGAAACCATCGCTTCTGCTGCGCTTCGTTTGGTGTCAGAGCGTAGACTCGGCGTAGTCTGAGTCACCACTTCATGTGTACCAGGACGTTGATACTGTAATAGATCATCCTCTGCCATACTAATGCATTTATATGAGGCATTAATGGAACGAGCAAGATCCTTAATGGTCTTGTGTACGTTATGCCTATCTTTGACAAAATCCAACAATTGGCTGATCTTCTCACCAAGTCGCTCCAGGTGATTGTTTCTGCGCGTGATGGAGATTTCTCGATCCGTTGTTTCTTGATCCATCATGACATCTCCTTTAGTACCCAGTGTACTATCTATGATTATGTTTGATTTGCCCTCCCCAGAATCCGAGGGGCTACCACCGACCATAGAGGCTTGCACTCTATCGGAATCGGTGAGGAGATTGACCGGTCTTGCCGGAGTTACTCCCTGGGGTATATCCTTGTTTATACCAAACATTAGTCATAATTGGCCTTACGTTCGGGAGGCCCTCCCTATTAGCTTTTTCTGTCCGCCCTGAGTATTTTATTTCCTCAGTGCCCTCTACAAATTGTAGCGAGCCATCCCCTATCCGCAACCTGGGGAGGCGCCAGATGGGAGAAAGCAACAAAACTCCACACTGGTGTGTGTGTGTGTGATATGTCGAATATCTCGAAAAAGGGGCTAAAACACTCATGGAATGGATTTATTCGACGGATAATTTTTGTTGTTTATAGGACAGAGCAAATGTTGCTTAACGTAAAATGTACTTAAGGTTCTTAGATTATGATGGTGAATCACAGATTTGATGTTCATTGAATCTGGTTAGAACCGTTTACGATTAACCAGTATATCAATGTATGTAATCTTAGCATATTTTCATGAACTTTTATCATTATTAATCGTAAGCCCATCGATGTTGAATGTGCTCAAGCGTCTGTTGAAATCAACTTAAATAAATAACATTGATAAGTCAAAAAGTAATTTGTTCAAGCTCTTGGCTCAATTAATTCGTCCATCAGTCTCTAATAGGACGCACAACGGTGCCAGTGTAGATAGACCGATTATCATCTTGATTAATTGTAATAATTCTATGTAGGGAAATTTAAATGCTATAGCCAGTTTTCCTTCTGTATCTAATTGATACATTGTTTAAATTAAGGGTAGAACATATCATGTCGATTGGAGGTCCCTCAGGATTGTTCAATATTGAACAAAAAACAAACATCGAATAACACAAACTTGGGAACCAAATTTATTTTTGGAAACTATAATACAATTGATATTTTCCGCTGTTTATATACAGTCCGACCACAAATTTAACTTTTCACTTTATGACGGCCTAATAATTTAAATCACCTAAATACTAACGGCCGCTGTTGCAGAAGTCATCGAGTCATAGAAGAATTATCAAAAGGCGTTTAGAAACCAAGCTGCAATTTGACCCTCTTCCAGATCATCATTACTATTCTTGGGATAGAGCGGCTTATTCTCTGTATTGATAAGAACGTTTTCCGAGACAGTCTGTCCATGATCACAGAGTATTGGTTTTCTGGCCTTGTATGTATGTGTAGGGGTGAGTGTGGAAAATGAGAACAATTAGATCGTTATGCTCATATTGGGGGGGGGGGGGTCAGGAAAGCACGTGTAGGAGTAAGGAGGAAGTTGACAGGGTCGCAGTAAGGAGTAAAAGGTAAATCACTATATGAATTAGATAGTAAATAAAAGTTTACCTTCAGAGCGTTCTAAAATTACTAGTCGTTACATACTAAACGGGCACAAAAGCTAATAACATTCAAACGTTACCTCCAAAAGAAGTTTTGGACGAAATTTGAACCACGTCTATTAAGCTGGAATAGCCATTTTATCGTCCATCATAAGCCCATATTTTAACTATTATATCTTTTAATGCTAATTTGTTTTTAATTTGATACCGCAATGCTGATTTGGTTGCCCCTGTCGTTTCCGAGAAACAAAGGCTACGTTAGTTTCATATTATGCTATATTCATACGCTATTTGAAAGATATTTATATTAGACTAGCGGTATAATTTTTTACTAATTTGTTGCTGATTTATAGCTCCAACTAGATTTTGTTGCTTTTTCCGTTTCTGAAAAAAAAGATACGCTAGCTTAATATTCAGCCAGTGTATATTTGCTCTGTATGTCCGGTTATTATAAAGATATCGATACGAAACAGGTGGCATAATATATTACTAATTGATTACTGATTTATTACACTAAACCTGATTTTGTTACTCCTGTCGTTTCCAAGAATCAATGGATACACCCAATTAATATTAAGCTAGCGTAGTCACTATCATGATAAGGATAGCGATACAAGACTAGTAGCATAATTTGTTGCTATTTTTTACTGATTTATTAACCAAAAGTTCTTTAAAAATTAAAGATTATAATTATGTCAACTGTTTTTAATTAAATTAATAATTTAATAAATATGTTGATCGATTTTAGTCTTTATACTATAATATATTTACTGAAATAATGAGAGGCAGACTATCTTTGTTTATGATCACCTCTGAAGAATCTGAAATACAAGTTACTACTAAAAATAAAATTAAATTAGATTAAAAATTAAAAATAATAAGAATCAAAATAATAAAAATAAGCTATATTCTATGTTGGTAAAGGACAACCTGACTGCCCCTACCACCTTAAATTAAAATTTTTCATTGATGCCCGACATTTCAAAATGCTACTGTTCATCTTCAAGGACTAAACTAACGTGAAAAATCCTGCATGATACTCTGTATACCCTACTCCCACTCTCAATTTATTGGTATAATTGTAATAGACACGATTTGTTAATTGTTAGCGACAAAATAAAAAAAATTAATAAGAAATTTATGTCAAATTATTATGTAAAAATATTTTAAATAACGTCATTTATGTAAGATAATATTTATTACTTTAAATTGTCGTTAAATTGTTTATGTTAAATTGTACTACGGATATTATCAAAAAATGTTGTAATTGCGAGCGCGAATATTTGTGAAGCCAGGAAGCCGCCTCGGGAAAAAACCTCATTCAACCTAAAAAATCTAGAAAAATCAAAAATTTCCTGACATAATCTCTTTCTCTCTCATTTCATTGGGGCCGCCATACGTTGTAGACTGGCCGTCTGCGTATGTGACAAAAGGAGTGAGGAACCGCAGGGGCGAGAGCGAGAGAGAGAGAGAGAGAGAGAGAAGAGCTTTCATTGAACTGCTGCAATCGCGTCTTTCCCGTCGACTACGCGACCGCTGTAGACATGCCGTCTGCGGTTGTTATGCCGGAAGATAGCACGGGGGGAGGAGGAAGCACACGTTTGAAACGCGTTTCTTCTAATAAGAATAAAGCTTACGTTCTGATAAACTAAATAATTAGTCTGATTTTTTAACAATTATTAATAATACATATCTAATGATTTGCTCGATAATTAAACATTTATTCTTCACTTATAGAGTAGTTCTTCGAAAATTACAAAGTTTTGAATAGTAATATTACAGTTAAGGCAGGTTAAAGTTAACACATGATTCACCTCGTTCACGCTATAACATGATGATTACGCTAGCATGATCGATTCACACGAATCATGTGACGAATATGGTAAACGAGAGAGATAGAGTATCTAACCTAATCTAACATGGAAGGATATCAAATAATTTGGCAGCTGTGTAAAATAAATTTTTACTTTTCTGTTTGAGTAATAAGTTTAAAAACTATGTAGTGATCCAATAAATTACTTTTAAAATCAAGAATAACTATTGAAATGTCGAGTAATTTATCAGATATGTATTATTAATAATTGATGAAAGATGAAACTGGTTATTAAATTTATAAAAATGTTAGCTTTCTTCTTATTTATTTTTCAGATTCTGTATAGAGTGATAAATATAAATAGATTGGATTTTTATTAGAAACAAGATCAATGTAAAAATTTGATTTGTAATAATAGTATAGCTTAAAGGGATGGCTATTTTTAGTTCGGTAAAATAGGAATAAAATCATATTCTTAGGTTTTGAGATGTGCTACATCCAAATCTGGACTCTGATCTCTCATAACTGCTCATAATCACTTTTTTGTATAAATATTATTTAGATATATGAAAATTAAATATGTTATTATGTATGTATTTTTATCTTAATAAATTACTGAATTCAGAAAAATATTTTATATAAAATTTTTATAAAATACATGAGAAGATGTATTTAAAATTCTTACTATGCTAAGAACACATCAAACTCCTCTAACTATTTTACTTTTATTAAAAGTTATTTTTTTGCAGATTCTCATTTTATAACAAGATTCACCGCCTCCTGAAATTATCCCGTTCTTCTACGATTGGCTGAGTGAAAAAAACATAAATATAGATGCGATTGAGTGAAGGAATATCAATTTCTTTGTCAGATTTCACATAATTTTCGGTTTTTGATGTTGTCTTTCTTTTCAACCGTTGATTTCTATCCACTTGCTTGATAAACCAATGCAGTGTGTTGTCGCCATTAATGTCATTGCTTACTTTTCAAGTAATTTACTTTTTCCATAATACACAAGTAGTCCTACGAGAGACAGGATAATGTCTTCTCCATTCCCTTTGGGTTAATCATCTTGTAATTTAAAATGACGATTCTTTTCAAATTTCTTATGAATTTGAAATATGACGTCCTTTTTAAAATGTTATAACATAACGATCGTTCGCCAAACACAAGGCTATGAGGGAAAAATAAGGAAAAGGTTTACTTAGGTCACTTGAAATTGAATAAAAAAACTAGATTTATTGAACTAAAGTAAAATCTTGATACAATCTTAATCGTTGCGCACACGCGCCTTACTCTAATATTCACGCACACGCGCCTTACTCTAATATTCACGTACACGCGCCTTACTCTAATATTCACGCACACCCGCCTTACTCTAATATTCACGCACACGCGTCACAGTCTCGTCTCCCTCACTTCACCTTTACTCATCACTTCACTTTTTCCCCTCTCCATATGGTAACTACATGAATTGTTCCTGTTTAATACTTTTCGCATACGTATTCCAGTTTCGACCTGCGTCTCGGGATATCCCCTTTCTCATTACAAAATCATTAGTACAATTCGCTCGCTTCCCAATCATAACGATACAATTCATACAAGTTCTAACACGCATTCTTTTATACTTTAAGACATTAAAGTAAAGGATGCCTTACGGGAGACTACGTTTTCACCTCGGTTTTTTTGTTTATATACTTATCTCTGAAAGTGATTTTTTAAACCAAAATTTCTAAATACTTAAAGCACTTGTTTCGAATAGTAAGGATTATAAGTTTATACATCTTTCATTGTTGTTATATGAATATGTCTGTGGTGTCTGACTATCTAATTTCGATATCCTTATAATGTCCAGAGATACGAAGAGTGGTTATGCCGGGCTATGCTAGCTTAATATTAAGTTAGTGTATCCATGATTTCTCGAAAACGGCAAGAGCAACCAAATCCCATTGGGGTAATAAATCTGCAACAAATTAGCAACAAGTTATGCCGCCAGTCTGATATAGATATCTCACAAAACTCACTCGAAAATTCTGCTAAACCGTGATCGCGTGATCGAGACATCTAGTGAGCAACCACAGTTGCCTTTGTCAACTTGAACTCCTGCCTCTTTTATGGCTTTAACGTATTCGTTTTAGTCACGGCATTTCTTTTTCCTAAAAAATTAACGTACTTATTGTCGCAGATTGAATAATTAATTATTATTCTTTAATAACACGTATCAGTTGAATAAATAACTATTCCAGTAATATCGTTATTAATATATGAATATACAGTAATTGATAATATAAGTGCACGAGTTCGTTCTTAATGACGCAGTCAACTAAGGACGTTATTCTATCGCTTTTCAGATAGAACTAAAACTACAGTCAGCTCACCTGCATAAGTTCACCACAAGGAAAGAATGCAGGTGAGCACATGCAGAAGTAACAACTTAGAACACATAATGCATCTCAGTTCATACAAGATAGCCATACAAATACACACAAGAATGACGCTGCAAGTTCATACACGTATCGATATAAAGTTCAAAGTGCACTGCTGTTAACGGTACCTCAAAATCTCAAATTATAGCCAAGCGATCTATTGTAGACATCTACACATTCAACACTTATGATCGTAGATTTTCTATGCAATCTGTCTACTGTCTTTCATTCGAGATCTTCGGGTCATTCTGATTCATTCAAAATCTAATTAAGTGACAGTAAGTACTATTGTATTTTTGCCCTTTGCTACATGCGTTCAATTATTAGTTTTGTTGAACAATAATGTGTTAAACGAACAAGTTTTGTCAACATCTAAAGTATTGTAGCTCTTCACTCCGGTCTAAGAACGTCTCAATCATAGACTTACTGTTGCTTGGTAATAAAAATTCCATTTATAGCCAATCTCTTCATGATCGCTAAGTTTAGCAATAGTAGTAACTTTGACAGTATTCTATCCAAGGAAGATGATGTTTCTAAATGTATGAATGTATGCGTTGAGCTTTGTTTCGTAAACTTATTCTTAGCTGTGCACGATTATTCTTATTCTTCTTATTATTATTATTTTTATGCACGATTTTGTAGACTGATCGATTAGACCTTTCATTACAGCTCGGGCCCGTAATCGTTCTGTACGCTTCTAAATCCTGAACAATAAAATCTATGAGATATCTAATGCTTTCCATGCAGTCCATTCAGGTAGAACTTTGCTTCTGTACACATAGTATTCTTAATCGAACTATTCCATATTTTAGAGAATTTTGAATATATTTGTATCTTATATATATTTGTATCTTTTATAATATTTTATATATTTTAATTAATTTAGTATAAATAAAATGTACTCTAAAATATCACAAACACGTATAGATTATTTGGGACTGCTTAAGGTGTTTCTTTTTAAATAATTTTGGAGATATATAAATAACTTAATTCTTAATTCTCTGTTCTAAATTGATGCAACTATAAAAAGTATTTCAAATGTTCATATAGACTATGAATTTTGTCGATATTTATGTCTTTTGAAAAAAAAATAATATCACAAACCTTTTAATATCCTCACAGGTATAAAAATCTAATTTAAAATTCAAATCGGATTTCAAAATCATCAAAATGACAAAAGATCTCAAAATAGGATGAAAATTACGCCTTTTCGCATGAAAATTTTCTTTAGGACTTGTAAGATTGTGTAGTTCATAAATAAAAAAATTATAAGATTATAAGTTTCTTTTAAAAAGTCTTCTAATAATTGGAAAGTTTAGGATCATATAAGATTTTTAAGCATTTAGCTTTTTATGTAGTTACAGTTATTTATAGACAGGGACTTGGGGTTCAGGTTACATAAACTGTTCTGCACATATATTCATAAATTTGTACAATTAATTTAAGCTCACGTGATTATCCTTAAAATCTAGCTTTAAATGATCCATGATGCATTTAGGTTTTCAAATACTGAAAGCCAAAGTTAACAATTTAGCAATAGCTCATGCAATAATTACTACATGTAAATTAAAATTTAATTGAATTTTAAATATAATTTGAATAGTACAATGACTCACGAGACTATTGTCAAAAATAAAAGCTTTGAAATTCATAGTTTCTCAAAAATCAAATACAATTTGTATTGTATATTTCAAAAAGATTAATATCTTATCAAGACCTTATATTTGAGGTTGCTCTTTCATAAATTTTGATGAATTGAAATTTTTTGGCCATTTGTCAATGAAATTTAGTTCTAATCTAAATTTTAAAGCATTTATTTATTAAGTTATTTCGTAGTCAGAAACAGTAGACAATCATTTATGCCATAAATGATTTTAACTTAAAATGAAAAAAGTAAATAAAAAATATGTTCTTTAAAAATAATGTTCTCAAAGACTATGCACATTAAATGTATATTCGAAATCAAATAGTTACTTTTCATTATAATATATAAAAAAATTACATATATGTGTGTTTAAATGGGTGAACATTGAATACTTATTATTATTTAAATACTCTGAGTTGATTGCGATGTAATAAAAATTTATTAAAAAATTTTATTTGTAAACATTTGGTGCGTTTTACAAAAACAATAATTTTATTATTGATAGACATTTTGACGATGAAACCAATTTCAAAATAGAATACAAAATAAAAAAGTGTAACAAAATTATAAGTTTATATATATATATAAGTAATGGTAATTTATAACACTACATATAAAAGTAATTATACAGATATACAGAAAATAAGAGTTCAATTTAAAATTTGACGATAATCATAATAGTGAGGAAACAAAAAATTTAATCACGTCATTTATGATGGTTTAATAATAATTTATAATGTATTAATAATTCTCAATTAGCTATAGACAATAGTATATAATAAAAAAATCGATATTTTTCTTTATGTTCTTATTCTTTTAAAGGTGTAAAAATAAAAACCTTTGACGTGATGACCCATTGTTTACCCTATTTACATAAGTCAATCATATAACAGTCGAATCTTGAGATATCATAAGAAAACTTTGAAAGTTAAGCTGCCATAGTCGAGGCCATCATGAAAATAATAAAAATGACAATACCTATACGCATACAAAAACAAAAACAAAGGTACATATACAAATTTGATCATAAAATCAGAGATAAAAATTTGAGCAATGTATGCTTTCATTCATTCAATATAGTCACCTTTATTCAAAACTTGGCAAAAATACGTTATAGTATGTTTTCTGTAAGAATTTCTGTTTATTGTATAATCTGTATTCTTAAATTGCATTTGTATTTTTTTTTTCATTTTTGAATCTGTTATGATATAAAAATTTGAATTGTTAAACAATTAAATTATTTTTTAAAATTTATTTCTAAAATTAAAATATATTCACACTAAGTACTATATTTGGTTATTATCAGTTAGTATCTTTCTCACATTTTTTACGAGCTTACCGAACAACAAATCGAAAAACGATTCAGTATACATATAAGGGAATACCAAAGTCGATTTTTACCGATCAATAAGCTATGTTTTAAATGATGTTATATTAAAATACATGAAATAACTGCAAACTCATATTAGCAAGTCGAAACGAGTACGTTTTTAACAGTTTTTTTATATTTTTATTTATATTCAATATATTTTTATATATTTAATAATATTCAATAGTTTAATGTTCTTGATTTTTGTACATTTATAAATATATTAATTGTTAGCATTTTTTTTGGAAACGTGGTACATTTTTAAACATTGATTCATATATTAACTGTATCTTCCATTAAAACTAATAAACTAATTCAAACTATCAAATCATAACTTTAAGAATCTTCTTTATTATATAACTACCTTCAATCGTCAAAAGGATTGGAAAGTATCACACAATATATTTATTAACACTACTGAAAAGTGAACTGCTAATACATCATTACACGTTTAAACAAGTTAGTAAAATTTATATATTTTATAATAAAGTAATTTCGATTTTTATTGAATGTTATTTCTCTAGAATTAATTGATATGCGAAATTTTAATGAGGTTAATATTTAAATAGTAATTAGTATTAATCGAATGCATAATATATGTCAGCCTCAACTATCAAACTTAACTTTGTAAAAGAATAATAATTAGAATTGTACACGCCAGAGAATAAAAAATATTATCCATTTAATGTGTTAATAGCACATTTTTACTTGATATTTTTTATAGTTTTTATATTTCTGATATAAAAGAAACTGCTGCTGTATGATTTTGATGCAAGAAAATATAACAGGCGTCTTTTTCTTATCTTTACAAATTAATAAATAGTATATAAATATATATATATATATATATATATATATATATATATATATATTTAATTGATAATATCTGTATCTTCATCTTTATCAACAGTACATAGATGACAAAATGATTCGTTCTAACTTATTTTTTATTTCTCTTCTAATTTCGTATACTTTTTCGATTATTTATGGTAAGTACTTTATATATAATATCATTTTATTTATATTAAAAAATAATACTTTTATATTAATAATTATTTGTTTCTTATGATGTTAATCATAATGTAGTGCTTTACATAATGCACGTTAACAGTAACACATAACGTTTTAACTATTTGTTCCTATGTACGGAAAGAAAAAGGCGTCAAGAAAAAGGTTGCAAATAGACATTTTTAAATACCTATACTTATGAGAAAAATATAAACTTTTATAAAAATTTTTAAGTTCAACACGCGCCATTAGAGTGGGTGGACATTTTTTCCCAAAAACAATATTTTCCAATGAACATTTTCCTCGTGAATATCCAAAATACGCATATTATAAAACAAACCATAAACTTTCTTATGCATGCAATTACAAATAGATAAACAATTATAAAAATTAAATAACCTTATTATAATACCGATATACATCATGATATATAAAAATTTAAAAATAGCATGTTTTAATTTTATAATCCAACAACTTTCCCTTTTTATATACTTTACTTACACAAATATAATTAATTAAACAGTTTAAATTTTACAATATTCTAGATTTATTTAACTTTAAACGCGAAATATGAAAAGAAAGTATGTAAAAACTTATCCTTACAATTCGTTTATAATTCTCAAGATGGAATAACCTTTTATAACCTAAAAAATAGTAATACAGCAACTTGCAGTAAACACAATTTTAATGCTCGAGAGGACCCTGAGCAGATTCGTAAGGACTACGTTTTACGACAATGCGTATACCCAAAGAAAGTTTTTAGATTTTTATATGTACATCGGTATTTTGCGAATCTGTGCAAAGGTTCTTATGTTTTTTTTCTTATCCGCATCGCGATGTAACGATGCGCCCTACTGCGCTTTTCGTAGCGTTCATGTTTGATAGCGTCTTGGCGATGCGCTGGCCGCCGATCAAAAAATATTGATGAATTCTATAGGAATTAAATTATAATATTTGCGCTGTATATATATATATATATATATATATATATATATATATATATATATTCAGGGGACTCCGTGGAGGAATAATTTCAATAAGTTCAAATGTCCATATATTATATACGAAGCCCAAAAATTATTGTGTAAATACATGTTCGGTATAATTATTACATAATACAGTCACACATCAATGATACTTCAGGAAATCCCGATATGGAATTTTATTAAAACATATACATATTTTAAATTACGATATGAATTTTTGACAATTGTGAGTATCAAAGTAAATAAATTATAAAGATATAGAATTTTGATAATTTATAGAATAATAAGAATAAAATTTTGTTAAACATTTCTAAATGTGTAAAGATGTGAATATTTCTCAATATTTCTTCAATTAAAATAAACATAGCAATTTAGAAAATTATTATATTTCTACATTTTCGGTAAAATCGACTATTGGGAGAAACGTCATTGGGTTCAATGTATATTTGATTGTTACATTGATGTAGTACATTGATGTTCAATGGCTATTCAAAAAATTGTCCATTGTGAAATACGGATTTCGGAAAAAATGCCCACCAACTGGCATCGGATTTCTTGTGTTGGTGTTTTTACGATAGCTCTCTTGGCCTGCTAATCTATACAAGACAATCAATGTGTCCCAGAAAAGAAACTTGTATAATATTCTTGTTTATTGTAGTTATTGTACTTTCAGTTGATAAATTAGTAAAGCAGCTATTAGTATACAAAGAATTTATAATGAATGGGTAAATGAGCTGTAAAATATTACCAGCGTATTTCGTCTATTGTTAGAATTCCATACTAGGTAGATGGAGACGACAAAATACAATATTTGAATGAAAGACACCCTTCTCAAGATTCTTTGTCCATATTAGACGGCAAACCTTGTGCTATTTTGATTATCGAGCTTTGCACTGAATTGTACCTAGTCATAGGCTAATAACTTACAATCAATAAACCGTCGCAATGAAGATGAGATAAGATAAGATAGGCTTGTAGCAATGTACACACACGCGAGCGCGCTCACACGCGCACGCATATGTACACACTAATCGCTCATTTCGAGGGTGTGTGATGCTCATACTATTATTATATTATAAGTGTTCACAGATAGTTCACAGCTAAAGTGCTGTTATCCGATTTTGGACAGCAGTAGACTAGCAAGTTTGTTGTGCGTCAACGGAATATGATTTTTATAACACACCTCCAAATATGATATAGGCAATATCTAAACGGTCTCGCACTGTAATGGGTTATTAGTCAACACGAATGTGACTAGAAATATCAGCTTGGCTGGATTATAAGCGTTTTTTGATCTAAGATCTTTCGATGCCTTGACATATCTGTTTATTCTTCTTCGTATATCAGTGGAAAATCAGTATCCTTGGTTTACCAGGTATTATCAGGAATATGGTTTCTTAGGTTCATCCATTTTTTATACGTTTATATTTGCGACCATTCGAGACTCAAACTTACAACAAGGAATTGTGTTTTCAGCACAAAAATGGCTTAAACACAGTTAATATAATTATTAAACATAATACTATTCGTGGTATTACGTGCAGTTCAATACAGAAATGGTACGTTCTTACATTCCAAGTAAGATACATAGACCATTTTCTTGAGTATTTGTACGCATATTATAAGCCCAGCGTATAAAAATGGGATACATCTAGTGTGGAATCTTAAAATTCATGTCGAATTGCCTTGAATTTAAAATTTGATTTTACTATGTGATTTTTCTTTCATTTAGGACACTTTCAACCTACGTATTTAGTATTTGTTGGGTCGGATACGATTACTGGTTTCATTTTTAATTAAGCAACTTCTCTTTTCGATTTTATTGAACTTTATATTGTACTGGATATTAAAAGTGAAGCAGAAGTGTTTGTAATAGCTGGTAACTATTTTCGGGCATGTTTGTTTTGAAAACAGACACATCTCTTTTGTTTTTTATTACCTTTTCAAATTGATTATCATTTTGGTTTTGCTACAAAGGAAGATTGCACAACATTATTTCCATAGTTTTATCTACTATGCGCTTTGCTATTCATCTAAACATTGTCAGAGTCATCTTTTCATTATGTGGGTTCTAGGACCAAAGCAATCGAGGCCTTAATAAAGGAAATATTGTTCTATTGATATTTCGATAAATGATTAATGATGATTACGAGATTTAAAACAACATAGTTTTATTTGATATACAAAATAATATAACTTCATTTAAAAAAATGATTTTTTTATACGATGTGCTCATTATAAAGTTGTTTAAAAAACGGTTACGAACATTATTCTGAATGCTGCTTGTACAAAAATTAAAATATATGTAAAGGCAATATATGGCCATTTTTCAAGCGTGCTGATAATTATTAGTTCAATTATACAAAATCAAATCGTGCTTTTTTCAAGTTTTTTAATAGAATATTGAAGCTCCGCGCCAAAAATATTTTTCTTTATATTTTACATATATTCAAAAATAACAGAACAGTTAATATACTTATGTTATCCATATTTTATGCCTTATTTTACAAGCTAGAATTGAATCTTATAAAAAAATCAGTAAAATCAAACTTAGAAAATTCATATAGCAAGGGTCTTTCGGAAGACATGTTCTTTTAAGAATGTGTTCAGTTAAAAGATGACATTTATGACGATAATTAAGACGTAAAATCTAAATCTATATTAGATTTGTATTTGTAGATTGTGGTCCCTTGGGAAGCTTTGTATTGCTTCTCAACTCGGTGCCTCTTATTCTCCTCTTAACCACGTCCTCAGCTCAGGTTAACATCCCAGCACCTCTCTGCGTCCCACAAGGGTCCTGAACTCGGTTGCGACGCTACCTCTGACAACAATGAATTCACCGAGAAGAAAATTCTTCCTTCTTACCAGTCTACACCTCAATAACTCACACACACACACACACACACACCCACTCTCTCTCTCTCTCTCTCTCTCTCTATTTATTAACCCAATATCAAACAAGCCAACCTCCCTTGCTGATTACATTTAGATGATGATGTACATCCCCAACGGAACAAAACTTCAACGCGACGTAGCTCATATGCAATTCGCTTGCGTCGTTTCTCCTCCTAAAGAGAGTGTGCTTTCTATATTTCGGTGAAAGCAGAAAAATGAACTGGCAACAGCCGACGAGACCTGTGTTATTGTGGTCCCCCTGGCGTCAAATATACATATATAGTTATAAATATACCTCAAAGAAAAATTCATTAATCATGACGTTAGTGTGGAAAGAAAAGAAAAATAGAATTACAAAAATAGCTGATATCTGTGGCACATAATAAATATTTCTTTAAATTAAAATAAGCTTTTGGTTTAGACACAAATTATTCGACAAGGCAATGATTAACTTATTTACTTACTTAGGCAATTTCCAATAGCACGAGTTCATCTCAAAATCCTAGCAGCGCTATCTGTTAGTACTACTACAAGCAAGAGATCATTTTCTACATTGGTAGATGGGTTTATAGGAATCGAGTTTTGATATATACATTTCTATAAAAAAAACTAGATGAAAACTCCATTATATAAAGATTTGCGAAAACTGATTTAAAACACAGATTGGAATTTCTAATTTTCTATTATGAAAAAAAATTACATACTGCATGAGATAGAAAAAATGTTTAATCAAATAATCGAACGTATACTTCTACATTGTCTTTTTATAGACTTATTCCATTCGTGGTCGGCACACTCTGCGAGAGTGCACTATACTCGCAATTTCTAATAGGTTACGCGTAGACCATGACATCATGTTTTTTTTAATCTTTTCTTGAAATTTTATTGTTCCCTGTTGTTTTTCTTACTTTTCAAATATCATAATGTATGTCATGTATATTTGAAAGTAGGAAAATATATTTTTCTTTTCACTAATGGTGATCTCCCTTGCATTGCTTATAGTCTAAGAACCTCAGAGCTCTTTTCTAGCGGACAATTTCATGTACAGTGTTTCAATTCTCGATTAATATTTATGAATTATGAATAAGATTTCTAAACTAAGATTACCGTACTCGAGTTGAATGTTTAATCAGATTCAAATTCATAATAATTCTGCTTTCTTAATTGAGAAGAGTAAACGTACATATGGGCACATGTTGTAATAGAACTAGGATACTGCTAATTATACATGTTTGATCAACGATAAAATTTCTAAAAAAAAATAAATAATTTGTTCAGACACGTTCGAAAATAATTAAAATAATCAGAATCACTTTTTTGACATTTGCATTTGGTATATATTGACTCCCCCCTCCCGCTTCGGACCATTCCTGGATCCGTCAATGGCCTTACTAGTATGACCTAAACAAGCGTTTCCAAATCTCTTAATCATTCGTACGTCGAAACGGACTTCTTTCCGGTTTGGGAAGTAACGCTTCTTTCAGTAAGGTTCGTCAATTTTGGTGAAAAAGCTATATTGACCAAAATTCAAGAACCTAAAAACTAGATTTCGTATATTTCAGTGCATCGTGTAATTATTGGCAAATTGTCAAGATTCCATCAGTCGTCAACATTCATTCAGCTCTAAAATCACTACTTTTCAAATCTGAAAATCATCGAGATAAAAGAGACATTGGATAAATAAAGGTTTATCAGTCAAATCGCCCCTTCAATATGAAGATTATTCCTTTTAAATAACGAAAATTTTGTTCTAAAAATGAACATGTATTTAGTTTTGAATGATAATATTCATATAATCAAGAAAAGATTATAAAAATTATCCATCGATTCAGAAAAATTAAATTTTACAAAAGTTATAAACAGATAACTTATACAGCAATAGTAAAAATATTAATTTTGTCTTATTTCACAATTATCATCGCAATTAAGTATACTCCCTATATTATTTATGTTATAGCTTTAGAAACGGAAGAGATTATTGGTGGTTTCAATGTAACTCCACAAAACAATCATACATTTCATGCTGCAATAGTGGGCAAATATAATTTTACCAGGACCGTTTATTTACATTGCGGTGCTGCTATTATAACTAGCAATTTTCTAGTATCTAATATTCGCTGTGCCCTGTTTAAACTTGGTGAACTGAAGAAGCAAACTTTTTACGCGGTCGTTGGTAGAGAAACGCTAAAGTCTTCAGAACCTAATTTACACGAAATCAGTGTCATCTATTCTTATCGATATAGCAGAAGTGCGAGTTACAATGACATAGCATTGTTTGAGGTAACGAAAATATGTAACTATATAATAATTGCATGAAGATTTTAAATATAACAAATAATACTATGAACAACAATACTAATAAATTCAGTCGTAACAAAAATATAACGAATAATTTTTTTTCAAGAAGTAGCGATTAAAAAATAATTCTCAAGCTTAATAGAATATTTGCCATTTTTCGTAATTCAGTTCCAGTATGGGACAGGTAAGATCTAAATAGTCCAAAAGTTTAAATGTTAAGATTTCCAAGGCAAATTGTAAAGCAACTTTTACAATTGTGTTTTTTTGCTACATAAAAAATTAATAAAGTACATAATAAGAATTTTTTACCTCACTATGCATAAAGCAGGTAAATTGTTAATATGCCAAAGAGTACAAAATTCACTTTATTCATTTTTTTTTCTTTTTTTTGTTATTTAACGTCGCTCTATTTATGCTTCTAAATATCGATGCTAATCAGCGACGGAGGTCTACGATGTGTTTGTAAACAAAGCACGTACAAATTAATACAGCGGTGCCTGTATCAATCGGCCGAGACCGGGATTTGAACTCGGATCACCAAGTTAGTAATCCTTCGCTCTAGCGATCGAGCCATCGTAGGCCTCTCACTTTATTAATTGTTAAAAGTAATGAAAAATACGTACTTTTACGTAGTGTGGACAATGTATATACATTTTCTATACTACATAGAAAAGAGAACAATTATTTTTTGTTTGTATATGTACATGTAGCTTCATACAGTGCTTATATTAACCATTTTACACCCTTTGTGCCTAATCTAGTAGATTATTATATATCCAATACTAGAGGCCTACGATGGCTCGATCCTGCTCGATCGCTAGAATGAAGAACTAGTAACTTGGTGATCCAAGTTCAAATCCCGGTCTCGGCCGATTGACACAAGCACCGCTGAATTATTTACATGTGCTTTGTTTACAAACACATCGTAGACCTCCGTCGCTGATTAGCACCAATATTTGGAAGCATAAATAGAGCGATGTTAAATAACATAAAAAAGATCCAATACTAGTGTATTGGAAAGTTTAATTAAATATCTCAGGCCATACCTAAAATTATATATTCAAGTCACCCTTCTATTAGCCTGATCATAATGTTTCTATTCACAAAATCAAAACGTTATGATCTTAAAAATATGTTCTACAAAGAAAAGTACCCTATTATAATTCTGTCTTTTACACGTGTACCTTTAATTTTATTAAAAATAATACATAAAACATATCTTTTTTTCGTTTTAAAACCGTTTATAACTTGTAAATTTTGAATTCAATAATAAATAGAATTAATCTATAAACATATATAAAATTATAATTTTTTTCATGTCAAGAGTTCTTTTGAATTCTTCAAAAATCAATTATTTTTATTCAAATGAATTATAAGTAATATTTCTACGTAAATTTTATTATTGTTGATTTATTAATTAGATTTTAAAAAATAAATTTAAATATTCAAATTTATATCATTTTGCAAATTGTATCATTTGCAAAATATTCATATTGATGTTTCGGAAAAAAAAAACGTATGTAAAATTTATTGATAAACACAAAATTAGCCTTATCTTTTTTGTAACTTATGGTTCTCTTAAAAATCATTAGTTAATATGTTGATAAGTCGTTGATATTTAAATTTTTTAACTTTCATTCAAACAAGTGTTTTCGATCTTTTTGGATATTTTATATAATACAAAAAATTTATTATTTCAGTTAAAAAATGAATTGATATTAGGAGATGAAGTAGCAGCTATTGGCATTCCGGACATGAATGAAATAATATATGGAAGAGAAGGTATTGTCTATGGATTTGGAATAGATACACTTGAAACTTTAATGGGAGTTGAAAAACGAGAGCGAGTGCGAGTAACTGCAGACACAGATCGACAATTAAAATACGCCTATGTTACTATTCCTACTCAACGAGAATGCGTAGATTCATATAGTCATATTTATAGTTTTACCTCATTCTGTGGTATAATTCAACCAAATTACTTATATGCTCATCGAGGCGTTTGTGTGGTAAGTGTCACTTCCAAAGAGCGTCGATCGTATTTGATTGATGTATTTAATTCAGATTCAGCGATGTAACTCCAATTTCTTTCAAAACGAGCTTTGCAAAGTTCTAAAACCTAATGTTTTTTCCATTCTAAAGATTATACTTTACTAAATATAGTTTAGTTGTTTTAGTTGTATTTTCTTCAAATTTAATTAGATATAGTATATAATCTAATTTTAGAAGCAATACTTTCATTTTTGGCGTCGGTTTTGAAGAAAGAATATGATTACCAGCTTAAAAACTCGAGTCATTTTTCACTGATAGATAACTATAAAATTCTAGCTTCTTTACTTTTAATGAACTTATGTTCGAAAATATTTATAGTTTTGTAGTTATTATCGATGAAAGTTCAGCACGCTTTAGATTCATTAAAATAGATAGACAATTATACAATGAAATTAATATAGGTTCATCAAAATTCTTTTCATTAAATAATCTCTTATCTACAAATCGAATGCCAAGTAGTTTATTTGCTGCCATTGAACCAGGTTTTTTTTGCTAACCTCAAAAACAGCAAAAAACGAATAGATAGCGCTCTTTGATGGTACAGAACGTAAATCGATAGCATGTTTAGAATTGTTTAGTAGTGAACTGCTGAATAAAAATTTTCATTTAAATTTATTTTTATTTCTAATTTCAAAAGGTGCAATTTCACAAAATAACCGAACATCTTATTGTACTAGCAAAGTACAACGTATTCATATGTTTTTTGGTTCATGAATTCTCAAAAAATACCTGATATGAGTAAAACAGATGGTTTTCCAGTTAGAAGAGGTAAATTCAACACATTGGTTGTTTTAAATCGCACAATACGAATTATAGAAGGAAATTTTCTTATGTATATTCTGAATTTGTTAAGTTGAAGTACGAATTTTGGCCTTTATGAGTAAAATGATATCAGATTTGTACTTTCTGATAAAAAAATATATCAATATTTTGTATTTACCTCTTGAAAATTATGTTGCATAGAAATTCTATATAAATTATATTGTACTTTAAAGCTGTTTTTGAGATTAGTTTTCAGAGTTTCGATGTTTATTAATGCAAATATTCTAAATCGGGTCAAATGAACATTAGATTCAAAAAGTCAAAAATTTCTAGAAACAGGATCAGATTTAATTTCTAAGAATGATGTTAGACCGTTATAGTTATATTTTGAATATATTCTGAGGTTCATAATGGACCTTCACGGAACTTTGGGAACCTAAGAATGTGATAATATGTTGTATTTTTCTCGTACAACAGGATAATTAGTTATTCTGATTTTACAGTTATTTTTGTGGTTAAAATCGCCAGTTTCCAGATTTTAAATGAAACTAAGATGAAATATTTCTATGAACAATATTATAAGTACAGTTATTTAGCACTCCAAAAATCTTGAAAATATATAGTCGGTTAACATTTATATGTTTGACCATACTATTTAGGGCTATTTATTTGCTCTATTGCTTTTCGAGATTAGAAAAAATGTTTACCTGTTGGAATGAAACAGATTGCGAATTCGATCTCAAAAACATGACATGTACATGGCTGACCTTTGAGACAGCTTTTTCAGTATTTGTGTAATAAATGGTTTTAGTTTGCTATGCTAATATGTTTGGAGATCGTGTAAAATGTTGAAACTTTGATATTCTAAAAGCATAACATTAACAATGAATCTTCCATATATTGTTTTAGGCTTGTGAATATTCGCTATTTACAATGCTCACTTTTGTATTTATAAAGAGTTAAAGATTATAAGTTTGCATTATCCATAATATAAATACATTAGAATTAAGTTTCATTCATTTTTACGATTTGAAATAAATTATATGGTCAGAAATCTTGTTTCGTAATTCAAAAATTTCTCTTCAGAAAAAATTGGTTAAAAATAGTAAAATGTGTAGTATATTTAATAATTTCATGCATACTTCAATAAACTATATTTTTCAGGGTGATATGGGTGCTCCACTCACTATTGGTACAACATTAATAGGATTCGTAAGTAATCGCCGTTCTGATTGTGATGAAAATTTACAGGGAACGATATATACAAAGATATATCCATTCACGGAATTTATTGACTCAGTATTATCAGGAGCACCTAAAGAAGGTTCGCGAATTTATTACAATCATCCACACGTAGGATAATTGTATTTCAATTAGCTAACTAATTAACATACATTAAAATGTATTTTGTAATATTTATCTTATATTGAAAATAAATTATTCACAGATTTATATCATTGGTTATACCTTTAAGATTGTTCTTGTAATTAATAATAACATTTGTGTTCATATTCACGTATGCAGACAATGTACATTTTCAATTTGCAAAGTAAGAAAATTTTCAATTTTGATGGTACATTATGTGACGGTTTCGAATAAGTATTCTAATTTTTAATATAATTGATCTTTTTGGAATTACAATGTTCGCTCTATTTTTCAAATTGTTCAGGAATCGTTTTGAAATTTTTACTTCTTACTAATGTAAAAATTAAAATTGTATTTACGTCAACTGTTTTCAACTAAATTAGCAAACATTTTTATCGATCTTACAATCATTATAAAAAAATATAATTATAATTATATAATGACATACAGATTATACTACTCTTATAGAATCTGAAATAAAAAAACTACTACTAACACATAAATAATAATAATAACAATCAACATATCATTATTAGCAAAGTATAATGTATGATCAAATTAACAAATCTATATATCTGCTTTGTGCAAAATTTCGAACCGCTTCTGCTTATCATGAGGGACTATACTAAAAACTAATAATGCAATTTGATATATTCAACTCTCACCCTACTCAACTTTAAAGGTAAATTACAAATTTATATTCATAAATAATGATAAGTGTTATCTAATTTATACAACTCTAAGATTAAATTTACATTATTGCGATTCCTTTAAATATGAATAGTTTCAATACTTTCCTCCTCATATTTATTTTTAATACCTGGTTCCAAAATCAAAAGTACGCAACATATTTAAGCAAAGCTCTTTTAGACCGGATATACCATCGTACTTCGAAAAATATACTATTCTAATACACTGGAAAATATACTGTTATAATTTAATTTTCATATATAATCTCTGTTGCAGGGATCACTTTGTCCGATATAATATTTTAGACTCACTTGTCACATATAATATTTGCCACAATCGTTACATCTAATTTTATAATACTTGATAATAAATGTATCTATAATCCTTTAATCTAATTTTATAATACTTATAATAATCATACTCCAGCCTTTAAACATTCGCGAGTTACGAAGACACACAGTTCTTCGATTTCAGTTCTCCGCTGAGGGCAGAAGACATAGCCCTAACTCGACTAAGCTAGCCGAGCGACTGTAGCTGCTGAACGAAGCTCCGCTCATGTCCCAATAATGGTTCTTTGCCCTACTCCCCCCTACTGCTTTGAGATGGGTCTCGGCAACATTAACGAGAGGGAAATACTTAAAGTTGACAAAATGGTAACGAATATTATGAAGCTGTCGTTTGCATTCATAAACTGTATACCACCAATGGGCTATTTCGACGCCTGTATCGATCAGGGAAGGTGGACGATACCAACTCCCTGCTGGCTTGCCTTACTTGGTAGAGTTATCAATGGCAACTTATCCACTTCCCAGTCCAACATACCCAGACTAGAATACATCTCTGCCTAGAATGCGTAAAACGCATTTTTAGGTCCCTTAACTCCACTCGCCTTTCCATACACGTGCGCATTCGTGTGGGAAAACACGGGGACAAACAGACAAGGCGGATAAAAATGGACACACCAAATTTCTGAAAGAAATCAGTTTATTGTCTTTTCATAATTAAATCAATGACATATTATCGGTATTCATAATAATTACATTGTTGATAGATTCGGAGTTAAGAATAACCTTCGTGGTTAATAATAATTGTGATAGTAAATAATAAATTGCAAACATTAATAAATCCTTATGTACAAGTCATAATCATTAATGTTGAATATTAATAATCGTTACATAAATTTATTTGTTCCTAACTAATCAAGTTAATTTATGCCTAACGGCGACTGCATGCCACAGTGTCTAGTATAATTAACATGAGTTAAAATATAATATAATTATTATAGTTATTTTCTAGACATATACACAAGTGTGTTTGTCTGTCACGGCTGATGGAATTTAATATAAAAAACATTTTAATATTCTAAAATCTTCTAATTAATCAAACAAATATTAATCGCATTATGACCGCAATTCACACAAGTTCTGCATTAGAAAAATTAATTATTAGATTTTTCTAGTATGAACTTATAATTACATTGTTTATTTTGATTAAAATCACTATAGATTTAGTGTAGGCAAAGAATCTGTTCAGGTATATCCCATCGAAGTGTACTGAAAGTTTTCAAGCCCATTAAATAAACTAAATTACATTTTATTTTTTAATCAATGATATTTTTCACTTTATTATATATGTAATCAATTACATTTCAAAGAAGAAATAAAAGACCAGATAGACTAACGGGATGCTGACCCATAATTGTCGCCTTAGTACTCGAATTAGACCAGTAGTAGTATCAGCACTTAGTACTCAAAAAGTAAACTAGGTATTATTTACTTAAGAAATAATACTCAATGAAATTAAAGAATTAGTTTACCATCCGGACTGTGAGCTCTGAATCGACGATCTCTAGTATATCAATATTATATTTTTTATATCTATATATTATATTTGCTGCTTTTAAAATATAAAATTGGCAAAAAATTTATAGAACTACGTCGTTGAATTTCTTTAGAAATTGTCAGACAGTTATGACAAAAGACATGACATGTCCCAAGTAGTTTTTAGAATTTGAAGATTTGAAAAGAATTTAAAAAGACAATAGAAGGATGCCGCAGTGAATTTAAGATTATATACATGAACAAGGTAAAAAGCAAAATCGAGCAGTGTCATAAGAAAGGACACAAAGTAATCGATTAGGCGAACTGAAGCTGAATTACAGAGAAGAATTCTTAATACATTTGTATATTAAGGGTCATTAGTAAGGTTTAATAGAGCCTTAATTTGAATGAGACCATTTTATATGATACTGTATTCAAATTATATGTATCTATATTTAATACAACCATAAAGCGATAAAAATCTTTTTTTATTTTTATTGATGCTTTTAATTACGTGGAAGTTAGAAAGATGTCATCTGCAGCTCAATAGATATAACAGATGTGAACAATGTGACAAGATGTCAAGCCCCTTGGACTCGAGTCTAGAAATAGAAGGATAGGGATAAGTCATCCTAATCTTTTCTAGACTTTCCGAAAATTAATCATTCAATTTACGAGGATCCCGTGCTAGTAAAGCAACTTCAGGCTCAAAAAACATATAAAATATAGCTCGCATGTGTCGAAAAGGCACCAAACCCCGACGTCACAGAATTTGAGAAAGCTTAAAAGATTATCGAGTTGAAATGTAGTTCAATAGCGTTTTTGAGCAGCGGGAGAAGCATGTGGATAATTCCACAATCACTAGGAGCAAATTTGAACATTGGTAAACCTAACAAGGAATGCAAAAACAGTATCTTTTTTTGAAGATACAATAGGCTGGTAGTCGTTACTGATCGCATGTATTCAATCTTTATTGAAAACAAGAGAATGAACTTATAGGCTTGTGGCATAAAGGCACAATAAAAAGAATATTAGTTTCAATTATGAGTTAAGAATACTCTCAAAGAAGAAAAAACTTATCAGATGTATACAATAATATATACTGATATGTGTATACAGTAATATAATTGATGCGTGTATACAGTAATATATACTGATACGTGTATGCAGTTGCAGTATATGTATAGCTAGTATCAATGTATGAACTGTATGAAAAGGGCTTAAGGAGTATAGACGTAGATGTGTCTGCTTTACCTTGATAATTATGGAAATTCGAAAAATAAGGTCATTTTTCGGCGATTGTTTACATTTTTAAAAAATGCAGTAAAATTATACGAATTTATTTAACATTAGAAATGACATTATTTCGTGTACATTTTATTCTGTCACAAGAATGATCACTTATTTTTATTATGGGAACCAGTACTTCAATCAGTGGAAATAATTGAGAACGATGAAACACAAAACCCTTAATTAAATGCAAATCTAAGGGTATTCGTGTACAATTAGAATGCTTAGAAGTTGCATTCATAATTTGCTTTTGAGAATTCTTATTAGGTAGAATTCATTCAGTGAGTGAGAAGTTACGAGCTGAATGCATAGATGTTTTCTCAGTTATTCATTTAAATGATGGTTTAATAGACTTAACTATTCAACTTCAAAATGAAGATAGATTTAATGAATTTGAAATTAAAGCTTTAATTATCAAATACTAAAGAATGCGATAAAAACATGAAACGCGAAAAAAGGAAGAGACAGTACGATGAGTCATCTGCAGAGCCTATTTGTAATGCTAAAGAAAATTTTAAAGTTAATGTATACTATGTCATTTTAGATAATATTACATCAAAATTAAAAAAAACGACGGGAAGCTTACCTTAATTTCGCAGAACATTTTGGTTTTTTAATTAAATTATAGCATTTAAGTACCAATAATATAAGAATCAATGCAGCTTCTTTAATTGAAAATTATTCTGATGACTTGAATTAGATTTTATTAATGAATGTTTACTTTAAGGCCTGATGTATTGCTCTAAGAACACTTTAGAGGATAACATAAATATAAGGATGCGAAAGATTGACTAACAAGGCAAAGAAAAACCATCATCCATAGATTTACTAAGATGGATTTTAAAAAATGACTTTCAAACAATGTATCCTAATATTGATATAGCCCTTCGTATGTGTGTTTGTACTGCAGTTATCGATGGATCAGGGGAACGATCTTTTTTAACATTAAAGTAAAAAAAGAATTATTTGCGTACTACCTTAAGCCAAGAACGATTGAATGCATTAGCATTATTAAATATAGAGCACGAACTTTTAAATTCAACAGATTTTGATATTTTAATAGATCAATTTTCGCAAATGAAATATAGGCGTAAACAGTTTCAATAAAAAATGTTTATAAATCTTTTATAATTGCATAATATTTTACTAATCTCATCGAACTATAGTTTTTTTTTATTTAGGCGGCACAGAAGGATAAGCCTACAGCTAAAAAAACTTTAATCCGCTTCTGGATTTGGACATCAAAGAAAATTTTAAATTTAATGTGGTGGGGGCAGTCAGGTCATTCCTTGCTAGTAGAATATAGCTTCTTTTTATTGTTTTTAATTTTTAATTAATTTAGATAAACTAAATAAAATAAATAAAGTTGAAATAAATATTTTTTAGAAATTTATTATGATTATATATATATATATATATATATATATATATATATATATATATATATATATATCATTCTTTGATACTTATATTTAACTTTATATTGACTAGATTTAGCAAGTGAAAAAGTAGTAATAAACTGTTTAAATCTCATGATAAATAATTCAATATTATCATTTCCAGTATTATTAAATTCATATCCTAACTAAAAATTTATTATTTTATTCTAATATTTTTTCTTTATGTATCTGATCTCAAGATTTGATTTCACCATATAGCTACTTCTTGAGCTACTTTATATACCTATTAATACTTTTTCGACGATATATATTCTACAATAGTATCGCAATTGCATTAGACGGCAAAGCTCGTTCTGTAGAATCCTTGACCAAGACTCTGAAGAATTGTCTGTATTTCTGATTCGATTTTGTGGTGAAATATGTGTGCTGTAAAATGAGAAGCCATACTGCAGTTAGTTTCTCTAAAAATTTAAATTCTATATTTAATAACTGTTATTTTTATGTAAAATATTTAAATGAAAATGTAAGCGAATCATTACCCAGCTATAAATGCAAAATAATTTGGAAAATTTTTAGATCGTCCACAGGATGATATTTCTAAATAGTTTTGTGTTAAAATCTCCTAAAACATTAAAAAATGTACGATCATTTTATCATCTAAAGTATAAATTAATGATAGAATATGATGAATTACTTTGTCATCAGAATCTTGAGTGATTTTGATTCCAAGTTCAAGGCACTCAAATCGAACAGGAACATAATCGATATTTCCTGGCTGCAATAATTCTCTCATTGCTTTTTCCAATTGTTTTACATCACCTTTAGAGCCAATACCAATTAAGCCACAATAGTCAAGTAAATATCCTGCTTTTGTATCTATTATCGATTTCCTGTTTTCATCATAAGTTATTTTCAACAATTCCGTTTCAGAGCTTAATAAATCTAATTTTGGAGAGTCGTGCAGTATTTTCAAATGGTCGAAATTCGAGCTTTTTATTATGTTCGCAATTGGTGGAAATAATTCACCAGTTTTAGAATTGCGATACTAAAAAATAAATACAAATGCCTATAAGAATTTATTAAATTGTTTAATGATTAATCTAAATTTTACCTTTATAATGTAAGCCGATATTGGAAGACACATAGTTTTTTTCATTATTTTACGAAGGTTTCCTCTAGTTTGAGCTAATATAACGTTACCGTTAATTTCATCCAATATATCGCCAACTTGAATTCTTTCCTTTTAAATAAAAATAACTACTTAACAATAAATGCAAACAACTTTTTACTTGTTTAACTGTATACGAACCTCTTCTGCCGCTACAGAATTCTTTTCAATTTTAATAATTAACGATTTACCTTTTGTAAAACTATAAAATTTATAGACGTTTTACTGTTTATTACAAAAATGGTGTATAAATTACATAAAAAAAAAATCATTGGACAAATTGTTTACAGTGCACATATAATCGCTATGTACTAAATATAGTATTATAATTGGATTTCTAGTTTTCCCGTTTTTATAAGTTGCGCCAAGCTTGTCGCAGCAATATAATGAATATTAAATAAAAATAAATAAAAAAAGTAATAGTGCTTCTGAATACAGATAAATTTTATTGTAAATATATATGCTGCGGCTGTACATTAAATATGCATCAACCTAGTTTTTTTAATAACTATTTCGTTAAATTAATTCATTTTATATATCCTTCAATGATTATATTAGAATAAATTGAGCGTTGTTCCAAATCAAATGTCAACTTAAGGAGATATCGAAAATGTCATCATCTCGCATCGAATTTTTTTAATCTTCGAGTCGAATTTTCGTTTAGCCAAGATGAAAGAGGTATCAATTCGTTTGTTTTGACTGTAACAACCTCGTTCAACAGCGTATTCTTTTAAAATGGATGAATCGAGAACAATGTGCTTCATTTTATGGCGCGGTCTGTGTGACACTGTGTGTTTGTGCAGATCAGACATTTTTACTACCTCGCGTTATATTTTGTAACCTTCGTGATTAATTTTTATTTTGCATAAATTGTTACGTTATAATTTTTTTCTCCTGGTGACAACTACCTCGTTTAACAGAATTTTACCGTCTACAATACTTCAAAATTGTTTAATCGCAAAAAAAATCATATTATGATCGTTCATTTTTGATCCGAGATCCCCTAAGATACAACTTCTCAAATCCATGCCTTATAAATTCAGGTCTGGACATGAATAAAATGAGTGAAAACTAATTTTTTTATAATTGGAAATAAAGCATTGGCTTAGAAAATGAAATATTTGAAGAATTTTCATCGAAATCTGGCATGTTGAGATTACAGATTTGTCAATATTACTGGATCTTATGCAGCACTTCAGATGAATCATCATAAAGATATATTAAATTAATAAATATTTTTACTGGTCTTGCAGTCTTTAGACTATACTAAAATAATGACAGTACTTTTTTATGATAACCCCTGAAGAATCTGAAATAGAAATTACTACTAAAAATACAATTAAATTAGATTAAAAATGAAAAATAATAAAAATAATAAAAATAAACTATATTAGCAAAGTATAATCTGACTGCGTCCACCGCCTTTTTTTCCTTTGATGCTCAATATTTCGAACAGCTACGGTTCATCTTCAAGGGCTAAACTGTTTAATTATAAATCGAAGAATAAATAGTTTAGTCTTTGTAGACGAACCGTAACGGTTCGAAACGTCAGGTATAGTAGGAAAATTTAAATTTAAGGTGGTGGGCGCAGTCAGGTTGTCCTACTAACATAGAATATAGTTTACTTTATTATTATTTTTTATTATTTTTATTATTTTTTAATTTTTATTTTAATTTTATTTTATTTTTAGTAGTAATTTCTATTTCAGAATCTTCAGGGTTGATTATAAATAAGGACCGTCTGACTGGCATTATATTATTATAAGATATTATAGTATCAAGACTATAAGACCGATAAAAATAGTTATTAATTTAATTTAGAATAGTCGACGTAAGTACAATTTTTAAGTTTTAATTCATAAAAATATAATTAAAAAATATAATTATAGGTGGTGTTATTCAGTTTTTATTTTACTTTTATGATATATTAATGCACTGTAAACCATTTTTCAAACTATATTTCTGTATATTTATCATTTCTGTTCTTACCAAACTGATATACCTAGTGTTTTGCAAGGTACAAATTCAACACTAACACATTCTGGTAAATCCCAAGTATCATCCAAAAAACTGGCATTTCTTAAATTTAATCTAAAATTTAGATTACTGATTTGTAATAATACTGAATATAATATTTCACCCAGAATTTCATCACCAAGAATACTATCTGTACAGTAAAAATTGGATGCTAAAAATGGTGTCCTGACCTAAAGAAATTTATTGATCACATAATTTAAGAATTGATTCATTAAAATATAAATTACATGATAATAAGCAATTTACTATCTACAGGGTGTCCTAGAACTGACTAGACCCATTACTTTACAATCTTACAATACTGTATAGATTATGAAAAACTAAATGCAATAATAAAAAGAAATTTAAGTGAATCTTTGTTAATTTTCGAGGTATTGGCCAATGCTTAAAAGCCAATAAAAATGCAGGATTTAGATTTTTGATAGAGATGGAATTACAAAATGCAGGCGGAGCTCTCGTGGACTCTGAAAGAAATGGGAGGAAACGATCATCGATCTTCTTTTTGATAGCGAGAAAGCTTATCGTGGTGCAATCATCAGTCCGCCCTCTTGCGTATACTTAAAACTGCGGATACGTCATTAGTGGAAGAGTCTATTAGAGAAAAATATAAATCATGTTTTTCTCTCTCACACTTTTGGTTATATGCTCGCTGTAGTGCGTGTATAAAAAATACACGGAGTAAAATCGATTCTTGTTTTTTTGCTGGAGCTATTCAGCTATACTATATGATCAAATTTGACCCGGACTTGAGCATTTAAACTTCACACGTAAACTGAATCGGTAAACATTTTTTTTTCTATATTGGTACAACCTTTTTTGATGTTCGTGTGAAGTTTCAGTGCCATATCTCCATTAGTGTGTGTTTATCAGCTGTTTGTTTACGACGCAAAAAGTTTGTCTGGCGATATTGACTATGGACTCACGGTGCGTTCCCCGAAACGGATTTTTGAGTTTCGAATCGAGGAGAAAGTCACAGGGAGCCAAATCTGGCGAATATGGTACCTGAGCGATAACTTTCATTTCGTGTTTGGCCAATAAATCAAACACAATCATGCTGGAATGTGCCGGCGCATTATCGCGGTGAAAAAACCATGAATTGTCTACCCACAAATCCGGTCGTTTACGACGAATTGCTTCACGTAGACGCCTCAAATCGGCCAAGTAGTACTCCTTATTGACCGTTTGATCTTCTGGAACGAATTCAGTGTGAACCAACTCATGGTAATCGAAAAAAACGATGAGCATCTTCATTTTTGGTGGATGGGCGAGTTGCATGAGGCAAGTTTTCGACGACTTCACGATCTTCACTGAATGCTTTGTGCCACTCAAATACTTGCGTTCGCGATAAAGTAGACTCCCCAACACTTCTGCAACATTTTCAACGATTCCGCAGTCGGGATCGTAGTCGCAATCGCTTGAACACAAAATTTCAAGCAAACTCGTTGATCAACTTTTTTTTCCATAGTTAATATCGCCAGACAAACTTTTTGCGTCGTAAACAAACAGCTGGCAAACACACACTAATGGAGATATAGCGCTCAAATTTCACACGGACATCAAAAAAGGTTGTAACAATATAGGAAAAAAAATTTACCGATTCAGTTTACGAAAAGTTTAAATGCACTAATCCGGGTCAAATTTGATCAGATGGTATGTATAATTCGATATGTGGAGAGTTCAGAGCACACACGCACGATTCGCATGTGTTATTATTATTCGACGGACTGGGCCAAAGTTGATGATTGCATCATAAGCTTGCTAGCTATTGAAAAAAAAAACAAAAACAAAAAATTAATGTTCGATTTCTCCGGGTTTCTCCCATTTATTTCATAGTCCGCGAGAGTTTCCGCTTGCATTTTTTAGTCCCAACCTCTAGATTGAAAATCCAAATCCTGCGTTTTTAATTGGCTATTAAACATTGGTCAATAGCTCGAAAACTAACAGCAATTCACTTAAATTGTATTTTATTATTGCATTTAGATTTCCAATAATCTATGTAGATGTGATAATGTGTGTAAAAGTTCTGGGACACCCTGTATACACATCGTATTTCCAAAAAGACTCGCCAGCCTAACTAAACAGCATGAATCAGTACATTGGCATATGCTAATCAGTCAAAAATTCAATATCGATAAGATGGGCATGAATTTTTAGCCAGATGCAATAACTGTTGTGATAATAAGTTGCGGCATAATTTATGAATTTACACAGTGCTAATAACGACGACCAAGCTGTGTGATGACATTTGATTGTCTCTAATCGTCTCCTCATGAGCCATTCAAAGTTCAATCAGCATACATCAGAAAAACCTTTTAAATTATATTAAGAAAAAATAATTTTGTCCCTTAATAAATGTGTCAGAAAAAGATGATCATATAGGATCGCATGTCATTGCACAGCTGGATCACGATTACCCTGGCTATAATATAAACACATAAATTATTTTAAATCGTATTATGGCACGAATTATTATTACATTTCAGTAAAAATTCACGCCCACTTTATCGACATTGAATTGTGTGTGCTGTGGTTGCCTGATAAGCATATGCCACACACACACACACACACACACACACACACACGCGCGCGCGCACAAACAAAAAAGATATATTCATGCAGCCTAAATTTGATTTAAAATACGATATGTAAGAAAAGTGTTCTAAACAAAATTTTTTTAAGAACAATGGAGATTATTTATATTTATAAAAAGAATTATTACTGTAAAGATCGAAGTTAAAGAAAGTTATTTTTAAACTAAAGGTTTAAACTACAATTTTGATCGTTTTGTATTCGATACTCTATTAGTAGCTGAAAGAAACTAGTTGAGAAAAAGTATTTTCTAAATAGCATAATTATAAATACCTAATATTATGACTGTTTTGCTACGTTCGTGTACGTGTGTATTAAGTAAAAATAATTTTAAAAAATGATAAAAAAATTTTTTACAGTTTCCAATTAATTCATATGCATATGATTCTCCTTACGATTTAGAACCTGATGTTTAAAAGAAAGACGTTAGCAGTTAATTTTCAGAATGATTAAAGTTCAAAAATGTTAAATTTTATAGATGTTTCAAACGATTAATGTTGAATATCGCTTTTTATTTTAAAATTGAAGATGATTATGGCATTTAATAATCAATAATTAAGACATTTTCAAAAAATAAATCAAACTCAAAGAGAATCCAAATAATAATTATTATTATTATTTCATTTTTTTCCTTTAATGTGAAAAATAAAATCTTACTTTGAAATTTTCTTCATGTTTGGTCATCAAATTTGTAAAGAATTGAATTACAAAGACTAAACGCGTTCTATGTACAATTTCATAGAATGATTAGTTTTTTAAAAATAGCAATTAAAGGGGTAGGAATTTTTATTTAAAAATTTGATTTTTTTTTTAAATCGCAACTTATTTCTAGGAATGGTTTTGTAAAATCAATAGTTACTTATTAATGAATAATGTCTTTATAGTTGGCTTTCCTACTTTATTTTATAGGACAGAAAACGCATCTTTGTTAGTTTTTGCTCTAAACATACTGAAGAAAAAAACATGTTCTCCAAAAATAAAAGTTTCCTTTGTTGTCTACAAAAGTGATATCGGTAATCAACATTTTTTCTTTCTATTGACTGAACTAATATTACTATTTAGTAGCAACTACTTAATAATAGATAGTTTTCTATATATTTGAATATCGCTGTCATACACTATATCACTGTTCTATAATATACTAGAGCTATTTAGGAATTTGTTGAAATCATCAATTGTATTTTTATTGATTTTATTATTTATTAATTTACTTTACTTAATAATGTTGAACTAAGTGTATATGTAGTGAGTGTTCAATCAACAGATCAAACTAATATTTATGATAATTATTCATTGGTCAAGTTTAAAACCATTGTAGAACTTCTTTTTTCAATTAAAATTTTTTTCAATTCTTTAAAGAATGATCAAATAAAAGTTAGTTAGTAAATATAAAACTTAAAAAATTAAATATAGCCTACTTACAAGATATCCAACAGGTAGATGTAAGCATTTGCGATGCAAACAAGTACGTATTAAAAGTCTTAATCGACCATTAGAATTCTGAACTTTTTGATTTTCTAAAATATTCTCCACTATATTTGTGTAAGAAATTAATGAACTGGAAATAACATCTAACTTATTTATTAAATTTCAAATTAACTATTTAGAGAATTATAGAAAGTAAATAATTTTACTCTTCTTTTCTTTTGGTAATATCTTCCATCCATTGCCAAACTTCTGGATAGTCTGTTACAGTAAAAGAGCTCGTATGCACTATGATTCCTTTTTGAAAACATTTTTCTAGGCACTTACATAGATCCGATAAACATTCAGTATTATCTGTAATATCAGTACCACTTTCTGTGAATTTCCACGTTAAACCTAAAATGAAATTAATTCAATATCTTTATTTTAATATTAAATGATCATTTATTAAATGAGACACTTGATATAATTTTATATTTTCTGTTAATTATTATCTTGATTAAACATTCATTTTTATTTATTAGTATGTAAGTGTACTTTCTTAATTTGAAAGGACAACGTCAAACCTTAGAAAACTCAATTATGAATAAAAATTATGTTTGATACAAAATAATTAAATTAAAATTTTTTAAACTTTTCATCTGCTGTGCAACTGTCTTTAACAATAATAAATATTTGAATTATTTCCAAAACCATTCTAATTTTTTATAACATTTGTTAAAAATTAAAATAAATTGTATTAAATACAAAACCTTTCAGATTACTTATAAAATAGTTGTAAAAGTTTTATGTAAATTTATATATTATATAATTGTGAAGATAATTTTGAAAATCATTTCAACTAAATTGATATGATTGTAAATAATAGAAAACAACATTAAATTTTTTTTTACTAACCTTTTAATTCTTTTATCAAGGGATCCGAGACCGACATGATACATTTCTTGATATAGTTAGCAAAGCTATAACTTTGCAGGTAAAATGAAAATATATGTTACGTGTACCATTGAATTTTCACGAAATCAGTATTATATTCTTTAATCTTTATTTGCAAAAACTTTAAAGCTTTAATCATTCTTTAACAGACGTTACACTTACTTGACTCATTGTTGAATCGTTATCTTTAAATTTATCGTCGGGAGGTTAATAATGCAATTACATCTATTAGCAAGATATTAGAGAACTAACCTATTATATACATAGTTATATAATTAAAAAATGTATATATATAATGCCAAATATATGGGCAAAAATAAAGAGAGATTCCTGTTTACCTTGTTATTATAAATTACTATGAACCTGAAGAAGCACCAAAGGCGTAAGGACTAAGTCCCTAACTCACACTTGCTCACACTATTGCCACTATATTGCTCAGCTATATTGCATTTTACAGTTTTCGCACAGTTCATGGGTTACTTGCAATTGCAAATTACAATACTGATTCTTGCAGGTTGTACACCGACACCACACATAAACAGAATAGCATCCATTCCATACACCAAGTACACGTACGCCAATGTAGTATTATCTGATACACATGTATACACTTCATATGCATATCATATAAGAGAATGACTATAATCAGCTATAATACAGAACACACTGTGTGCGTTGCGCATACTACCCTGCCGGCAGTATATACAGAGGTATATCTATAGTTATCTGATTACCTTCTGTATAGAGATAATAAGATAAGTGTATCTATAAACCAGAAGCCTACGTATAAATAAGGTACCGTATTTATATAAATAAGATAAGAGATAATAAGGATATTCTTATAATCTCAATTCTCTATAGATAATAAATATAAGTACCACCAGCTTCATTTTCAGACTGTTAGATACTCACTGATATTTTGGAGCAACGAGTGCGCGTGTGACGTGTTACTCAAAGCATAGCTCCAAACAGCTACAATTGCTGATGTAGGTAGCATTATCAATTATCTTCAATATATATGTATATAGATATATTTGGATATTGTCGTATACATTATAATAAATGTTGACCGCATACAATGGGGATAAGGATTATAAGAGGGTGCAACCATGAAAGATCACTTGCATTTTCATTTTTAACTTTTTAGCTTTATTATTTTTAACCGTTAAAAAAATATTCATCAACATGCTTAAAAAGGTATCGCATACAATAATTTTTAAAAACAGCATACGCGATAAATTATAAAGAAATATCGGCTACTTAGAATCTACCTAGATTATTTTTATTATTACATGTAGGTGCATGTGGTATCGTTTCTTTAATAAAAAATTTTAATTATTTAATATAATTCATGTCAGACTATTTGAGCTTTTTTGATTGTATTTTTAAGAGCTAGGGAGCCGTTAGCATCTACGGGTGGGGGAGGGGGTCCGGTGCATGAGCACCTTCAAGCTCCTTTGATCTGGCACTGTGTGTAACTCCACTAAACAAATAGTTTTTTCAATCGTTTTAATGGATTATTAATTTGGTTCGTATGCGGAATCTGGCAGCTATATAGTTACACTATATAATTTATATTAAAATACTATTATCACTATTATTATTATTATTATTATTATTATTATTATTATTATTATTATTTTGTTGTTATTATTAGTTGTTATTATTAGTTGTTGTTATTATTATTGTTATTATTATCATTAAAATTTGGCTCTACAGTCGGATGAATATAATAATCTTTTTAAAAAGATAAAAATGAAAACATGGATTGAATATGACGAGAATACAATAAATGTACGTGCTAAAAATGAGCAGTTAGGTCAGGTTATGCGCTGCGTTGTCTACGCCTTCGTGCCAAACCTAGCCCACCCTTTGCTTGTCCCTTCGCAGCTTAATATACGGCAATCGCAAATTCGCAACGCAACGCAGAGCATTAAAACCGGCCCGAGTTCCATCGGGTCAGAGCAGGATGTAAAAGTAATGCTCGAGTAATTGAATGGATGATCGTTGAAGCGGATGTTTTTGAATTTTTCCTCCTCCCGCGGTTAAAAGTAGCCTCATAATGTCAATTTATGCGCCAAACTATTATTCCACCGTTTCGCAGCATTGTAAAATAAGTAAAAGCCCCTCCACTTTCCTCTCCGACAATGTTCCGCGTTTTAACTCTCTTCTTTTCCACAATTTTCTAGACAGACGCGCCTATACGAGGCAGCATTCCAACTCAGCTTCAAATGTAGTTTTACATTTCTATCTGCTGCTGAGGTGTAAGCATGTACTCGTCAAAAAATAAATACTCATTCCTTTGCTTCATATTGATGCATCAATTTACGTCAATTTCTTAAACGAACGGCATGCGTAGTAGTTAGCGGCACTGTTTTTTTTTTGTGTATTTAATTAATATCGATGAACGCATTATCGAAAGTTATTTTAGCCACGAAACACTCAACTATTTTGTCCTTCGAGCCAGATAAACAATTATCCGAACGGCAGTGTGTTCTTGGCCGCTGAGCATAAGACAAAAATATTAATAGAAATAAGCCCAATGAACGCGGTAAAAAGAATCGTATGAATGCTTACAGCAGCAAAATCTCAATCATCCAATCACCCCGAATTGACCTGTGCAATGCGATTTCAACTCAGTTCTCGTCGATTCAAGAAATTATTCGTTCGTTCCGGAGGCCATTGCTGCTGGAAGGAATGATCAGTCTTTAAAATTAGAAGGAAGGTCCCGTTCAAAGCAATCCGTTCGTAGAAAGCAAATTTAGAAGTATAGTAAGTCAGTCTCGTATTCTCTTCTTCACTTTTCTATTTCATATTTTTTTAAAGTGCATTATTACTAACTTTTTAAGACAACGTTCAATTCAATCAATTAAAAAAAGATATAGAGTCGATATTAAATGCGAATTATTTAACAACAATAATTTAATTTTCAATTTCAACTCAATTTTTAATTATTTAATAACACAAATTCGCTGACAAGTAAACAAAATAGATGGCATTCTGGAGCAATTTGAAATCATTCTACAACAAATTGAATATTTATCTGACGAATAAGATCGCGAAATGCATCAATTCAAATGCCCGTATTATTATACTAGCGAATATAGCTCACGAGGTAAATTTATTAAATGCAGAAACGCCGATGTACAGCGAAATAATAACATGGCTGGACAATATAACGTAAACGTATATCCACATCGGTGTCGAATTAAGATTTTACGACACCTGCAGGTGCTCAAATCATGGCGAAGCCCTCCCCCTTCTTTTAGGTTGTAATGTGTAAAGCGTGTGTGCAAATGACTAGCCCCTGTAGAAATTCATTCTTGAATATGACTAGTATCTGGTTAATTTTTCTTATTTAATGTCAGGATCGAGAAAGGAAATCTAGTCTGAGCCTTAGTTGCGATTTGATCCACTTTTATTTCGCTTATTAATTAGGGAACGAGCCTAGATTTTGTTGGGTATGCCTAGTTAAAAACTAAACAAAATCTAGTCAGAAAATCTATAAATTAATGCGATTTACATACTATTCCAATTTTCTTTCCTCGATTCCGCGAATACTTTTTCAGCTCTTTTCATTTTTATCTATTCGAAATAAAAAATGATATTTACACATTTTAGATAGTGCATACCATTTAATTAGAATTAATACATTATTTTCTATAAATATATTATTACATATATGAATTACATTTAACAATTAATAATTATTAATATATTTTTTATACACTAATTATTGTAAATTTTAATGTTAAACACCTCTGTTGAACATGTAAATATTTTATCTGGATCAAAAAAAATGTCGGCCTCCGATGAGTATCGCTTGAACCCACGACCCTACTGAACACATACGCAATACAATGCTAAAACACAATTATATGTGATAAACCTACAACTCTTAACATCATAATATTTTATAAACTCAAAATCAAACATATATATACTCAATCTATTTTTTATACTCTTTCCGATGTTGGAAAGATCTGCTGCCTTATAGTATGTTAGGATCTAGCTTGAACTAGGGATAAGTCAAGTATTTCGTTAGGATCAGGAATTTTACATGCATAACATCACAAAAACAAACAACAAAAATTTATTTAAATCTAAAGAACACAAAACACGAAACTATAGAACTAACTAGACATTTTTTTGCTTTTAGTAGTAGTAAACTCATTAAATAATTAAAACTAAGTGATTTGATTAACTTCTTTTCGATAGCAAAAATAATTTATTCTTTTCAACTCTGAAAACAATCATTCGCTTTCATAATTCGCTGCAGAAATAGTTACAAAAAGCTTAGGTGCTATATAAGTAAATTGGTATCATTACATAATTAATTATACAAGTTAAATACTATTATAAGGAATATTGTATTATTATTTTCTTTATTACTTTCATAACTGGAGAACAAATAAAAAATCCCTGCACTTGGGATTTTTACTAAAAAAATGTTTTAATTTATCTACTAGTAAATATTTACTTAAATCGTTGGAATAAACATTCAGAACTCTCGTTGCAATTCTTTCAATTTCTGCACCATTGATACTTCAAAAATTACTTAGGAATCCGAAGAAATTATAAATGTAACTATAAATGTAACTATTTGACTGAGTCCTGATTAGACCGTCAGAGAGAGCAGACGTGTTTACAAACATCGATCAAGTGAGTATAAATTCGTGGGATTGATATTCAAATTAAATTACATGTCAAACTAGCAGTTATTGTCAGTTATTAGCAATAAGCCTCATAAATGTGGCGCGGCTTCAAATGCTTCATAAATAAAAAAACAAATAAAAACTTTTTGATTCGTCTATTCTAACGTAAAATGTTCGAATTTTAAACTTTTCAGATCCATGTACAATTTCAATTTCAAATTCGGGTTGGGTACTTTGGGAAATTCATCCAATAAACGTAATAATTACCTTTTAATTTTAATAAATAATAATAATTAATATTTTTTATTTGTTAAAACAATAAATAATTTCTGTCTGATTAAAATTTAATTTTTTTTAATTCATCGGCACGCACAATAACGTTTGAACCTGAATATCGAGATTACATCTTGCACAAATCGACATCCAATTTAAACCAGATCGAGGATTCGAAATTCAAACTAAAATGTAAAAATCTTAGAAAATCAGTGATCGGTCTAACAGTGGTCCATAGGAAGGGAGGAGGAGGCGATTACATAATGTCAAATAAAATGTTAAAAGAAAATTATTCTTATTCTTTTAGTTATTTTCCAGCATGATTGAACAAAGTCTTTATATTATTATAGCTCTATCATATATAAGCATGTGATCACATGTACCTTTTATCTTCTTTCTTCTCTTTTTCTCAAGATAAAACTAAAACACTAAAATTAGGTCAATCTTTAATGGTTGGACCAATTTATAATCCTAACGTGCATGTAATTTATCCTTTAGTATCCATCCCTATTATTATGCGAAAGCGTAAGCAAAAAGAGGAATGATAGTACAATTTGTGTCTGTATCGCGAAATCTTTTTGCCAGAATGGATTTTTATGGTGTTTTAAAAAAATACTTTAAAACAAAAGAAAAGGCTAAAAATTGAAAGATGATACTTTTAAGTTAAAAATATTGATTATCTTTTAAATTAGATAAAATACAGCGAATTTCCAATACTGAAATTATTGTTTTTCACTTTTTAAAATATATGACTTCAACGGTCAGCTGGCACTCAGTATCAATGAAAAAATTATTTACTGTTAAAATATAGGACTAAAAATCTATTTTTCCATTATACGACTGATAATTTACTCACAGAATCCGTTTTATATAAACAAAGGCGTTTCCTCAGAATTTCGACCAGAGCGTTGATTCTTCGTAACATCGCCAGCATTGGGAGGCAGCACCATTATTCCTATAAAAATTACCAAACCGATGATCATACCCTTTTTAATTTTTATAATTGGTAAAAGCCATACTATGAGTTCATATAACGGTGTATATACACTTTATAATCAGTTGCTTATATTGATTAATAATATGATAATTATAATTCTTATATTTCTGATCCTGAGCTTTTCGAAGCTGAAAATATACGGAAGCTCTGTATTGCCCACACGCAACTTGTCAGTAATATATGCTCTCTTTTATATTGAGCTGACAGTCATAAGAATAGAGATAAGTGCCTGATAAGCGTCTATCTTCTTTAGCACTATATATATATATATACACACGCACACATATATATGCATTTCTTTTTGTATTCGTTATTCTGTTTAGTATTCCTCGAGAGTTGAAACAGACCTAACGTGCGTGTCAAGTCGTAAAAAAATGTGATTTACATTGAAATTTACTTGGAATTTCTTAAAGTTGGCCTGGTAGCCTTTTTATTTGAATCCGAGCTTAAACAATTACATTTTTGATTATTATATCATTCGAATACATAATTTGTGTATTTTTAATAATATATTATTATAGTCGTGTGCACAGTTGTAGGCGTCTTTTTACATCTTGTAAATAGGTATTGTGACAATAATTACTGCCTTGATTTGAAACATTTGAAAGTGAATTTTATATTACAGAAGGCACTTTTAAATTTTTTAATTTTTTTCTATTATCAATTACAGATGATTTCACTATACACATTTAAAATTCACTAATTGTTTTAAAGGAAATATGTGCTTCAGTTTCAAAAGTGACATAATTTTAATTGACATAATTATTTACTTATAATTTATAGTATTTTTATTTTTAATTACTTTGAATTTACTTATAATTAACTAGTAGATCTAAATTATTATTTTATAGGAAGAGTGCGAAAAAAAAAATTTAATTGCAATGGCCGTGACGTACCCGGAGCTGCACGAGTTGAAGCAGATGGCATTGCAAAGATTCAGGAAAGAATTTGGCGAGGATGCAACCGCTTGTGCGTGCGCGCCGGGTCGAGTCAATTTGATAGGCGAACACACCGATTACAATCAGGGCTTCGTATTTCCAATGGTAATTATTAAAAATTCCATAAATATCCGCTAATATAATAAACGTATAAGCGAAATTGCCCTTCGATATACTCATATACTCTTATTATACAATATTTTTTTTTTTAATATTTTAAAACCTTTATAAAATATGGCAATAAAATATTTTAGTAAATAATGAATAATAGAGTTACGATAAATATTTTGAAATATTTTAAAAGTATTATTTTATAATGTTTAATATTTATTAGAATTGGAAATATCTCAGAATATATCTGCACATATTTTTAATATATTTTTCTCAAAAAACATTTTACCATATACTTCTAAAATCATTAATTGAAATATTTTTGTAATAAGAGCTTTCCATATTTCTAAAATTTTGTTAAAGTATGCCTAAAATGATTACATCAATGTTACACAATGAAGCAAAATATTTTGGAAATGTCTTTGTCTATAGAAATGTCTAGAAAACTTTGAAAATGTTTTTCTGTTAGATATAAATATCTACAATTCTAATGTAATATGTATGAATTATACGGGATCTAATCGGTTAAAAAACAAACGAACAAACAAATAAAACGAAATTAGTGTGACTTAATTGTAATCAGTGTGCAAAATTATGAATTTCTGTAGAATCAAAATAGGGTTATTCGTCCCTCGAGCGCATTCAAGTGCATAATGTGCGGATAATTCACATAAACTACGCTTACATAGCTTACTATTCTACTGTACTCACTATAGCTTACACTATTCGAATGGTTCTAATAATTCACGCCTCATCAATACCAAGACTAGATGAGATTTAGGTAAATTTTGTCTAGAATTATAAAATTGTTATTAATTAAAATATTATCTTGCTCTTGTCACAAATCTTAACATTGACAAGAAAGTATCAATGGTTTTAATTTTGTGAATTATATTGAATAAATAATCTATACATTTCCGGCTCCATCTTATCGATTGATCAATATGCAGATAACATACATTGATATTACATACATTAATAGAATCTTATATTTGTTATTTAGATTTCTTTGATCAACAAATTTAGCACAGTATTCTTCTTTAAATATTCTAAATTTGGTCAAATTTTGATTTTTTAAATCTTGAGTCAAGTAAGTCAATTCACATTTTTTTAATATATAACGCGGACCTTTAGAATAAACAAATACAGTAATTTAATAATTGCGTTTATTACATTTGAAATAGTAGTTTTTTATTAAACTATATAACTCAATTATAATAATTATAATTACTATATATTATATTCTAGAACATAAACTATGATTACAATTATAGTATGTGAATTAATAATAATACAAGTATATATAAAAGTATAGATTGCATAAGCTTGCAATAATTTTCAATATGAAAATGAAACTTTTCGAAGGTATTACAGATTTAAAAAATATAGTGTATAACGTATACCAAGATTCTTACAGTATTTAGTTAAACAGGTATATATATGCCAAGTCACACATTCTTCTACCTAAGGTCTTGGTGTTGTCCCAAAATTTTTTTATTCTTACCGTATGATATTAGCCTTGAATTTCGATATCAGACCAAACAGTATAAAGATTAGTCTTTGGACCTCGTAAAGCTCTATGACTATTCAAATTTTTCAAATCTCAGGATTAAATCGAACAGCTTAGCTGGATATATATTGAACTTAGATATACATTTTGTAATTATTTTAAAATGTAATTTAACAATTTATTAGACACTATTGTTACTACTTTATGAATATTTTGCACATTTTTATCAAAAAATGTGATATTAATATTGAAGGAATAAAAATAGTCAAATCTGAATACGAAAAAGTTCAAATATCTATTTTATTTAATTATTCATTTCAATTCAATATTCATTTAATATTTCATCAAGATATTTAATTTCATCGATTTAATTATATTATTTTTAAAAGTATCATTGATGACGATTTTATTTTATTTTTAAAGCTATGTCGACCATTAACAGTTTTTATGATACTCTAAGTTCAAAAAGGCAACTATGTTGATGGTGTATTAAAATGCATTATCCTGTGAATAATTACATCTGAATAAATTATTCAAAATATATTTAGTTAGCTAAAAGTATCTTTTACATAATATAATCATCGCCTTCTATGTCGTGCATAATAATTACGATTTTGATTCTAAAATGTTATCGCAGGCACTGCCCATATCAACGGTAATTGTTGGAAAGCCAACGAATACAAAAATCTGTAAGATTATTACAGTCAGCGATGCCATCGGTACGCAGAACACTGCCGAATTCAATTCGTCATGCCCAGAGTCAATGAAGGTCGGTGAGCCCAAATGGGCCGATTACATTAAAGGATGCATCATTAATTTTCCACGTAATTTACTTAATATTTATTTTGATATTTAATTTGGATTAACAATTCGATCACTAGTTCATTTATACATTATCTTTTTCCGTAAGCAAAGAGTATTTCTAAATTTGACCTAATAGTTGTCTATATTGAATAAAATAATATCTGCTTAGAAAGATTTGGAACAATCCTGAAATTTATGTTCAAGTTTTATATCCGAAATTTGAGGGCTAAAGAAATTATCGCACCTTTAATTTAATATACACATATACATACAGAGACGGCATTAAGTTAATTAATTTAAATTAATCTACATGTTGTACACACGTGATCATAATTGTCTCTTACGAAATGTAATTCAATTTTAAGATAATCTTTAAATGATAAGATTCACAGGTTTGATATATATTATACTGAAATTTCATCTTTCGCATTTATATATAAAAGAATTAGTCCTTTAAACGAGCGAAAAGAAATTTTCTACATGATAAATAAATAAGCAACAAAGTAAACGATACACTGTTATTTGGAAGTATCGTGATTGTAATGAACTATATGAATTTTTTATAGTGATACGTCATAATTAACATTTCTTTAACATTAAAAATACTTAAAAGTGAATGCAAACATAGTATCGTTTGTTAGAGAGCACAAATCAATTTTTGTCATAAAATTTAATAACAAACACCGAACACGAATTCGCTGCAATTGCCGGATATACAATAGACAATAATACGGCAATATTATAGCTAAAATATTTCTGGATTTTTTGGGTGTTATATAATGTTATCTTAATGTTATAATAATTGTTTGAGGCTATATTATTATCCCATTATAGACGGATATAAAATGTTATAAATATGAATATTTTTTCGGCTTTATATATACCAACCATAAGACACAAAAAAATTTCAAAAAAAAACCATACCAAACAAAAAAATTTCTGTAAAAGGAAGAATTTACTTTAGCAACGTACGTAAACTCATGTAGAAGGATAGCAGTCGTAGAAAGTTCTCCAGAATTGATGGTACTATCGATAGAGCAGAAAGAAGATTTGGAGAAATCTGTGTTTAAGATTTTCCGTGTTTAAACAAAGTATAGCAGTAGGAAGCGCATTCATTGCCATAGATAGAGGCAATATTGGATAAACTACAAAGAGCCAGAATTCTATCCACAATTGATGTAAAGAATGGATATTCCAATGAATAGTTCAACGTAAGGCCTTTATGATTACCATCAGCACTTGCAACCATCAAGCGATTATTGAATCGGATAATAACACCCGATATAACCTCTGGCGCGATCGCCAAACTAGACGACATAGTTATTGTAAAAAATGCATAAGAGAAACATGCAGAAATTCTGAAACAGTCTTGAGTAAATTACGAGTCGCAGAATTATAAAACTCAATTCGAAAAGATGCGAATTTGCACGAACTCAATTAAAATACGTAAGATACGTTGTTCACGAAAATGGGCTGCACATATAAATCCAGAAAATATAATAATAATGCTCTCTTTTGGCGAAGGTTAGTGAGGTAGTAAACCAGTGCGTAAAATCCTTTGTGCGTTGTCACACCTGATGGTGCATTGAGCAATCAAGAGGCCGAGGTATATTTAGCCGAAGTAATGGGAAACATAAAATGTGCCCGGGGTAAAACATCGAGGTAAACCGTCTCAAGGACTGAGATAGATTGGGCTGAATCACGCGACTCTCTGCGGCAAACCGCTATGTTAAAAATGTATTTAAATAAATATTTAAATATTATTTAATTAGCAAAATATAAATTATTATTATGATAATAATTGTTTATCTTCAATCATTTTTCATTTAAAAAAGTGTATACAGTATTTAAAAAACTATTGGGTGTACAAGTAAGTTTCCAGCATTTGTCAAAAGATGACGTCACCAGTGGACGTCGGACAGAAATGTGAGACCTCGTGTGTTATTTTTGTAAGTAGTATATCTGTGATCAACTGTGCAGCATTATATTTGAGCACTTCTTTCGGTGTCATTTATTTGTTTGAACAAAACCATTGCAAGTTTCCAGCCAAATAAACGTCATTTGCGCGAAGCGGAAAGTATTGAAAGCCGAAAAGTATTCAAAACGAGAAATTAGACGCTTTGTGTTATATATTAGGATCCGTCTCGGATTCAAGAAGAACTTGCTCCAGCATTGGGTGTCACGCAACAAGCCGTTTTCCCTGCGCCTTAAAGCATTGGGATTCGTTTAAAAGGTTGACAACTGGGTGCCGTACGAATTGAAGCCGAGATGGTGGGATCAAAAGGGTGTCGTATACTACGAACTTCTTCCGAGTGATCCGATCATCAAAAGATCATTGCATTGAACTCAACTTATTCGTTTGAAGCGAGCATTACAGGAACAACGGTCACAATATCAGACCAGGCATGAGTTCGTCATTTTTTCATCACGATAACACCCACGGCAACATGTTGAGGCTTCGACGAAAAACTATTTGGAGAATAGTAGATAGGAAATTCTGCCTCACCTGCCTTATAGTTCCGACTTGGCATAATCTGACTACCACTCATTTCGATCAATGCAGAATGCTCTTACGGAAATATAGTTCAGTTTAGTAGAAAGAATCAAAAATTGGCTCAATACGTTCTTGGGCTAGAAAGATGAGAATCTTTTTTGGTCCAGAATTCCTAAATTGTCAGAAACTTTGGAAAATGTTATACTCGTAGCTTTCGATGGACGATATTTTAAATAAAGGATATGTAACCATATTTTCATAATCACATGTCACATTTTGGAAATAAACGCTGGGAACTTACTTGTACACCCAATAGTATATAGTGATATAAATGTCTCTATAAATTACTAGAATGGTGTATATTAAAAGACGTATTTTGATGTTGTTATTTGTAATAACTTTATGTTTCCATAGATTTTTAACATATTGATGTATTTATACTCGTGCATATATTGCACATGCGTCAATCTAACTTTACAAATACATTATTTTGTTACCATGTTTCCATTTTTATTGAAATTAATTGTAATAAATAAACATTAAATTAAAAAAAATTCATAACATTCTGTAAATTGCGTGAAAATGTATATGTCTATGTGTTATTTTATAAAAATAGATTCATTGCTCTTATATATATATATATATATATATATATATATATATATATATATATATATATATATATAACACTTGAAGTGAAGTCCTGTTGCATATCTTAAAACTTTCGTAATGATCTATCAGTAATAATCTAAATTATCTGTGCACTTTATGACCATAGTTTATTCATCGAAAAATCTTTCAACAATAAGTATCTAATAATGCTTGTAAAATATTCAAGTATTTTTATTATTTTTATTACATGAAAATAAATATACATTGAATTTTTAACTAATTAATTAAAAGTCTAATGTTTAATCAGATCTAATAAAATCGGTCCTCTCAAAAAAATTGTTAGAACATTATAAAATTAAATAAAAGCTCGGAAGAAAATTAGAAGCATCTTTTTTGTTAATTTATTATGGATCGGTTTATAGTTCAGTAGACAGTATTCACAAATTTCATTTAAAAAAGATATTTAAAAAAAATATTTTGAATTGTTGATTATAATTAAGTGTATTGAAAATGTGGGAAAATAAACTTTCGATGGGGACAGGATGAACCATGAAACGCCTATAATAATTTTAAGTTTTTTTTGCAATTTTTCTCAAATATATATAAAAAAATTGATAAAAAATGTTTAAACAAAAGTTGTAGACAATATTAAACATATTTTTCAAATGTAGTTAAATCTTCAGATATGTTCTGTTCGTTGGAATAATATTTAAAAAAAAAAAATAAGTCCAAGAAAATTCCTTTTACACAATGATTGTAGTAGATTAAACTCAAAATTGATTTTCATGATTATTTGGACATATTTATTCTTTTTATATGCTGAATTTAGATTATAAAAATTATTTTAAGAAATCAAGATTTTAGGAAGTTATGAATTCATATAAATGATAATCTAATATATATTAATAATAATGTAATAATTACCTTATAACGACATAAATGAATTAGATTTTCTCTAAAAATATGATTTCAAAAGAAAAAATTGTTTATAAAATGGATTGTTTGATGTAACCTACGACTTTTATCGAAACATTTTTATATTTTTCGAAATGGATGTAATAAAAATTGTACTGTTTTCAACAGAAAATTTACACTTGAACTAACTAGCTTCATGATTTTCGTAATCAGCATCTAAAAAATATAAAAAAATGTCCATTTCTTAATTTTAACGATTCCTTTTTTTTGAGGAAATGTGTCGAAAAACTACTAGAATAATTGATCTACAAGCGACAGTAAACATTTGAAATTGTACATTAGAGTTTTCGAAGGGATTTGATGCAGTCATAATGTCTACCGTTCCCGTTGGTGCCGGCCTGAGCAGTTCCGCTGCCCTCGAAGTGGCAACGTACACATTTTTGGAGGCTATCCACGGTCAATTTTCAAGCAAACCCGAGGAAAAGGTAATTTATATTAATTGATATCTCATGATTTATTCAATAAAAACAGACAAGGAGGGGATATTCAGCTATTTCCATCCCTTTGGGTTAGAATTTCGCTGAACTCAGAAATTGGTTATTATATTATAATTGTGTTCCCCTGTTAGTTTCATCAAATTTTATAAATATTATTTAATATATTAAATGACTATTTCAAATTTTTCAATTACTAACTACAAATAAAACTGTAAAAATATGTAAAATGTTATTTCTCTCATTTTTTCCGCTTATGGTCGGATTGCGATAAAATGCAAAAATTGGTTTTTAGAGATTTTCATTCAGTATCGATTGGTAACAAGGAACAAATTGATAACATCGATGCAATCCATGTTATGGATAAAAGAAAAATAAACATATTTTCCCTTTTTTCACCGTCTTAGAGTTGGTTCAGGTTAAAATTCAGAAGTTAGTTGTTAAGGATTTTCATGATTAGTCATTATGAAAAAATAATTGAACTAATTACTTTGCAAAACTTATACTTATAAAACTGCAAAAATACGTAAATGACATTTATTTCTTTCCATTCCTTAAGGATAGAGTGGGATAAAATTTAGAAATTATTTTCTAGCCATTTTCACAAGTATCTATACAATGGAAACAAAAATTTAATATTTAATATTTTCAAATCCTAATTTATAGCGAAAAAAAGAAATAGTATTTTATCATACAAGTGATTATTTAAGTATAACCTTATTATTGGACGGCGAAAATAGCGTCCTGGCTCCGCTCGAGCGATCACTATTCACCTGTGAAATGATAGATTACTCAAATCCCGTGTATCCTGTACTATTTGATCGCCTGATATGAATCAATTAACTTAATTATAATATTCAAGAAATGGGAGCTTAAAAAGTTTCGATATCTTGTTACTCTTGTATGATGGAGCGAAGGAATGTTACGCGGTAATGCTTCTACCCGTGAGACAAACGATTTTGTTCTTGTATTTGGTTTGTGAGATATAAGATTTACACTAAAACAGTAACTTTTTCCATGTAACAATAAATTTATTGAATAATTCCTGTGGATTTTACAAAAGCAAAATACCAATCATGACTATTGAATAGGACTAGTGAAGATTTTTTAAATGTTATATTATTTATATAAATTGTTTAAACTACATGTTCTCAATATGCTAGAATCATAATAGTTATTAAATAGTTCGATTGAATTGATACTTTTACTTAGAATTTTTATATGGATTATATTATCAAATGTATTGTTAAACAATTTTTATCAAAAAAATATTGATTCAAATAGTGACAATGAAATATTTTATTTAACTTATGTAATTCATTACGAAAAGTCAAAAAAGTTATTTCATTGATTTTAATAAATATTTCATTACGACTCATTGAATAAAAACTTATTTGAATTTCACAGGGACTTTAGCAAAAGTTAAAAAAGGATTGTCTATTTTATTTTCTAATAAGCAGGAAGTAAATACAAAAATATTTATTCAAAAAGTATATTTACGTAAATAGTACTTCTCATTTTTTTATATTAACTGAGCATTGGAACAAAAGCAGTTGTTACGTTTCAAGATCAATTGAAATGGGTCTAATAATCATAAACTTATATTCGTATCTATGTGATATCAATTTCTTGTATATATTTAAAATATAAATTCAATTGAAATGTAATTTATTAAATTAATTATTGATTTAATTTATTTTAAGATATATATGAAAAATGCATTTAGAATAATTTTGATAACGAGCAATCAATATTCAAAAGTGAATTCATTATTTTGCACAGCGAAATAATGGACAACTTAATTCACTCATGTGCGCGAGCTAAGTGCCGGTTTAGATTACGCTATAAATATATTTTACCCCTTGTCACCCCTACGGGTTTGATAAAGACGCAATTCAAAAATTTAAATTTCAACTTTTTATATTTGAATGTACTTTCTTAAAAAAAATGCAATTAGAATTAGACAATAAACTTGTTCTCTCTACAGCTATTGTAAATTTATTTCCAAATAGTTTTCAAATATCAATTTTTTGGACAAATACATCTGCTTACAAGTTTTCACGTATCAATTTTTTGTGTCAAAGAGTCATTTACTATTTGCATATGCAACTTTTACATATTGATCGACGTTATATGTGGTATATATAACCAAAACCTTATGTTCCCTTCTGGTAATTGACCAATAGTTAATAATTAATAAGAATACCAAAAAAAAGCTTCTCCGACCTTTCGCGAAAGAAGTAATAATCCATGCGTAATTTTATTCACGCCCCGTCGACACAGGCTCTCGCGTGCCAGAGGGCCGAACTTTACGCCGGCGTGCCCTGCGGCATCATGGACCAATTCATCTCGGTTATGGGCCGCGAGGCTCACGCCCTCCTGCTGGACTGCCGCGACCTCACGACCAAGCAGATCCCGCTCGGCGATCTCGGCGATCACGTCCTCCTCGTCACGAACTCAAATGCACCGCACAAGCTGACCTCCGGCGCTTACTGCGAGCGCAGGGACAGCTGCCTGGAGGCGGCCGAACTGCTGGGTAAGCCAAGCCTCAGGGAGGCTTGTCTCGACGATCTCGAGGGTAAGTTTGTGTTATTCTTGTCGATTGCCCAGCCACCCAATCCTTTCGGATGCTGTTTATAAATGTAAATGTTAATTTGAAACTTGGGATCGCGAGGAAAGAATCTGGAATCGGTTGTGATGGTATGGGGTGAAAAATGTCTTGCAGACATACGAGCGGACGCGGGTGCAGTGGATTAAAACCTAACCGTCGTGATTAGTTGATAAGCATTAGCTCGCGGATAAGTATGTTATTTCGAAACTGCAATTTTTTCAACTTATAATTCGATTACATATGGAGACAGCCTGTTCAGACTCTGATTACTATCGGTTGAAGTTAAACAGTCCGTTTGTTTCGTATAGTAAAATCAGGATAAAGTATCGCCGAGAAAAGTTGATTCTCTTTATTTCCAAGCAGATTTTATACATCATAGTTGAGTTGCTTCTGTCGCCACTTAGAAATCCTAATATTCCTCGACAAATTTCAATAGTGCACCGGTCTTTTCAAATTCAACCTTCATTCATTTATATTAGAAATATGCAAACTAAGTTTCTTAAATTATAAGACAATTTGACCTCCCCTCAATTTGTAGTAGTAGAATTAATTCTACATTTCGAAGTTCGATATAATATTTATTCTCCTCGTATAAATTTTTAGTGAATACTTTTTCAGCTTGAAATTCGAATATCTAAAGTTTTGTCAGTAAATATCCCTATTGAAAAGAATAATATGCTTTTAAAGTAAAAAATAATATAAAAAATGACGTTTAAATTGTTTCAATTGATATTTAAAACGACATTATTCAAATCGAGGAGCTTACGATCTCAATTAACCGTATACTTTTCCAGACAGCATTAAGTGACATGGAATACGTACGTATTGGAGAATCAGCTTTTTGCTGGTAATACTTGAATATTTCGTTGTTAACCTTTAAAAGGCCGGAAAGCCGATATATCGGCTCAAAAATATAATGATAGGATACCTCGTTATCCTTAAGTAAATTGATTCACTAAGTTCGTATCTGAAGTTGGTTTGCCATTATCACTTTAGAGTCAAGGTCAATGAAGGTCAATCCTAGAAATATGGTTTGAATCATTGCAAAAGATATATCTTTATGTTTTCGGAGTCACTGAGTTCGGGTTTTACGTCATTTAGACCTCAAATAAAAAGAGAGATGACGATTTTTCCAAGCTCAGGTTGAGAATACCCAGGGAAATATTTAAAATTGGTTTTTAGATTTGGAGAGCGTTTAACACCGAATTGTTTCATTCAACCAATTGCATTTCTGTCAATATCATTATTCAGATAAATTTCTGAATCGATTCTCGTGAAAGTAGTTTGCCAGTAAAAGTACAGAAATACTTTTTGCTAGAAACGTATGCATTATAATTTAAACTTTCTGCATTTGACCTTGAAGTAACCTTGTTTGACCTCGAATGATCGTGATTATGAGTAGTTATGAACGATCAGAGTCCAGATTTGGATGCAGCACATCTCAAAACCTGAGAATATGATTTTATTCCTATTTTACCGAACTAAAAATAGGTTATGACCCTCCAGGTCCGGAGAGCCAATAAATCGGCTTGGTTCATGATAGGACCATTATACATAGTTAATGGGTGATATAAGATATGAATTTGGGCTCTTTCAAAGGAAGTTTCGAAATCTGAAAACCCGGCCCCTTAAAGGTTCATTAATATACGACAATATCAACATTTTCTATTAAAACAGCAATAAAAAAAACTTTAAAAAATTAACTTGAAAATAATATTAAAAAAACTTTGTTTTTAATATAAAAAAGAAATATCGTTGAAATTTAAGTGAAAATTCATATTAACGGTTCCAAATATGAGAGGAAAAATTGAACTATTTTATTAAATATCTATCCTTAAATATTTGTTTGTATCCTATATATATAGGATTTCACAAAGTATTAAAAATATATACTTAGTCAGATAGTTAGACCTTAATTTGATAAGCTATATTTATTCTCCTTTAGTGCTAAAATGTAAAAACGTAAGCGAGGTAATTATCAAGCGAGCACGGCATGTAATAACGGAAATACAGAGGACCCTTGAAGCAGCAAAATGTCTGGAAAATAACGATTTTGCTGGATTCGGTCGACTAATGAACGAGAGCCACGATTCGTTGCGCGACGATTACGAGGTCTCGTCCAAGGAACTCGATTCTTTGGTCACAATAGCGCGTACAGTCGACGGCGTTCTTGGAACTCGCCTGACCGGCGCAGGTTTCGGTGGTTGTACAGTGACACTTTTAAGGAAAAACGCTATTGACGAAGTCATTAAATTAACGAAGGAACGGTTGGTAGCTTTTTCGTATATATTATTAATCTAAACATTTTAATATCAAACTTCTACATCTGAAATTTTGATTTGAAGCAGATCTGACAATGCGAGGTGTCAATTAATTACCAATCAATATAATTTTAAAAATATATTCAATAAAATAACTACAAATTTTATAATCTCATCACATTATTTTTCAATTTACATTTTTTCTAAAAATTAATTTTTTTTTAAAACTAATTTTTTACTGATTTTTTAAAAATTAATCTAATTAATAAAAAATATGAATAAATTTATTAAAAATATCTGTTCTTATAATTTCGATTTAAATTTTCACTGTCAATTGTTTCAATAAAATAGTTTTTCATAACTATTCATTTTGAAATAAAAATTATATGAATCGTAATGTGATTATACATATTTATTGATTAACTAATATATCGATAATTTACAGATATTCGGGAACACCAGATTTCTACATAGCAAAACCTTCTAGTGGAGCTCGTCAATTAGAACTATAATAAAGTAATATAATAAACAAAATCAAAAAGGTAAAAAAAACCGAGGTAGCCGTACGGTAATTTGAATATAAAATGTATATACTTATGTGAACAGTATATACTTATGTAAACAATGAAACTATACTATAATTTTTTATTTTTATTATTATCTAAGTGATATTTAATTATATGCCGTTTTATACATACTTTTAAAAATACATACTAAACTAATTACGTTTCATCTCTGTTTTTATTAATATTAATCCTTAAAGACTTTTATTCTAAATTGTCACGTGTATTATTGTACGGTATATTATATGAATTAAAAATGTCCCACATGATTATTAACCGTCTTCATACTGAAATTTTCAAGGTCATTGTTTGTTTACAGTGAGTCACTTTATTCTTATTTACAATCGTTATTTCATTGTTTTTGAATTCAACAATAACTGTAAGTAAAATTTTAAAGAATTGCTGTGCAAAAAATTTCAAGTCTGGAAAAGATTCTTACTTATTTTTTAGGCAGTTAAAGTCGATTTTAAGATTTTTCTTTATAACTAATATGCAGGCATGTGTATTAGTTATAAAGCAAAAAAGTGTTTTTAGAAGGAGTAAATAAAAATGGAAATAATTTTAAATGACTTGAGAATAAGTATTGTTGTATCGTTCACCGCTAGACCAGCGATTGTAATATGATATTTGTTAAATTCATTGCGAGACGAAAATATTATATTTACATGGGTGAATTAAAATTTGTCATCTAATGCAGTAGTTGTCTTGATTCCTAATAGTTTAATAATACAGTTTATCTTTTTACCTAAAAAAATGCTTTATCATTTAAAATACATGTATATATTATTAATAACATTACGTGTGTATCTTTAAATTATTAAAAATGTCTGAAATATTTCGTTTATTACTAAATTAATGTTTTAAAGTATATTTGAAAAAATTCTGAAGATACTTTTTCTGATAACTGCTTCACGTCGGTAACATTTCTGATAGTCACTTATTGTAATTTCTGGTAACCGTAATTTATAAATATTTATAAATTAGAATAGTATTATTATTTTTATTATTATTTATAAATTTTGATACTTCCAAAATGATAAAAATATATACGCTATAGGCATGTTCCGTTCCTTTTCTCAAAATAGTTATAGTACTCTACAGACTTTAAGTAGTTGTGTTTAAACTTAGTAAATTACGTAGGAACCGAACTTCTTTCCCTTATATTACATGCGTAATTATACCTATACTATTTTTACTTCATCAGTTGCTGTGTATGTAGAATCTATAGAATAATTTTATGAGTTGAACATTATGCAGTAATATTGTAAATTGGATTTTGATAAGTGCGTATTTTTCTGTGCAGGATTTCAATACTTAATCGATCGTTTGTCTATTGAATCGAAGCATGTCCAAGGGTGCAAGATATTCCGTATAACTGCCTTAATTTCTAATGTTCAAATAATCGAGTTCTGTTCCTTTAGTGTTGCTCTCACGTATCGGATAAAGCTTTGGTATGCGTTAGTTTTTTCTAAAACACGAGGCACATTCCTCTACCAGATGTCCATCTAGAGAAGGTACAGTTAAAGTACGTGGGTACCCAGAATAATTTCATTAACTAACGTCTACCCGATAAATAAGAATAAAATCAGCTACATACAGAATCATATTATAATCATACTAATTTATAAAGGTAATGCTGGTTTTTGTTTACACACGATAAACAAAAAAACTACTGAATCGATTATGCATTCTATATTATCTTCCAGAGGTTCTAGACTAGTTTTTGTGTTAAAAATCATCTTACTTTCACTAATAGGTTATGCGCACATTTCTTATAAGCTACGTATAATAATTTGGTATGGATAATAAACTGAGTTTGGCGACGACTCCGCCTATCATACGCGTAGTAAAATAGTACTGTGCGCATGCACTGTTACGCTCTTGGCAATTAGTTCAACCAGCGGCCAGTAGGTGACGACTTCAACTATATCAAATATCAAATGAAAGAAATCAGCTTAAACTATTAATGCCAAGCCAGCTCATTCGAATGATCATATCCAACTTAGGGAGTAATATCTTACAGAAAGTGTGATTTTAGTCGATATTAGCCTTGTGTTTGCAGGTTAATCTGACAATTTTTTTACCATGAATCTGTTTTAAAGATTTCATTTTTATTATGTAGTACAATTTCTCTCGATCTTATATTGCCTCTCACTCTCTCCAAAAAAAAACGAGTAAGTCCAAAGAAACAATAACTTTATAAATCAATTCTTATTATTTATATTCTTCTTGGAGAGAAGTGTTGTCCCTTACAAGTAGGAACCTGATTTTCCTCCACTATCCTCACTTCTTCCTGATATAACCACATAAAAGAAAAATATTATATTAAACAAAAATTATGTTATGAGATTTGGGATGTGTATTATTGCGATGAGTCACATTAATATGTGACTTATCCGGCTCGTTCAATTTCAGTGACGCTTATGCACATCGTACCATGCACTTTAAAAAACATAATTGAAACGACAGCAAAATACCGGCAACCGTAGGCTTGAAGTCCGTGACAGGTATATATGTAAGTATACATACGTAAGTGAATTTATATATTGTACATACCTATATATATATATATATATATATATATATATATATATATATATGTATGTATGTATATCTGCCTTCATATATGTATCATATGCTCGACGTGACACCTGTTTCGGCTACGTCCAAGATAATAATTTAACCAATTTTATTCAAAAGTTGAATAATATCTTAATAAAATCTACGAAGGACAAAAGCAAAACAGAGAAAAGAAGAACTTCAGTCGCGGTGTAAACAAGAGTCACCGAGCCCGATGTTGAAGTATACGCGAGTAGACCTGTGGGCGATCAACTCCTTCATCGCAGTGGCTATAATACCTTAAGGTAGAATAGGGCCGGCATAGTGGAAGAAGCGAGTCACTGGAAATACGATAGGTTCGGGAGAGTACGTAAGCTCTTTTTTTGCGCTCAACTACCGAATCTCCTGGATTTACGAAAAGAGGACCTCCTCTGTCGTATGCTGAATTTCATCATAGGAAAAGGGTGAGTACGGCGACTACTTTAATTTAATCTCGGTGATATCTTGTGTATGTATTTTGGTATATCTAGAATCCGGATATCTAGATAACCATATTCCGCCGGACATAACCGGGAAGGTTTTCATGTGCATCGGAGATATTGCCGATGCACACCCGCGTTTATCTATCGCACGCTACACACACACACACACAGAAACATGAGGAATAAATAATAATAGGGTGACGTAGAGACTTAAACGTCACCCAACGTCGGATAATGAAACGCTTCCTCTGCAGTATGTATACGCGTACCGCGATCTATCTATTAGTACGTCTGCGGAGTCTAATTTCTCTCCTATACATCTATAGGAGAGACACGCCAACTGGACCTTCGTATATATACACGATAAGTATTCCTCCACTAACGCGGTTACGAAATATTAATTTCCACGAATAAAATATATTGAGAAAAGAAGAAAAGGACTAACCTTTCATGCAACGACATGGAAAATATGCAACCCAATGACGATTGAATTTGGAAATCTTTTTTCTCCTCTCACTAGTTGAACTCTGATAATTATAATATCAAATCAAGAATTTGATTAGATATTATATTCGATTTAACAATCGAGGATTCTTTCCACTCAAGAGAAATCTTTGAATAAATTCAATCTTTGAGAAATACAAAAATTTGCCTCAGGAAGCTTATGCTTACTGTGTTCAAATGGTAAGCTTAAGCCAAACTATACCGCTTGCAGGATAAGCACCAAAGAGGCCAAAGATAAAGAAGTGGATTTGCCAACTAAACGCAGTTCACTTACCTTACTAAAACAAGAATATAGAATTTGAGATATGCTAGGAGATTCGGATATAAACCATCATTGTATTTCCTTGGAAAAACAGGGACAAGTATTCTTTGACAGTACTTCTGAACCTTCTTATAAGGAACGCCACTTGCCCAATGAAGGCTGTTTGGAGTACTTAAGGAATCAATACAGCAGGACCAAGGAAGCACAACCCCTGCTCATTCAATAATTTATAAAGAGTATTCCTTAAAACCTCGTTGTCGATCTGGCAAGAGCCAATAAATACAATAAAGAAAATTTATATTTAACACTATGTAATAATAATGTATATAAAAGAAGAAAATTCATAACGTATATATTATACATCATATATATATATATATATATATATATATATATATATATATATATATTCTATTATTACATGTTAGCCCCCGAAGGAATAAGCATCTATACAGACACTAGGTTAGAACGCCTAGAAGAAAAAATTGATGTATTAATCGCCAACGATCGTGTCCGTTGAGAATTTGGGAACTATTTAGATAAAATAATAGACCGATTGCAAAAGACTTTAAATAAGGAGCAAGTCGAAAATACACTATTGAATGAAACAATACTTCAAATATATTCCCTGTTCGCAGAAGAACAGGACGAATTCTGAAATTCAGAAGAAAGAGAACAACAGCTCATAGCCTTAAAAAACAAGGAGAGACAAAAAGAAAATAAATACTTAACAAATACACTAAACAATTATATGGTCTGAAACTGGGCATATAATAAGCCTAGTTTTATCAGTTAAAGCACACGGTACTCTGAGTTATCTAAATAGCCACGAGTCACTGCCTCTTAACTGAAGATATTAAACATAACTAAATTAAAAACAAACTATAAAATGAACTATTTCTAATGCTATTTCTAAACAGAAATCAAGTAATAGCCTCTGAGTTACAAGCATTGCCTCTATAAATTCTTCTTAAAACATATTCAAAGCTTTAATGAAAGCAAAGCCAAGCAATAGTCTCTAACTTGTTATAGAATAAGACGACTAAGCCTTGTCTCTGAGCTAAGAAAATTGTAAAAAAATAAAATAAAATCAAGATATAAACAACTTAAATAATGAAAAACATAATTAAACCCTGTCGCACATCAGGAAGAGGTGTATACAATTATCACCTTCATATTATAAAAAGAAATTAAAAATAAAAAACTGAAGTATAAATCTAAACGAAATTCTAAGTCTACATACCTCAAATCTTATCAACTCTTTTATGAAAGTTTTAAAAATAAATCTTAGAAATAACAGAAACTACAAAAGCTTTCTAATAACAAAAACATCTTATACATACATAAGAAATGCATCAAACCTACTGAGGAAAATCTAAATATTAAAAATATCTTATTATAAAATCTAAATTTTAAAAAAATAGTAAATCTAACTATTCAAATTCATATCAAATATCCTAACTTTTACAAAAGAAATCTAAAAATCAGATATGCACCAAAATCTCTGCGCTTTATAAAGTAACACAACCAAGTGCAACTGCCTATGTCCTGAAAATTAAATAACAATTATGAAACCTATTTATTAAATGAGAAACAAATACGCAACGCAGAACTTACATATGAAGTTCATGAAAAGGATCCATTCCATATTCCGCCGGACTTAACCGGGAATATTGTCATATGCATCGGAGATATTTTTGTTTGAGAGGCTATCGTCCCGTTTTCGTAAAAAAGAATGAGAGCGGCTACCTAAAATCGCGTGAATTGGAACGGATTTGGCACGTGGCTCTTGGCCTGTTCTCCTGAAAGAGAGCCAGCACGTCGAAATCAGCGAATTTCTGCTTGGCTCTGGGGCGGCTACCGAGCAACAAAGGAAAGCAGGCGAAGTTTGCAAGACGATTTTGTCCTGTTCTAAGGAGTGAAACAGAGGTGATCGTCGGGAAATTATAGAGTGTATTAGGGAACGAGAAGAGATAGCAGCGCTGCATCTCCGATTCTGTCCTGCTAGTGCGAGACGGCGGGTTTTCGGACATATTACCAGACTTACTACCGCATTTTTAGACAAGCGGGCAAGTAAATTAGGCTTATAATAGGGTTAATAAGTAAGTCCGTAACGGGGCATGTAATCAGGCTTCATTAGATCCGCTCGACTTGATGAAGTACGTGACAGGAGAATTTCGCGATGGCTGAACCGGTGCGCTGCCCGAGCAGTTTTCTATCGTTAGGGACTGATGTGGCTCGGTCAATCATCCGTTTCAGAGGCGTCTCCACGGTCGTAAGCGGATGTCTCAGATGCTGCCCGCAAGAGACTCCCGTTATTAATCCCACTTCTAATTATCATTAAGTAGATAATACATAATCGTGTAGGTTAGTATAGCGAGAACGAACGGCTTGCGAGACACGAGCCTGACGACAGGCAAGAATATTGCTGTTGTACGAGTGCTACCGAATGTATAGGTTATCGGACGATTGTTGATTAAACCTTGTTAATCTAGAATAGACGGAGTATTCTTTGGAGCCACACTCTTGAACCCTCCTCTTATCTTTACAGCTAGCCGAAAATAATGGATCGGTTGATAGAGTTTTGATTTGTTTCATTACTCGAGAGGTATCCTTCCTCAGCGAGCACCGAAAGTGAATCTCCTCTGAAAAGAATGAATCAGTCGGTAAAGTTTTGATTCGTTTCGTTACTCGAAAGATATCCTTCCTGAATGAGGACGTTTAAAAAGCGTCTATACCGAAATATTAATCCTATAAATCGTTGTATTTCTTGTGCGTTTCTAGACGGAGATACATTTCTGCATTTTTTCTGGATCGGTATGCAGACCATCTTTATCTACTATATGACCTAGATATTTTAATTGGGGACAGACAAATTTGTATTTTTCAAAGTTTGGTTTCTACCTGGCGTTGTTTAAGCGCTGAAACATTTTTAAAATTTTTAAGTGGTCGTTGAATGATTTTGAAATAATGACAAGTCATCTAAATATGACAAAAGATTTGGAGCCATTTCGGCGGTAATCACTTGGTCTAATAATCGTGGAAAGTTGCAATTGTGTAGTGTAGTCCAAAGGGCATGGACTCATATAACCATCTGTCAGGAATCGTAAATGTGGTAATGGTTCGGCTTTCTGGTATGAGTGTTACTTTCCAGTAGCCACTTTGTAAATAAATTGCAGATAGATATCCAGCTTCTCGTAATCTATCTAAAATTGCATTAATTTGCGGTAATAGATATGTGTCTTGTTTCGTGACTTTGAGAATTTTTCAAAAGTCGGAGCAAAAACTACCTTCTCCATTTTCTTTTTGAACTATTACAATCGGCGATCTCTAGGCGCTACTAGACGGTTGGATTACCGCTTCTTGCAACATATTATCGACTTTCGAATTTACAATGTTTTGCAATATCGGATTTCTTCATCAATATTTCTGTCTGATTGGAGTATTTTCTTCCAAAACAATTTTATGTTGCAATAACAGTGTTGGTCCTTTTATATTTTCTAATTTTTTCTTGACTTTTGAAATAAATTCATCTAATATCATTTTCTCATTTGTATTTAAATGCGTTAAACCAACATCTTCTAATTTATAAATATGCTCATTTGGTGCAATTTCTGTTTAAGAAATAATTCAATGATTTCTTCGAATTTCGATATTTGATTTTTTCAATGCATCCCTTCCAAGAAGCATCGGCTGATTTAATGTATTTAATACTAATAAATCTTGTAAAAATGTTGAGCGTATATTGATCCCGAAATTAAATCATCTAATTATTCTTCGGAACCATCGGCTAGTACAGCTATTCTATTGCTTGATTTATTTTGAAAAACATAACGTAAACAGATTTCTTATAACTGCATGTTTACGTAGGAAGTCCCAGATCCTGTACCGATAAGTGCATTTATTGTATAATCACTTATCATTACTTCTTAAATTCCATCCTTACCGCAGTATGAACAAAATAGTTTTCTTTCATTCGTGCATTTAAATCTAGCATATCCACGCTCTTGATATCTCCAAAAACATTGAGCTCTATTCTACATGACGGATATATTATATTTGGTCGATGCCTCTGATCTACTTATATTCGCTTTGTTTGGTTGTGCGGATTTACTGAGTGACTTGGTATTTAATATTGCCTCGTCTTCGAGCTCGTGCTTAGTTTTCAAATACTCTTCTACTATCTGAATTATATCTACTGCTCTTGTGATTGCGTTGTTCGCGACGTGTATTCGATATTCGGCTCGCATATTATAATAAATAGTTTCAATTTGTTTTGATTCATCGAAATCTCCTCTGCGACGCATTAGTGTCATAACTGTGTTGACGAATGATCATATGGTTTCCTCTATTTCTAGTTTATGATTACTAATTAGCAGATCGAAATTTCTTAACTCTCCAGACGATAAGTAAAAATTTCTCAATTCATTCTCAAGTTCTGGAAAGCTATTTTTATTTTATGCATAATTACGAGCCATAGTTGTGTATCTCCACGTAGCAATTCAGGATATCCACGTAAAATTTCTTCATCGGTATATCTATAAGCTTTTTGGAGTTCTCTTACTCGTTCTATAAATATATACAGATTCATACCATAAAAATGACAATTCCATTTTCTCATTTGGTCGAGTACTTTTGCAGTTGGATTCGTTGTTTCTGCTAATGTATCGCTGTATTAAAAAATTGATCGTTATCGCTTGCCATTTATTGGCCTATTTATTGGCGATGATACAACGTTTGTAAGTGACGAAGTACCTGGATTATTTTTTGGATCTTGTAAACGTTGCAATTCTGCTTGCAGTATTTCTAGTTCTTGAGTTCCATCAAGATCTCCCTTATATTCTGGTGCATCCACTGGTTTATCGGTATATTCTTCAGGATCTGTTAGAACATATGACACCAAACGAGATCTTAATAAAGGCACATTTCCTTCACTATCGGCATTTACTTTTTGTAATTTTTGGATCCATTCTTCTTTTGTTAACCGGTAAATCCTGTAAAGTAAAATAAGATACTTTCAATGTATCTACGAATTTGAGTTATTTACCGGTAATTTTAATAATTAATTATTCTATTCATTATACAGATCCCTGTTCGGGCGCCAAGTAACGCTCCGTCTCAGCTCTTTTTTTGGCGGATCGGAATAATTTTGATGTTACTTTTTTATTTGCTAGTGTTCGTTTGAACAGGGAGAAACGTATCGAGACTGGTAGATGGAAATGGAGGGTGAATAATTCTTAACTCGTTTTGTTTCTTTTTAAACTATTAACCAATAGTATATTCTAAAAAATATATAATAGTTTATATACAAAAAATAACAATAAAAATATTTAACTATTTGTTTACGGGGATCTCCTTGTAGACTCCCAGTAACATAAAATAAAAACGGAAAAAATTAAATTATTCTTTCGAGTGCTATATATACATTTATTTATAAAGTGTCGCGAGCTAATTGGATTATTCGTATTTCCGAGATTTCTCACGGTCTTCACATATTTTTTGTCTCTTTCTATTATTTCTATATTTACTTATAATTATTTGGTTATCTACGTATAATTACTTGGTTCATTTACTTACATAAAACCGAGTGATTCTACAATCTTATTTTGAGTTTCGAAATGTTGCTTATTCGCTTTTATATTACTCTGAGGTGCGCCTCAATAGTAATAATAATAGATCGAAATTTTGACAATAATAAATTTATTTTTATTCAAATTATCGCTTCCAAGCGTATCTTACATAGATTGAATAGTCAGTCCTCTATTGACATGGTTTGCAATTTTCGATGTCTGTCTCGTAGAAATTTTGCCTTAGTATTATAATAATTTAGTTCGGAGAACAGGGGCGAATTTTCTCCGAATACATTATATTCGGTTTCGAAATTAATCGCTTTTAATCCGCTGACTTTTCCGTATACTCTTGTAGCTGTAAATAAAAATTACCTTTTCAGAAGTTGGGTGTATCCGTTTTTCTGAGATAGTAATTTTATGACTCTTTCTTACATGTAAGGGTGCCTTCCTTTTGGCTCGTAAAAAGTTTTTCACTTGAAAAGGGAAAGGATTGGTCGGTCAGTTTTCGGTCAGTATTTCGTTTCTCAAGAGGTACCCTTCCTTAACGACTATCAAAAGTTAATCTGCCCCAAGGAAATGGAAAATCGGTCGGAGTGTGTCGATTCGTTTCATTAATGAACCGCACTCCTGGCAAAAATGAACGCACTTTTATACATTTTAAAAATATGTTAACGATTTTTTGATTCGTTAATACGAGGGCGGTTTGATAAGTCCGTGACTTTTAAATGAAAAAAAAAATTTATTTAAACAATTTTTTTTATTTTTCAATACAGTCCCCTTCCAACTTGATACATTTATTCCAGCGGTATTCAATCTTTTTTAAGCCTTCGAAAAATTAACTTTTGTCGAAATCCTCAAAATAATCATTTGTGGCAGTCATAATCTCTTCATTTGATGAAAATCTTTTACCACGAAGCCAAGTTTTCATGTTTGGAAATAGAAAATAATCGGACGGTGCTCAATCTGGAGAATAAGGTGGGTGAGGAAGTAATTCGTAACGTAATTCTAATAATTTGACTGTTGCTATAGCACTCGTGTGAGCTGGTGCGTTCTCGTGCTGGAAGAGCACTTTTTTCTTCACCAGATGGGGCCGCTTTTCCTTCAGTATGGTTTCAAATCTATCCAATAATGAAGCATAATACTGTCCTGTAATTGTTTTTCCCTTCTGAAGGTAATCGATTAGTATTATACCCCGTGAGTCCCAAAAAACTGTGGCCATGACCTTACCGGCTGATGGAACAGTTTTTGCTTTTTCGGAGCAGGTTTTCCATGTTCAGTCCACAGTTTTGACTGCCGTTTCGTTTCTGGCGTATAGTGATGAATCCATGTTTCATCAACAATAATATAACGGTGCAAAAAGTCGGTTGGATTACGCTGAAACATGTCCAAACATTGTTCAGATGCAACAATGCGTGACCGTTTATTGTCGACTGTGAGCAAACGTGGCACCCATCTTGCAGATAGTTTTCTCATATTCAAAATTTCATGCAAAATATGAAATACGCTTTCAGTCGAAATTCCTACAGTGTTACTAATCTCACGTCTCTTTAATCGACGATTTTCGAGTATCATAGCATGGATTTTATTGGCCATATCTTGATTAGTCACCTCTTTTAGGCGGTCAGAACGCTCAGCATCACTTGTATTCATTCTACCACAACGACATTCAGTAAACAACTTGTGAACCATTCCATGTGATGGAGCAGAGTCCTTATAATATTTTTTAAGCTTTTCTTCAGCTTCCTTAATTGTTTTTCCACGCAGAAAGTAATGTTTAATAACCACTCGAAATTCGTTTTTTTCCATGCTTTGGTAAAAACAATGAAACACTAAATTCAAAAGACTATCAAAAATTTTCTAACCAACGTATTGACTTGAAACTTTGTATACCTATTTGTATGAGATAATAGTCTCTAGTAGTAAAATATTTACGATAACAGCTCCACCTTTCGAGAAGTCACGGACTTATCAAACCACCTTTGTATTGAGATTTAACATAAATTAATATTATCTTTAATACATAGTTAGTTTATTATATTAAAAATTACATATCGTGCTGCCATGCTGAACTCCATATTCGTCTCTTGAGCGATTATTAATGTAGTCGGTTCTGTTAACCGACACAAATAGCTCGCTGTTGTCGACTGAAACAATATCAAGCTCCCCGAAGGCCCTTGCGATTGCCGTAACTTCAGCGTATCTAAGTGGTTGAATTCAGTCCAATAAGTAAAGCAATCTTGAAAGACTATTAAGTATCTAAAATGATTTTTAATCGGTGAAAATTCTGTCAAATTTCACTACTTTTATGCCAAGTCATCTTCTCCGCCCTGCTTATGAGATTTGATATAAGTTCTAATAGCTATGAACACAATTATTATTTTTTCATTACATAACTTATTTAATACATTTTGATTAAATAAAATTTTGATTTCAAAAGTTACAAATAATGCATGAAATTATATGAATTTTATGATTCAACTCGGTTCTTATATATATTTTGTGATTAGGGTGTATAATTATTTTACTGTAGGAAGTTTAAATGTTAAATTTAATTACATATTAGCACACGTATTGACTTAAAATTTGATTTGTCAAAATTTTTGTTTTTGAGAGGCATTGAAAAGATTCACCAATGTTTTAGTATGATCTATTAGAAAACACTCTATGTGTTCCAGTCAAACCAGGATCTAAACATGTAGTTTTTTCTTTTTGTAAATATACAACGTAAAACGTGGCAAAAATTCTTATGAACCATATGTGATGGCGAAATGCATATGTCAGATTTTTAAAATTGAATGGATTAACACAACTCTCTTATAACGTAAAAAGTAAACGGGTCACTATGCAATTCTGAGAAAATCTATTCTTTTTTAAGAAATGCTGTCTATCTTGTAGAATATACGTCAAAGATTCTTCTATATTATTCAAACAAATGTTCACAGATTTTATTTTTCTCAAACTAAACTTTACGTATCGTAATGGCTGATGAGCATAATGTACAATAACGGAGTCCAATTAGATATGTTAGAAAATTAGTTTGGGTTTGGTGTATATTGAATAGAAGTTTTATTAGAAACAATTTTGTGGCAAATTTTACTTGTTAAAATTATTCATTTTTGCCACTAAAGCACTTTTTCAAAAAATCAATATATTTAAAAAATCGTACATATACTTACCATTTTCATGCATTGTTTTGTTTAAAAGGGAAGGCAACAAAAAGGTTTATTTTGAAACTATTACTGGTAAGCTTAGATACAGATTGGTAAATGATGTATATTTCAAGAAAGAAATCAGAAAAATAGTTAGACGGATAGTAGTCTCATCATACCATTTATTTTTTTAATTTACATTTTCTATAAAAAATTAAAATTGATTTTTAAAACTAATGTCGCACTATGGCAAAAAATTTGTTTAAATTTTCTAAAAATATATAGCTGTATTACTTTATATTTTATCCATTGTCGATCCTTAAAAAATCTTAATTGTGATACAATCTATTCATAATATAATAATTATAAACTAACCTCTTATTTATAAACTCAGTAAATAATTAAGATTCTACAGATATTCGGGAACGCCACATTTCTAAACAGCAAAGCTTTTAAGCGGTGCTCCTCGAGTAGAAGTATAACGCAGTAATACTCATGGCAAAAAAATACGAACAAAAGTTTAAAACAGACGGAGATCCCTGTACAAATAATTTATACACAAAATTATGTATATTTGTAATAAAGACAATCAAAAAAACATATATATAAAATGATACGGTAGAATAATTTTTCGTTTTTATTGTCTATGTGATTCTTAATTCTAAATTGTTACGTACATATTTACAAAGGCAAATACTATACTATCTTAATTATCATTCCTTTCTTAGCAATATCAGTCCATGAGACTTCTATTCTAAATCTTTCACTTCTTTTATCGCACGAAACGCAATGTGAATGAATTAAAAAGTTCGCACATAAATTTTCGACGACTTAATACTGAGATTTTTCGAGATCCGTGCCTTTATCATAGGGATTCGTTCAGTGCCTGCTAACAGCGTTAGTCGAATTGTTTCCAAACTCTGCAACGAAATAAAGTTTAGAAGCATTAATTATATGAGGATTTAAAGAATTGAAATAATTTATGTTAGAAGTGTTTTTAAATTGTTAGGGCAATGCAATTGAAAATCAAATCAAAATTTATATGATTATAAGTGTGTAATGATGAAATATTGTACGCGAAATCATTTTAATATTTTATACCTATTTTTATATGTAACACTATAAAATAATTCGAAAAATTAATTCTAATAAGAATTGTTTTAAATGTATTACTTAACAATGATTAGAATATCTTGAAAATAAATTTGTTTTAATATAGTCATATTATTATTTAATTCCATTAATAAAAAATATATAAATATAAGCAATTTATAAACCTTTAAGATAATCTTTCAGCTCATCCTCGCTAAAACAGCATCGTAAGTCGATTGGTTTAACACCTTGGAAAATTGTGACCACGCTTGGCTTCAAATTATAAAATATTAGTGGTTGGCCCCTTCTTGAGAAATCTTCAATAAGGCTTTTAATACCCTAAAAGAAGCAGAATATTATTGTTAGTTTACTAATAATTTTACTTAATATTAAAGGCTTTAACTTCTATGGGTCAAAGATCGTATAATCTATAGCTTCTTGGAATTTAAATTCCGTATAAGTTGTATTGATAGTATTCTTCTAATATTAAACGTTTTTATTTATGTACAATTATAAATAATGGAGGAACATCAGACTTTAATATTTTATCCTATACATCTATTTTTACCCGTTTTCGTCAAGTTCACATAAATAATATTTTTCATTTTTTAGTTATCAATGTACAATATATCCACACTGCGACTATATCAAACAAATCAATGGAAAAATATTCATGCAGTATATATAACTTTCGCCGATCTCAGCATATAAGCGAAACCTAACTTAGCGGTGGTTTTGGAACTATTTATTAGAAAACAAAAAAATAAACCAAACGAGTGCATCAACCAACCTTGGCGGCAGTGAAGTCCGCGGCCTGTATGTGCGTGGAATCAATAACGACGGGCACGGCCGTTCCCTGCTTGGTACCCTGCTTGCTTATCATCGATCGGACGTACTCCACGCTCGGGAACACAAGGCTACGATCCGGCGTGATGACCAAATAATCCAGACCCTCGAGACTCTGTAGAAAAAAAAGGAATGCACCCGCTATCAGTCGTATATCGGGGACGTGGATAAGGTCGCCTAAAATTTTTTATCACGCATCTTTTTTATTACGTTCTCATCTCCTCATTTATTACGTAATTATTAATTATTTGTAATGGGATACATGTCATGAGTCATATTTTCTTTTATTTGTATGACATTTCAAGAAAACTCTGTTGATTCTTGTAATCTCGGAATACTGGTAATAATAATTGATTCTGCTTATTATTTATTAAGATTAATTAAATAATAAAAATAATCAACCATTAATAAGGTGAATTGTTAATTTATTAAATAAAAAAGTTTTAATTAGTTATAATCTGACGTAATTATTGGTATTATAAATTAACAAATGAAATAATTGAAAATGCATTCGCAATGAAAATGGTATTTTGCATTATGATATGTAAAATTAGACATTTGATATGTTCATGACCTTAAAATTACGAAAAAAAATTCATCGTGATGAATATTTGGAAAATTAAAATAGAAATAATCTGAAAAGATTGATGAATACTAATTTATTGGATAACAATATTACTTTTTTAACAATCGTATTTTTCAATCATTATTTCGATATTTTTGCAATGATTTTATGATTTGCCCTATCTTACATTTAGATGACCGTGTGATAAACTTGATACTTGACATATTTATTTGAAAACAATCTTAAATTAATATGTAAAGCATTTAATCTAATAAGAGAACGCGATTGAAATTTACCGTGGAAAATTATGTTTTGAATTTCATGGAACGGTTATCTTGTTTTTGCAAAATATTATAACGACCGAGTATACTTTTTAATTAATTTTAACTTTCTCAAATTCTTTCTCCATCGTCAATTGATTGACTTTTCTTAAAATACACTACGAGTGTCCAATATAATAATCGATCGCGATAAATATAGTTGAGAGTTACGAAACACCGAATTACATAAAACGTAAAATCGGATCCACAACGATCTTGTAGACTTTTTTTTTTTTTTAACGGATTCGAAGCAATACCGATGGCTCTATTTTAACTATAGACGGTAAGTTGTATACGTTGCGCCTTCAATTGAATTTTATATAACGATCGGATCGTAATTAAAACAAACAAAGAAACTTACCGTGGCTTTGCTGACACGGAGAGAAGGTCTTGCCGAACCGTAAAGTAGAAACAGCAGATTTATGCCTATTCCAATGACGATTCCAATTTCTAATCGCACGAATAGGCAGCAGAGGAATGTAACTATAGCAGGAACCAGATCTATTTCTAATGAGCAAAACGTCAATCATTAGTTATCGATCATACTTTCTTTAATTTCATTTATTGACCTACATATGTACGTAATGGAAAGCATATCTTTCAAAGAAAAATATACTCAACAGCATTACAGTTATGAACTATGCCACTGCCAATTGATAATTAATTCAGTATTATTCCCTTTCGCATAATAAATATTTATTTATTTACTTGATGCGATTATTCTTTAAAAAAAAATTATATATACATGCTATACAAAGTGTTCTACATCTGTACATTGTAACTGGTCTTGATTTATTTGGTTTAATTTGCTCAATAATATGTACTTCTTAAAAGAAAATTCAAACCTGCTTCTGTATATACTTATACAGAAAGTTTTATGTCTTTACTATTAATTTGTAATATGGATACTAATTCAATATAATATTCTATAATAAGTAATGGTAATCAGCAATTATCAAATTTGTAAAAAGACTACAATATATATATATATATATCGCTGTAACAAACATTAACATAATCTTCATTGAATTAATGTTGCATTATTCTGAATTAAAACTATAGTAGACTTTTAAGCTACATTTTTACAGTATTTTTGTTGCTGTTATGTAATAATTGAAATTAGCTCTGTACTTTACAAAAATAATCATCCGATTAGCACGCTACAACACAAAGTAATCGGAAATCATTAAAATAATAAAATGTATGAATTCATCTATGTCTACAGTTCCAATAACTATAATCACTTCATGGTAATAAATACTAAATTAATTAAATGTCAGAGAGAAAAAGTTTTCAATGAAATATAATAGAACAAAATTTATAACAACAAATTATTCTACACTGGATGTTTATTTTTATTTATGATTGATTCCATGCGAATTATTTCATATCTCGACAATTATCAAGCTGTGTGTATTTGATTTTGCATAAATTCTTGCGTAAATTTTTTAAACAATGTTAGCCTTTCTTTATCTTATTTTTATAACTTCATGTTTTGAAGTGTAGGTGTAGCTTATAAGTAGCAGCTATGGATTCGATGCGATGGTATCAAGAGAGTAATTGGTCTATATTATAGCGTATGCTAAAATTTATTTTTAATAAAGAAACGTAATATCAGACTGAGAACTGAAATAATGTAGTAGCATGTTCCGGTAAAATAATCTGATCGTTAACATGAAAATTGAAAAACTACACGTGTTTCTGACGAATAATTGTAAAAAAAATTACTCGTTACGTATAGAGAAAATTACATGAGAGAATGCCCTGCCTTTTCAAAAAATGTAACTATCGAAACAAAAAAAAAAAGAAGCTCCGCTAGAGTGTTTATTATTTTTTTAGGATTACGATCTTGACGCGCGATCGCGATATATTAAACGGCCGACAATTACTTCAAAGCAAAACCAGTATTCTTTGTCATAATCGGTTTAATGAATCGATATGCTCACTTTTCGTCCGCCACATGGGCTTAACCACCTGGATCTCGACCATGAACACGACGGCGGCAATGATGACTGCCGCGAGCGCCGCCTTGGGAATGTAGTAGAGGTAGGGCGTCAAGAATTGCAGCGAGACCAGGACGAGAATGCCGGTGTAGACGCCACCTAGGGTCGTCCTGACCTCGGACGAGTGATTGACGGCGCCACGGCTCAGACCGCCGCTGACCGGCATCGAGGAGACGAACGAGGACACGACGTTGCAGGTGCCCACCGCCAGCATCTCCTGCGTAGCGTCGATGGGCTTGCCCTCGGCTGAAAAAATATTAATGTATATGAAATAACAGGTCCTGTCCGATATATGTTCTCCGCATCGCTTCGCCATGAAATTCATGATGCAATCAATTGTACGGTGTATAGGTGAAGTAACAATGTCACTGGAATAATTTTCCAGACTCGTATTATTCAAGTGAATTATTCAATAATATATTATTGTAGGGTTTGATGAGGATAATTATGTAGAATTCAATTTTTTTAGTTTATCAAAAAGGCTTCGAGACCGATAAATTATATTTATTACTTTGCTTTATGTCAGTCGACGTAAGTTGAATTATTAATTATAGTCACAAGAATTGACTGACGGTCTTGACTTTGCGACCAAGAGGTCATTTTTGAAGACCTTTACAAGATGTTATTTTTTTCTTAAATAGGAATCTCTATTTTTCAATTCGGATGAGCAAAGTGGAAAATTCTATGTTTAGGTAAGTTATCATTCTGATATAGATCTCCTAAAATTATGAGAGGGTCAATCATGCCGTACTTATTCGTTGGCATCCCAAATATCTCGCAAAAATAAGGCTTAACGATAGAAGTAACTAAATGATAATGAGAAATAGAGGGATGTTAGTACTGGTAAGCCGGACATAACTAATAGGAAAGTATGAAAATCGGGTATTAGAAACATATTAAAATCACAGATACGCTTAATTTTCGCTGTTCCAAGCATAATTTGGTTTTCATAAGGTGTGATTGAGATAAAAAAATCGAGATAGCTCGTTCAGTTTCGACTAAATTCTTCGCGACATTTAAACGATTAAAACTGTATTTAGGGTGGTCAATGAAACAATAACTATTTAATGAATTAATAATAACTCAGATGTATAATAAAGAATTAGATGTTCTAGATGTTTATTATTTATTGAGTTAATAATTTATTGGAAAATGTTTGAGGCCAGAGTTTCTGGATTTCATGAGAGATATATTTGAAGAAACTTTTGTTATCCATTGAAATCCTTTTCCTAAATCATTTTATAATTGCCAAGATATAACATTCTCATGACCTTAGAAGATAAATGAACCCTGCATGTGTATGCTAAAGCTAGGGGTAGAATTTTCAGTTCTTTTTGCACCATCTAGGATTCAATATAGATTCTTATTAAAAAAATTAAAATTTACTTCAAATACAGTTAGAAACTGATATTAAAAGTAATATCAGGATCAAACTTTCAAAAGGTGTTTCGACCCTGTAATATTGTCTACGAACGACTTTTTTATACGACTCCGTCTTTCTGTTATTGTTACTTTTGCTACACACTGTATATCGCGAGACGCGCTGTCTCCGCTGTCTAGAAATAAATATATACCGCTCGTTCTTTTTTCGTGCCGGAGCGCGATAATGCAATCGTCGTGCGACGTATTAATAATATCAAAACTCACAGAAGGCCTTGGCGATTGCGATAGTCTCCAGAATACTGAGCAGCGGCACGACGATGCATCCCGAGCCCATCACCGACACCATGTCCAGGAAGTCGTAGGTGTCGTTGCCGATCTTGCCGTGGAACGGCGGTGGCTCGATCCCGGGCAGGCCCTGCTTCACGTGGCCGGTGAGAATGACGGGCGAGTTGCCGAGGTGTTCCTCGAGGAACCAGCAGGCGACCGCGCAGGAAACGACCACGAGGATGTTGCGGGCGGTCGATATCAGCCAGAGAAACTTCTCCAAGCCGCGCTGCCAGAGAGACGGCATTTTCACGTCCTTGGAGACCACCGGGATGTCCTTGACTTTCTGCAGAGAACACGCGTCGATCGATAAATTAGATTTTAACTAAGAGATTTTTTTCTGCGTTCATATAGAGTGTACATAATTTATCATATGAAATTCATCATATGTTCATTAGAGAAATAGATGATGTCGGTAGAATTGAGTTCGTCAGAAATTCAAAAATATATTTGAACAATTCCTCATATTTTTAATAAAAATATCATAAAATCGTATTCAATGCATATAAAATATTATGCAAAGTAATGATCAGTCTTGTATATACTAACCAAGGTCATTTTTGCAACAAAGCCAGTATACACTGCATTCCAGCTACCGATGAGAATTTCAGTTAAAATTTTTTAATATATTTTGTTCAATGTATGATTTAAAAATATATATTCAAGATAGATTCAAGTCAATTGACACTTATAATTGGTAAATCTCTTTATGAACACATTTCGATTTTCATTTTTAACTATTCGTCCATTCATTTTTTATTTTCAGAATACATTTTCTGTTCTATATGAATTCAAAAAGAATACATAAACCTAAATTTCTTTTGAATATTTGTTTTTTGATTTTTGTTGTCTCGGATTTATTATCTGGTTTTTGAAGAGAAAAGCTTTGTTTTTAATTATGAATGCAAACATAAATAAAAGTGTAAAGTGACATTCCAAATAAGCCATATTGTACGTTAACGCAGAGTATTAAATAATGAGAATGTTTTTCATTTGCATAGCTTATTAAACATTATTCCTTTACTTTATTAAACTAAAATAATCAAATACATATTGGAAGACTTCAATGGATTTATTAGATTAACAATTAATTAACAGTTTATGACATATTCATTATGATATGTCGCTGTAATCATAATTTATATACCCTTATTCTTTAAAACATAATGAATGATCAACCACAAAATATAAATTTTCATACCTCTTTCGAGCTTTAATGAGGTGTGTTAAAACAACAGATTAATGTGAAATACGATAATTTCTCTATAATTTTAATTGACAGATATGTAATTAGTTATGCCTAATTATATAAATATAGCTTGCGTCTGTATGCCGTAAATAAGTACGTTAATTAGCAACTTATGGCCAATTTACTGAAATAAAAAAATATCGCAGTCTATATTACTTATAAAGAAAATAATATACTTCACGCTATCCAACACAATGAACTCTGGCTATCAAAGTAAGTTTGACATTATTATCCAAAATCAAATGTAATTTTGTAAAATTGCAAAGAGCACGCTATCATATCTTATGCATATATCTCGTTAATTTTATACGGATTGCACATAAGGAGTTATTTTTATTGTGCCATTCGTTATATTCGATAACAAAGAAATCGGCCTAACATAATTACAATAGATAATCGTAACACATCGATGATAAAAAGTGTAATTTCCAGATATATAGCATATTTATAATTATATAAAATAACTTATGCAATTGATATTTCGTGATGGAATACAATTCTTCTTTTTTCAAACGTCATAATTTGAATTTCCAATCGAATTTAACATCTACACTTTAAATCTATGCTATCTTATATGTACCTCTGAATATAAGGTTAGTATATATGTTATATACGTATATAATGTTATTATGCTCCATTATATGTGTATGTTATATATATATATAGATATATGTGTAATGCGTTACCCGCAACAGCAGCAGGACGATCATGCAGACGAGCCCGAGGACCGAGTCCCACAGCCTCGTCTCGCCGATGTGCTCGAAGATGTTGCGCCAGACCTGGACGAATTTGCCGCCGCTGATGCTGATCCCGAGGATGTCCTTCACCTGGCTCGTCGCGATTATTATCGCGGCCGCGGAGGTGAAGCCGACGGACACCGGGCCCGATATGAAGTCTATCAGGAATCCTGAAATGAGATAGCGATATTATGGAGACGATTGCATTGTATCTTTATAGAGTGTATTATATAGATATCTTTTTTTGGACTCCACGTCGCAATATAAGTAAGAGGGAACGGATTGTTTGCTATCGACGTTGATGATTCTGATGTCGTGTGTAAGACCAGAATCAGTTTTTAATTTACTTCAATTTTAAACGAGAATTTTGAGATTAATCCGTTTTTTTAATTGATTTTTGTATTTATTGTTCATTTACTGGTTGTTGAAATTATTTATATCAATATTATTTGTATCTTTAGTTCATACTTAATATTTAATCCCTTTAACGATAATAAGAACAATCTTTGTTTTCTTGGACTTGGCGGAAATTGCTGGGAAACAAACATTTTTTTATCGTACAAATAAATGTTTTACGGATGTTTAATAAACCGAATAAACTTAAGTAGGCCGTACTTAATATAACGTTATTTCGGTTACCTATGTATCTTTAACGATTTTTCCTTCCTTTTGTTAATCCTGCTAACTGTTACGATTTTTGCTACTCTTCTCGAATATACGGATATATCATGCTCACTTTATTATGTATTAAAAAAATTACCAATAAAAAAATATTCTATAAACTAAATAGATACCAAACAAAATTTAGGTAACATTATGTTGATCGATATTATTCAGTTAAAGTTGTTAAAAATTTCGGTACATTTCATTTCTATAATCTCGCAGTAAAGTGAATTTCTCGAAAATAGGCGTCGCTCCAAATCGTAATAAATATAATGCTAAAAATTATTGTGTCTGTAGTCCTCAAATGTTTTAAAAACTATTGAATTTATTTACTGATATAGTATTAAATTCTTTGATTATAAGTATAATTGTGGATAATATCTATATATTGAAAGTAAACTTTTAGATTTAAATTAAAATCTTCAATTCATACATAATATGGCTTTACATATTTTACGATAGAACAAACATTATTATAAAATACTAATTATTATTACAAGCATAATTTCCAATCAAATATTTGCTAAGATATTAAATAAAATTCAATTGTATCACTATAAAGATCAATAATGGTACTTTTTTTATTTAGATTTTTTTCACGTTCCAAAGATATTATCCTGAGAAAATTCGAGAATAGATTATTACTTAGGAGAGACGTGAGATCGATATATAACAAAGTCATAACAAACGTGTTTCTTTTATATCTGGTTACTAAATCGTTTGTGCGTGAAGTTATAGCTTTCATTAAAAATTCGAAGCTTCTATTTGCATTAAATCTCTCTTATTTGTACTTGAATCGAAGTAAATAATCCGATATTTAAGTCAAATAAAAATATTTAAGTATTGTTATGACACGCGTTTTCACCAAAAAAATGTTGAGGGCTATGCCATATGAGATGCAGAATACATAGCATAATTCACTTTCCAACTTCCAATACGGCCTTCACGTTATATTATCCAATCTAGAAAAGACCGGCATGCTCGGCGTTCTTTAGCTCGAATTCTCTTAAATTGGCGCAAATGTGAACAAATAGAATAATTGGCTAATTAAATAAATTAGAATGGTAAAATACATTATTTCAGTGATACGTGCAAAACTGAAAACGCTCTTCATTGTTCATATATTGTAATTGCTTAATTAATAAGGTGTATGAAAGAGCTTGGTTCGCTGAACCCTGAAATATTCATCAATTATATATATATATATATATATATATATATATATATATATATATATATATATATATATATACTTTTCCATAATTGCGCTAATTCGGATTATTCCGTGCGTGTATATGGTTTGCTATTTATGTAATGATTATGATTACGTGAAGCCATTATGTAATGTCAAAAAATGCCTTATACAGTATATCATGTATGTAAGTGCGCTACTTATATATACAGTACTACAGTTTTGCATAATCCAGAAACGCATATACATAGATGAACAATTTTTTTTACAACGTGTCGAAATATCTGCTGAATTATCTGCAAGCTGCGTTAAGAATAGAATAGGTCTGATATATAGGAAATTGGAATTTGATGTATTAGCGAGATAATCGCTTAAACTTTTTGCTGGTAATGGCATTACCTCTCCGAATCCGTTAATAAAAAGTTCACCTCAACATGACCTTCAAAATTAAGGTCAAGGTCAACGTCGAAAATCAATCTCCGCGAATACGTCGATTTGACTCTTACTATTTTTTTCTTAAATATTTTTGTTTTCCAAAACGTTTTTCCAACGATTAATTTAACTCTTTTCAAACTTTTTAAACACTCTGTATAAATGTAATGTACCTTCCTACATCGCAGTTGCGCCTTACTTTCTTAATTAAAAGGATGCGAGAATTCTGTCCGAGTCTAATTATATAGTTAAAGCAGTTACTTCATGGATATATATAAAAAAAAAAAAATTAACCAACGGTTGAATTTGCATCAGTTATTAAATTATCCTAAATTTTATTACAGTGCTTTTAATATATCTCCTCATTGTGTCAAAATTCATAAAATTAACGGCTCATTACATACGCTCTTATTATAAGAAATGAAAAAATATAAGAGAAATATTTATATATCAGATAAATGCAAGATCAAACGCAGTTTTCAACAATATATAATATTCGAGTATGGAAACATTGCTAACTTTACGCTTCCTCTGATATTGCAAGGAGAGCGCACGAAATATGAATCACTCGGGTCGGTCCTGATTGAGCAAAGTAACGTTGATTATATTAAAAAGGAGCCTCGTAAAGCCTATACCGTTTTCCCATTTTCAAGATATACGAACTTTATACCTTATCAAATTTTTACTTTCTTGGTATTAAATTTATATTACTGTATGTGGTCAAAGAATTTTTTCCAATTGCCAATCTGCAAGGTCATTCGAAGGTCCACTTAATCGTTGCAAATTATAGAGCATATACTACTAAAGCAAGCATGCTGTGTTAAAAATGCGTTAAGAGTTATGAGAGAGAAAAACAATCTAGGTATCTCTTCTCGCTATCTCAATCTCGCAAAGGCTGCAGATACGTTTCCTACGAAACAGGTAGAAAATCTACATATATAGCTTTATTATCTCTCTCTCTCTCTCTCTCTCTCTCTCTCTCTCTCTCTCTCTCTCTCTCTCTCTCTCTCTCTTGCATTATGCTAAACTCGTCACAAGTTTCTGATTTAATGGCTTCCCCTATCAGTAGTATACGCTTTAAGTTACAAATAGAAACTCCATTTTTTTTTTATGTATCAAGGGGACAATCATTGTTCTTTGAATAAATCAACTGCAATTATGTCCAAAAATACATCTACTTTTTTAGTTACATTACCTATTGAAGTTACACATATTATATGATATATATAGGCAGGCGGTAAAATGATTATAAATAATTCTTATTACTTATACTTAGACTTCCGCGGCTTCCTTGCACGTAACTTCAATTGATAATATTTAAACAATTACACATTTTCGACAATATCTGCGCACTTAATATTTTTTACATCAAATAGACTCATATTCTAAAATTACTATTTTTAAATTTTAAAGTTCCTTGAAATTTTTTAAAAATAATTTATTATCTGGAAATTTCATTTATATTCAAGCATTTCCAGATTTATTATAAACATTATTCACATGTATCTTAAGAATAGGAGAGCGGTTGGATCCATAATATTTAAGGGATTTAGTTAAAAATATGTAAGGGTGTAAAAGTTGGCTTTTTGAAGCTAGAATCAGGATACAGAGGGGTCAGGCGAAAAAAATCAATTCTGATATAAATAAAACCATTTTTTACAATGTAACGAGCACGTGAAAACAATTATAATTATAAGCTCAATTCTCGTAGTTATCTTTATGTTCAGCGTAGGACATATGCCAACGTTAGGGCAAATATCTTCAAGCTAAACTAAACAAAGAATTTCAAATAAAATTAATTTATTTTTCCTAATTAATATCTCAAAACATGCCATGTCTCAGAGAATCGCCCAATGTTATTACGACAGTCTCGAAAATATTCGGATATGGTAAGAAAAACTAAAATGTGTAAGTCCATATATAAATCGATTTCATATATTAATAAATTTTACATCACTGGAATCGCTATAAAAAACAACTTTAAGATGATTATTCGAATGCTGTAACGTAAAATGTCGTTAAACATTAGTCGGGAAATTAATTATTTACCTCCTGAGACTTACCTCCCTCCCTTCACTCTTGTGCAAAATGTCTCACGAGGTAAATAACGAACTCCCACACCAGTGACGAAATACATCATTGAGTACAATTTTTAGGTCGAGGAATTTATTTAAAAAGTGCTTTCTATTAAGGTGAAATAGTGTTATGCTAAGAGTGCAATATTCCAGGTGCGACTATAAATTTAACGTGCGATGGTGATAATACAAAATAAAATTTGTGATATTTCAGTTAGATTCTATGGATAAAAAAATAATTACATTTATATAATTAAATAGCAATACAAAACAATGAATAGAAGTTAGTTTGTATTCCTAAACAGTAGACAAAAGTTTAATTTAAGTTTATATAGACAGCAAAAATTTTCTAAGTTAATATACAGTAAATTATTTATGAAACTTATGAGCTTGCTTAAATTGTTATTATATATATATATATGATAAATTTATAAAGGAAAGTCCAAGTTGAGAATTGCAAAAGAATTACTGCTTACTGTTGTTAATTGTCATATTCACTATGCATTATCTTGCTCAGATATTATAAAGTATGTATAATTTATTATAAACTTCCGAATCTTTAGAAATTTGTGGCATTAAATTTTTTACATGCTGCGAACTATATGTTAATGTAATATGATTTTAAAAGGAAAGAATACGGGAAAACAAATGCAATTTATTTATGATTATATGATTTATTCCAACAATCAACATTAAATTTTTCAAAATCTTATTTATCTTCATATAAGCTGATTTACAATATTTAAAAATAAATTACATAAAGTATTTTTCGTTCATTTACACTAATTAACACAAAATAAACAATATACTAATTTATCATTGACTCAATGATTGATATAGCTAGGCTTATAAATGCAGTCATAACGTTTTACATAGTAAGGCATTGTCATCTTTTTGCATTATTAAACTATAGGTCATTATAGTTAAAATAATATATCATATCACATAAATATACTGAAAAATTTTATCATACAAAATACATAATCATGCTTAAAGTATAAATAATAAACGAGTATCACAAAAAATAATATAGAAAAATTATGACTTTAAATATAATTAATCCTAATCTGTTATAAAAATAATTCGCATGCGATTTGATTTATAACATAATGCATTCAAATAATTATTGATAATAAAATATATGGAATGTCTCTATTTGAACAAAATAATATCAATGCTAACTTTATAAATTATCACAAAAATAACTTTTAATGAATTTTACTTTTGCTAAGAATTAAGAATATGATTCCATAGCCTTTTCACAAATGGCTTTTAACTCTGTGAGCTTATATTTATCAGCAGCAATAGAGAACTGTCTTAAGAACTTTATTAACTTCTTAATTCTTCCAGTATAGAAATATCTTAATAACTGCTCTACCATTTCTGGTTCAAAATCATTCATTTCATGTTCCTTAAGGTTATTTTTCATTGCAAACATATCTGCAAAAACTGAGCTTCTAGCTGCTAAAATTGTTTTATGAGTAGGAAATACATGATCTTTTACAAGAAGATTAAAATCTGTAAATTGCTTATTTATCCAGAGACTTTTAAAATCATCTGCTAGTTTATTCTTATATGTTTTAAATTGGACGTGAACTCTAAAAGATAGCGTTAGCTCATCTTCTGGTATCATACGATGATACCAATACTCATCATCTCTTATGTGACTTTTCCTTAAATAGCCTAAAAATTTAAAACCTTCCTTTTTAGGAAACTTTTTTGATAAAGCAAGTCTATATGAATGTCCTGTTAATTCTACGATATAAGCTCTGAACTCTAATGCAGCTTCTGATTGTTCATATGTTAAGGTATGAGCATACACAGCATAAAATACTTCGTTATCTTGCTTTAATCTCTCTATTCTAAAATACCATAGCAAATCGTTTGAAACTCCAGCTGAATAAATCTTTGAATTAATATAACCTTCTTTATTTAGTTTACAAGAACTAAAGTTTCGAATGTTCCATAGACAGTATTGTATTTTAAGAGTTATCTCTTGAGTATGAGCAATTTCAGTTCGGTACTTCTCATTTTCATCGTCACTCTTATCATAATGCTGAAACTGATTAAATTCTATAGCCGACCTTACTGGTGATGAAGATCTGCTACTTGATTTATCGTCATCAAATAAGTCACTATCATTACTAGCACTACTATCTGAGGAATCATCAGATGCTATTCGAATATTTTTATTAATATACTTTGATAGTGATTTTGGTGGTGTTGAGCATTTTACTATGCCATTGCTATCTAAACTTGCACTGCTGTCAGATTCTGACATATTTCTAAGATAAAAAAAATATTTTAAGTAAGAAATTTGTAATACTTACTTATCAGTAACATTAATTAGACTAAATTATCTTTTATTTTTAAATTGTAGTGTACATATTGTTTGTAAATAAGCAAATGTGTTAACCTCAAAAATAAGCAAAAGAATTTCTTAACAAGTTCTATTTTAATATACGGTTGAGTAGTATTTATATTTAAAACATATTGTCAATATTATAAACATTATATTTAAAAGAAAGCATATAAAAAATAAAAAAGTACTTTAATTAATGCTTATTTTCGCGTTTAACTTGTATGTAATGTAATTATGAATATCTTGACTTTATTAATAAACATTCCACTTAAATACCTTTTATGAGTTTAATTTATGTCACGAATATTTAAAATATGTTTATAACAATTTTGTTTTATAATATCTTTATAAAAATACGTAATTCGTATCTCCTTATATATATTTATATAGCAGTAAAGAAACTGTCACAGTAATACACGAACTGATAAGGAAAGATACAGCCAGCCAGAGATGGATATTATCAATAAAATATTAACAATGAATAAGGGTTAGTAGAACGTTAAAACTATAGCAAAACCACAGTTAAACCCTATTCTTTTAACGCGCTCTGTAGCGAAAGTTGGCGAATGCAAAATATTATGCCCTCCATATTATGCTGTGAAGCGCCCTGCGTGGCTGCGTATGCGCATCATTGATCACTTGATCAGATGTAGATGGGCGTGCCGCGTTTATGGAATTTAAAAGAATCCTGCACATATCGGCATATATATTTATACCTTTGTGCTGTTTTATAAAATAATATTATTATTAACATTAAGAACAATTAAAGAATATGATTCAGTCAATTATAATGTTTATTATTATATTATGAAATTTCTTATGTTACGAAAATAATTAGAAATAATTGCGTATTATTGGCTGTAAATAGATTTTATTTTGCCTGATCTTGATCATAGGTCGCCCAGAAAATATTTGTCAAAATGTAAAAAAAATTCTTTCTGAACATCTAGTTTTTCTTATTACTGTAACAATGTTAAGTATAGATTTTTCATATTTTTCTTGTTTTTTTTTTCATCACCGATGCGGCTCCCGCGTAATAACTTATGTTTAAGCATATGGATTTTCAAAAATTATATTCTCATATTTTAATTATTTGCCCGGACAATTGCAATCTTAAACAATATAGATGTGCTTTATTAAAGCTTGAAAAACTCGTATTGTCAATTACAACGGTAGCATGGTAAAAACTGAGATGATAAAAACTCCCTATATGTTTTTACAATCCGCTGCAAATTAATCGTGTTATATTGTTTAATACGAAGACTTAAGATCAAAATCGATCACTTAGGAGTGGAATGTATGATTTCGAAGAGGTCATCAAAATTAAATCATCCTCAAAAGTGAACATATTTAGCTTTAGACCATTAATATTCATTCCAATCTCCGAGGTTATACATATACGAGAATTTCGTCCAGCATAAAATGAAAAAGTAGTGACGAAAGCGGATCAGACTGCTTAACCCCTACAAAAAGGGTAAATCTTATCAGAAATCTCAATTTCGTATTGTACGACCGCTATATACTTATCCTAGACTTCTATAATATATTTGATAAAGGAACACATTAGTTAACTAATGGAATCCGAAACTTTAGTCATATCGAATACTCTGCGAAAAATCTTGTACGATCGATGGTGGCATTTTATTTTTACATCTTATTAATTTTGCAACCGCCGAGACTCGTTGCTTCTTGTCCAATCTATAAATAACCGTTAATCAAATTGCAATAATCTTATGAATAAAATTAGGAATTGCACTAGATCTTATCAGAATCTATACGTCCACCTTATTATGACGCTCTTGGCGCAGTTACCGATTTATTTATGCGACAGATTTTGGGGTTTCGCAAACTTTATCCTCCTCCCAGCCCATCGAGTAAATTTAATTTAATTCGAAGATATTTCGCTTCCATGCTATCCTGGCTTCCATGCATCTCTCTATCTGCATTGGTTCTAAAAGAATTATTACACCTCGGAGCCCTATATACAAGTTTCGCTGTTGCCACATTAATAGAGATTTTTTGATTTTTTAAAAGTATATTTATTTATGATCACTTGTTCTCAAATACTTAATGAAATTTCTCGTGAAATATCTTGATTAAAATGTCAAATAAATTGTACGGAATTACTGTACTGATAAGTGCACATTTATCTGTTATGAATTTCCACGTGCTTTCAAGTCTCCAAAATATATAAAAAAATACTTGATTAATTTTTTTTTATTTTAAAGTAGATTAAATTTACTAGAGCTCGAACTTAAATGCCAGTTATATTTATTTTTCTGGCACTTTTAAGAGCACACATGAAAAAATTGACTATACGGCTACCGATAATTTAAATATCCGGAATTTTTTTAATTTTTTACTTTATATTTATACTAAAGATTCAAGCTTTTAATTCTTATAAAATGAATACAAATAATTTTATTTTCTAATTTTCTATAATTTTTTTAAACTGCTACAATGGAGATCATTTAGCTACCTTTTTCATTGACGAACCTTACGCGAGCAGAACAGACCTCATTGAAATATTACTCGAAAAGGCGAGTCCCTGTGGATGCTAGAAGACACGTGGAGAATATCGGTTTATGGTCCTAGAGTGGCATAGCCACAAAATGAAAGGGGTTTTTTAGTCGGTAGTCTACGTTGGAGAGTCCGGTACAAGGTGGTATAAGGTAGGAAATTTTTATTACCGTATGAGTGCATGCGTACAATGCCAAAGAAAGAGGAAGGACCATTTCGATTAAACAAGAATATCAATGTTTCAACATTGAACGAAATGCTCGCGTCGAGAATTTCAATTTCTAACGGAGTCAAAGCATATTATATATATATATATATATATATATATATATATATATATATATATATATATATATATATATATATGAGTGCATAACATCGGTGCGATAATTATATATAATTTGCGAGTTAAACTCATATATCAATTTTTATTATTATGTTTATTGAATCTTTATTATTATTTTATCAATATTTCGTTCCACATGATAGCAATGTGTGTGTGTGTGTGTGCGCGCGTGTGTGCGTGTGTGCGTTTCTTTTAAAAAATATTTAATTTATTATTTGAAACTTGTACTGTGTATGTGCAAATAATAATCCTTTTACAAAAGTATATTCCTTTCTTCATCAATAAATCTTGTAACTATAGACATTAGGAAGTTGTTAAAAGAACAACGTTTATTGAAAAGATAATAAGACTTATATAAAAATCTGCTTGTGAAGCTTTTAAAGATTCATACCAGTCACCGGACCATGGAATGTAACCGATGATGCTATTAATAGAGCGAGAAGAAAATTCTTTTCGGACGAGATGTCCTGGATTACTTGGTAATACATTATGCGTATATATATATATATATATATATATATATATATATATATATATATATATATTATGAGTATGAGTATAGTTGATTGAAACTGGGGGCATATTAATAATATTTAAGTTATTCTCTTGGGCGCACGTTTAATTTTTTATTTATGTTTCATGTTTGTTCATCAAGTGAATTTTTAAATTATTTATTTCATTAAGCGTGCAAACAATTAATAACAAATATCATATACACAATTAAAATATCAGAATTTCAGAAGAAAACATCTGAAAAGAAGGCATTTAGTTTTATAAAACTGACGATTGAAAAGAAAACTGCATCTGATTTACAGGTGACAGTGTATTGAGTCATGCAAAACGGTAAATAAATATAGCTGTTTAAAAATTAAATAAGATAAAGTATATACCAGAGTATATATATATATATATATATATATATATATATATATATATATATACATATAGATATATATAAGAGAATAAGATGCAGTCAGTCGTTAGTTATGCGCGTCCATTCTTCAGACTATATAATTATAATAATATTATTTGTTGTAACCACTAGAGCAAATCAATTATATATATATATATATATATATATATATATATATATATATATATATATATATATTGATTTGCTCTAGCTCTATATATATATCGCATATCTGGACAATTTTATCTTTATTTTATAAACAGTGCAAAAAATAACTGCAAATAGATTTGATGCCAAATGTACTAAAAAAGTTTTTGTTTGATTAATTAAGTTATGGGATCAATGAAAAAAAAAATATATATATATATAGTATAATGCATTGCATCTATAATATGCATTTATAAATATCCTAATAACGATTTCTTTATTTTGTCCTTTTAGTTATTTTTGTATACCAACTGTACAAAAAAGCTCTTTATAGTAATACTATACCTCAGAGCTCGGTATTTTTAATTATCGGCGATCGTAAAAATTTCGCGTCGACTATTGTTTGAGCGAGATATATCCTGGCGACAAGTTTTATTTCGAATATCATATCATAGTGCGCTCGTCAATTAGAAACTAAACTAGCATAATCATTGTATAGTTATTCAAATAAAATACCGACAGAGTGAGCATTATATTTACGAGCGCATATGTACATAGATGAGATGGAGAGGGAGAGATGCGAGTACGTCGTCGAATGTAAATAATTTCCTGGAGCTAGAGGAGATTGAATACTTTATAAGGACTATTGTCTGCTTCAGAATGAATATCTCCAAGGACTGTCCTTCGATGCATTTTTTAAACAAAATTTAGACAATTTGCCCCATGTCCGAAATATCGGCACAGTAATTTCTTTCTTTTCTTTACCAGAGATTTTTTTAACTCTTGATATTTATCCAGTTGATCGACGTCCCGCACGAGGCAAATCTTTTTTATATCGTGGGCATTCAAAGGACTTCTGCGACATTTTCAACGAGTTAGCGCAAGAAATTTCGTTTGCAGCTAAAAATCCCAAAACAAACTGTTTGCTCGGCAAAGTTGGCCAGCGTGAAATACGACGAACAGAAAAATGTTGACTGATGGTAAACAGGCGTGAGGACGATTACACCAAACAAATGCTAATGTTTGTATTGTGCCATAATTTGACACGGATATTAATGAAGCCTGTGCCAACCAAAAAGCGCAGCCAAAATTATCGGATCTGATACAAGTGTTTCTTTTAAGTAACCACTTTTCAGCAATTTTAGATCGTTTAGAATATTTGATATTTTTTATTTATTTTATTTATAAATATAATCGTTTACATTATTATCCAGTCCCCGTAATATATATATATATATATATATATATATATATATATATATATATATAATTCCAAACGTTATGTACTTTAAAATTGGTGAGCATTAAGGGGGTCGTAGAATATCCTAGAATTAAGAATATAATGAACCGCTAACTACATGTCCATTGTCTGTTTTTTTTCAGCGTTATTGATCGAGGAAAATTATTCATTGAAATAACATATAATTGCATTTTAGCTGTTTCTTTAAAAACGTAATAGTCGAATTAAAATGTATAGAAAGAAGTTATTTGCTTAAAATTTATAAGAGACTAATTAAAAGAAAAATTATAAAATCTGGTCTTATAATTTATTATTAAATAAATTAATTTCTACACATAAATATATCATAATTGTTATTGTTAATTTTTTTTCGTCCTTTTGCGCAAATGTAAATAAATAATTTCCTTTAGGAGCTTTTAGATCTAGACATGTAGCCATCCGGGCGCATCCGGGTCTCGCGCAGCGTCACGGATTGACTCTGATTAAACGAATCCCCATAAAATCTAAGGCGTCACTTAGAAATTATATTGAGTAAGAAGTCGTTTTTAAATACTTCATGATAAATACATCTTGATAAAGATTCATTTTTCACAATGCTACACGTATCCAAATTGTGGATACATTTTTTCATTCACGATCCAGGCAAACGTCGTATATATTATACGTTCCGTTCCTTCGCAACTCATATAGCAACAGTCGCTATATATATATATATATAATGGCTTCTTTATCGACACTTACCCAACTGCAGGACGCCCATCAGCAAAGACACGCAGCCGGAAATGAAGGTAAGTAGAACGGCGAAATCGGCGCCCAGATTGGACCTCTCCAGCGTCTCGCGGGTCATGATGGCAGCGATCGCCGTGGGGCCAACGGGGACATCTTTGCACGAGCCGAAGATGGTGTAAACGAAGCAGGCCATGAACGACGAGTAGAGGCCGTACTGCGGAGAGGAGAAATTCAAAGATATTATATTTTTTTTTATTTTTTAATTTCATACTTTATGTTAACACTTGATAGAGATTTCTCGTGTATTTATCTATATTAAAAACTAATTCGTGATTATTTTTGTTTATCCTGACATATTTAATATTTCGCTGTGTTTTTTTTTTTTTTTTTTTGAACGTATTATTTGCATCGATACCATCTATGAATTCTCGTATGTAATATCGCAAAAAATTTTTATTTAAAGTTATTTAAATGAATTAAACGCGCACACTGTATGTATTATAAATAAAAGAAATTAAGAATTTATTGGATACATGGAATTGGTGATTAAATTATAAGCTTGAAAGCTCGGATCAAATTGTAGGATGGAACGCGCATATAAAGTTAAATTTTCTTATTTATATAAATGTATGAGGACGCTTTCAGGAGCGTCGCACTGACAAGCGATACTGCTATATATATATATATATATATATATATATATATATATATATTTGCGTGCCCGACATTATATTTCAGTTCCAACGATATCATCTCTACATGACCGAAAAAGAATTTTCAAGCACTGCGATGATGCACCGAAAAAAGCGGGTACTATATCTTTCTCCGACGTAGCTGATTGTTATATGTCGATACACATACATACATACGTACACACATGCATATATATATATATATATATATATATATATATATGCAGAAAACACGTGTGGGCTGAAATAAATTTATTGTCGCACGAGATAAGGAAAACAAGTGTATATTAATGTACATTATACACAATTGAAGGAGGCCAAATTCCTTCCGAGACACTTGTATGCCGCAGGATATGATTAAAATTTAAAAAATTTCAAAGCTACGTTAATCTGAAAAATATTTGAATTGCCGTTGCTCTCGTCTGGTTTAGTATATATATATATATAGCTTATGAATTCTTTCTTCATGTTAAATACTGGATAAAATAGTTTTAAGGAATCCGTCGTGTTTCCTAATGCGCGACAGCAGCATAGCTACATTATATCAATGTGTGTATGTGTGTGTGCGCGTGTGTGTGTGTGGTCATTTTTTAGTTTGGAAAATTCAATGAAATTTGTGAAAATTTTATTTCAATTTTTTGATCCCTTTCAATTACGATCATATATATATATATATATATATATATATATATATATATATATATATATACCATTGACATTAAATACAGTCAATATTTCATTTAATATAAATTTTATGTTATCTTTGCAAAGTCTTCACTTTCGTATATGGACGCTGCGTAAAAAAAGGAATATCTTGTATACAAATACTGCTCGCAAAACATATTTTATTTGAAATATATATATATATATATATATATATATATATATATATATATATATATATAATATATATTTTTTCTAATTAATCAATTTTCCATACTGAACAATTAAATGCAGTCATGCTATTATTGAAGTTCTTCCTGCTAGGAAGTAAACACACGATTGTATTTTTCACTAATATCAGTTCAAAAAAAAAATATATATGTATTGTAATTAATATATCTGAGCCTTGATCTCCTTTTCAATCTTTTTTTACTTTTTGTCAGCGACCAGTCGTAAATCTCCGCCGTTAACGTTTGTCTCGAATAAGGAAGACTATGTAAATTAATCGCGACAATAATCAGATAACTGTTCCTTTTTTTTTATTTTAATATATGTATACTATGTATAGACTGTTGCTGGACATGCAATTAACAAAGATACATGTGCGCTTATATTTCATTCTTTCATTACGTACGACAATATCTATTAATATACTATACCGATCTTATCGCGCTTTTAAAGTTTCGATTAAAATTTGATGTATACAGCTTTACGGAATGGCCTTGAAATTTCATAATAAATCTTTAATATGATTTCAAAAAATAAATAAATAAATAAAATACTAGCTAAAAATATATATTTTGTATAGTATTTTTCTATTACTAATAAATTGGTGTATTGTCCATCCATATTTACAGTATTTATCATTTTATGCATAAATTTATATAAAAAATTTTAAATAACTTTTAGATTCTTGATACATTTTTTATTTAATTCTATACTGTAATCCGTAAATTTCATAAATTTTTAGATGAAAGTTTATACTATTATAATCCATAAAATTGATGTAAATCTGAATTTGATATAATTTTTTTCGCATATTTTTAACAGTTCTACCGAACACGAAATTGGCATGATTAAAATTTTCTAAATAATAATGCAAAATTAAAATAATTTTGAGAATGTTAGTATATTAAGTATGGATGGCATTCTTGTAGGACACGATTCGCACATTCTTTCTAGGGTGTAAAGTAGCACTTTATTCAATATTCACACTTTCCCGTCCGTTTTGTCATACGAAATAATCCGGGAAATCATACCATCATCGTGCATGAGACCAGCGTCGAAAGCGCATTTTACGCCCATATTGCAGAAAACAGTACTGTATAATATTCATGATTATTATAGAATATGTATATCATCGGAGAAAATCGCGGTAGATACAGTGGACAATAATGACTGACAATAGTAAGAAAAACTCTTCCGCTAAAGTCTTTATTCACGTTTCACCTGCAAGATGTAGCGGAAAAGAAAAATTTGGTTTAATTTCGCAATTATGATGCCCGGCGTGGCAATCATTCGATCCAAGCAATACTAAAATAATAATTTTCCAACTCGAATTGTCAACATAAAATATTCCAAGCATATATTCACGCTTATTTCTGAAAGTAAACAAGAAATTAAAAGTCCTAATCAAAATCTCTTGCGTTGAAAAATCTGTTTCGAGCGAATCGTATGTGTTAGCGATGTGATTCGATATAGTGTCACTTATCGAGAAGTCGCGACTTGTCCAATCGTTCAACTATTATACGAATAAAAATTACGCTAGAGGCATTTTTTTTACTACTATCAGTCACTATTCAAAATTACGCGTACAACTGTTCACGAACTTAACATGGTCATAATTTTAATTTTCTCTTTATTAAAAACAAAAAAAAAAATAAGATTTTGATCCTACTTAATATCAATATTGAACAGACTACTCATAAGCCCTAACTTAGAAACATAGCAGAACAGCACTTATTTTTATAGTTTTTATCAACCAAAATACTCTGAAAATAATTTTTTTTAAATTAGTAATAATAGCAGGTAGAGTATTTTTAATCCTTAAATAAAAAATATCAATTCTGAATTAACTACAGTATTAATTAAGTACGAACAAAATTGGAGCAACTTTAAAAACAATGATAGTAATTTATAGATTTTTAAAATACTACACTTACTGAGATTAATTATTTCTTTAAAAAAGGCTCTGTTTCGAAAGAATTTTGATACACGAGTACAAGAACTTGTTTTTTGTATATTTGTTCTTTATCTTCCACAGCATTTGCTTCATATTCTTTATTCTTGTCGCAAAGTTTTTAAAGATTTTTTTTGTCGTGACTTTACATATGCTGGCTGCTCTGCGATCGTTTGTTTTGGCGCGCTTTTCTGTATTCAAATTTTGACTTTCTCCGTGTGTTCTTTTATATATATATATATATGTTAATATCAGATGCAAAAGATATTACTATGAAAATTAGGTTTGTAAAATATCACGTTATGAGCGACTATTATAAAAGCATTGTAAAAATATCTGCATGTGCGCACGAATTACCTGAGAAATCCTCCACCAACAAAAGCAATCTATGCTTCAAAGGAATTTGGCGTAGAAAAAAAAAAGATTATTAAGTGACTTTTACCGTCACGATAAACAATCATAATTGACAGCATAGTTGTGAAAATAACGAATGATTGCGACCGAATTTGTAAAATTCGGCTCGAGACGGGGGGGGGGGCATCGACGATCTTATCGTATCTTTCGTCGTTGTCTGCGCGACTTTCCTCGATACCCCACCGCCTCGAGCCGAATTTCACAAATTACAGTCGCATTTTTCATTATATCCGCAATTATCGAGCAAATGACGACTGTTCGCCGTGGCAAGGGATTCGCCATGAATAAACAACACCTTTCTTCTCTCGCTGAATTAAGTCACGAGTACGTTGACCGCCAAATCGTGGTCAAATCTTTACCGTCGCGTTACGCGGCGATGCGCGGAGTTCTGACGATCGTACCTTAGCTCGACGCCCCGCTTTTAACGTTTATAGAGCACGTTCGAGACTTCGCGCTGCCTCGCGTCCAAAGCTATAGTGGATGATAGATTTTTTTTTGGTCGCTCGACGACTCAAATACTATAACGCACTTCGAATACACCGCGCGTGCGTAAGGCCATTTAAATTTTTTATTTCAGAGCGTTCGACAAAAAAAGGGCAGATCCCGTACGTTATTGGCGAAGGGGGTACAGTGAGACTGAGCGGATTTTTTTCTCTTTGGCCAATCTAAACGCAAGGATACGGATGCAAATTAACCGTGCGTTTTTATCGATGGTGCAATTCGCGAGCCGCGCTACGCTTTTCACAGCCGTAATAAAATCTTGCACATCGGTTATACGTTTGTAAATCCGTTGTTATCGTCGCGTAGCAGGGTGGATACGCTACTTCTTCCTATCCGCCCTTCGTACAGATAACACAGCGGTGCAATAAATAAATAAATACATAAATAAATAAATAAATAAATAAATAAATAAATATGTGTATGCACAAGAGTCGGAACTCGCGTTGTCGCTCACCTGTAGCGGCAGCGCCGCGACGTTCGCGTAGGCGATCGCCTGTGGTATGACGGTGAGGCCGACGGTGAGGCCGGCCACCATGTCGCTGACGATGTACTCCTTACGGTACTTGGGCAGCCACTCCAGTATCGGTATCCTCTTGTAAAGCAGCTTCTTGCGGCACATGCCGCGTATACGACCGTCCAGCCAGCTGCCGCAGGCCGTGCAGATCGACTGGTGATGGCGGCCCGGGTCGCCAGAGTCCGCGTCCGGATCGCCGTCGCCGAGGCCCTGGGCTGAGAAAGGCGAAGGTCGCGCTTTGAGCATCATTGCGGCAACGTTAATGGGCAAATTTTCGAATCGCTCAATGTGCACGGTACGATGCGTGTGCGATTTCGCTCGGTGTCGAAGAGAGCGCGCGAGGGCTCGTTCGTTTTATTCGGATCTGCGTCGGTTCGCCCCGTGTTCCGGCTACACGCGTATGCATACAAAGCGATGCACCAAATGATATATTTATTATTAATTATTGCGCGCCTTCGATGCCGCGGCTTATATATGATTCTGCTCTGCGCGCGACGTGCATATATATATAGCTAAACGTTCTCCGGCCGCGTGCGATTTCGCTCTGAAATGCTATGTGCGTCTCGATGCATATAATGCTCTCTATAAAGTACCTCATGTATATATGTATATGCGTGTGTATAAGCATGGCTGAATGGCGCGCGCCGTGATTAGCTCGCGCCTTTGGGAAGTAAATACATAATTTTTTTTTATTATTCTCCTGAATCTGTGTATGTATTGCTAATGATTTTTTCGGCTTGGCTTCGGAGTGAAGAGCCGATGGAAGAAGGCTCATTAACGTTGCATTAATCCAATATCGTATTATTATAATAAGAAACATATTATAACACACTGATAAAAACGCCGGTTGATTATTATTGCCGATAGTGCGGTTTTATACATTGTTGATTATTAAACAAGGTAGGAAGTGCCGCGTTTCTTTATTGTTGTTTGTTTTTGTATAATTTTTTTTTTGTTTTTACTAAAATCTCTTTAACACTGACCCCTATTTACGGCGAGCTTCCGATACGTTTATAAACATATTATATGTATAATATTTATTGAACGTGAATTTCAAAGCTGATTAGCTGCTATATTTATAATGTTAGAATGTTTTTGTAATCGGTTTTTGTTACTAGAATGTCAATAAAATTAATTGATTGATTGAGCAAAATGAACCCTTTTTTTGGTAGTATTTTAAAGATTTAAAAATCGATGATGTATTTATTGTTTGTTCATTGATGTTTGTAGATTTTGGCATAAAAAGTTATTTTGCAAAAAATGATTCGTTCATATATTATAAATGCAAAGAATCCAACAATGTTACCATATGTTTAGGATAATCGATATTTTCAACACTGATCGTAAAATGTAATTTTACAAATCCATATTGGGGAGTAAAATGCTATTTTTTTAATAAAATCATTAAAAATGTAATATTTTATTTTCTATAAATGAGAATGTAAAATTATATTTTACGCTCATGTTATATACGCTATTTTTTACTCTACAGAAAGTGGAAAAGGAAATTTTACACCCTTGTGTGCTGTTGTTATATATATATAAAACTTAAGAACATCAGAATCCTGTTAATTAACAAAGAATATGATTTTTGAATAAAAATCCATCAAAATATGCGATGTCCCATTTGGTCGAAACACAAAATAATATGAATATTTTAATTCGGATTATTGAACAAATGATATGCATAAGTTTTAAACAAAGGAAGAAATAAATAACGATTCCATTTTACAAGTCGTGTATATTATTATAATGCTATTAAATACTGTAACGAGAAAAAAATCCGAATGGTTAAATACGTTACTTTATTAAATATTTATTAAGAAGAAAAAACAACTTGTTAATGCACAATTACGAAACGATTAGAAAATATACATGTGTGTATATATATATAAGGTGAAGACAGATGTACTCAACGAACGGATAAACCGCTTGTTTTCTCTATAGTCACCCTTGAATGGAATTATAGATTGGAATTTTAAAACAGAGTCTGATACAATGCAGGCAGCCACAACACTAGATTTATAGACGGGAAATGAGCAATAAAAGGGAGTGTATATGTGTGTGTGCGTATGTGTGTGTGTGTATCTAAAGAGAAAATAATAGACAACGGACCGATATGAAAAACAAAAAGAGAGAGATCGATGGTCGAAAAGAGCGAGAGAGCGTTAGTGGAGAGTAAAAAAAAATTCCGTAGTTTGAGCAACATTTCACGTGCGACTGCGCGCGCGGCCGCAATATTAGGCGAAATCGCCAGTGGAACCCGTATGCTGCTGTTCGTATATATATGCACATGTGTGTCTACCGTATATGCAGGCGCGCAACGAAATTCACGCGGGGCGAGACGAATTCCGCGCGCTCGAACCGTGGAACGCGATTGGGCATTTGTCGAACGATAGAGCGCGTGAAAAAAAAACGACGATATTATATAGGCGAGTGATAAGAAATATTGAAAAATATTTTCGTTTTCTTTTAAATAAGGGATTACGAAAGGCGTGAAAAGTCTCTGTAACAAAAATTGACTCTGAAACATCGAGACGTATTATATTATACAATAATATCTAATAGAAGCCAGCGGAAGAGCCAAAAAAAGAAACCGGCCAGTTTTACGCCCTGTCGTGACTAATTATCCCCGAAATTCAAAGAGCGCGAAAAGCCTTTCCGAGCCGTCGCCCCGTGGATTCCTTTTTTATATGCACACGAGAATTCGAACAACGTGGATCGCTTTTTACAAGAAGCGTTATTTAAATAAATTAACATTTGAAACCCCCCTAAAAGGAACGAAAGGCCAATATATTATATTGGCTCATATAAGCAATTGTATAGGGCATGCTCGTTTGCTTAACAACATATATATATATAGAATATCAAACCCTCGCGCTAATGAATTTTACGAGTTCTTCAAGTATATGTATATGATATCGGTATGATTTTAGAAGGCGAGTGTAGCTCTTATGCATATATATATTTACACGTATGCTTATGCACTGCGATCGCGCGCACGCGAGCTCGGATTTTCAGCGCGTGAATCACGTCGCACCGTATAGCGGCGCTGAGCAGTGCAGCGAAATCTTACCGGCGCGATATGACTGCAAGTTGAGGGGGAGAGGGCTTCTCTCTTCTTTTCATCGCGCCGTACGTATTCTGCACGTTTTTTTCTATCCTTCTCTGAGTGTCCGCGCTCTGTTACTATATACGCCCATACATACGTACATATGTATACAGACACACACACACACACACACTATACAGAACGTTTAGAGAGCAAAAGAAGGATCTACGAAGGACTTTCGTTTCTATATACTCTTCGTTGCGAGATACAGTTTCCGTGGTGTCTGTACTGGAAGTCAGCTGTTACCTCTTTTTCACCTGTCAGGTTTGGGCGTAAGAGCAGATCATCGAGAAGAATGAAGTAAAAATGGACAATTTTTACCCATCAAGTGAGAAGTATACGAAAAACGAATATTTATAAAAAATTTTGGCTACCGATGAATATGAGTAATATGAGGTACAGCATTCGATCTCTGTAATTACTTTTATTTGCTCAATTCAAAAAAGTAGCGCAGAAAATACACCGGCGGTACATTTAAGTAATTTGCTCGGTAGTTTGCCTTGAGTCGAGATCAAAATTCAACTGTTGCATAGGATGAAGGTGCCAAAAAAGAATAGAATATGGAAGAGGTCTGAATTTGTAAAGATATATATATATATATATATATATATATATATATATATATATACGATTTTTTTTCTAGAGAAATTTACCCGTCCACCATGCAATTTTCACGATACCCGATACATTACTGTATTTTCTTATCGATTTTCAGGAGAAAAGAGGGAATATTTTTAGATTATACTTATATTCATAAAAAATCGTTTGTGTATCATTATGAATTTATTTTTCATTCCCTTATTATATAACGTTTTAACTAGATAAATAAATATAATAACTCTCATTAAGAACCTCCCCAAAAAGACCGCTTGTCCTACTTTTCGCTTGTAGCGTCTCCCATTGCGAATAGCAACCTGAATTTAATTATGATCTGCGAATTACTCGATATGGCTAAGAATACCGGAGCGATTCCAAGAACGTTTGCGCGAAGGTAACAAGGAAAAAACTTTTTCTTATAAAAACGATTTTTATAAATTATATGTAAAATGATATCGTAATGTTTTTTTTTTCAAATATTTGTTAACGCAATATTTATCCCATACAGACATTTTGAAAATTGATTATTTTAAAGGGGCTTGGAAGAAGTCTTCCCATGTGTTCGCCCTATGACATTATATGGTAGTTGTTTACTCTGCAACCTTCATAACAACTTTCGATAGTTGATTAAAATTCATATATTAAAATTAATCAATTGTATAATGAGCGAGAAAAAAAACCCTTATCATTGATATTCTGTTCCATTATGCATGAATTCGAAAGTAGAAATTAGAAAATAAAATGAAACAGAGGTTATAATTCATTAAAGCATGTATTCATAATACATTAATCAGTATCAGCGACGCGTCAGCTGGTCATAATTACAAAACTGCTTTTACTAATTAATTTTGTCAAAAAATTCAGCCACTATAAATATATCAACTTTTGGCAAATTTCTAGAATCTGCCTTTACAAATTCCACTTCAATCATGTTTATACATAACGGTTTTTCAGACTAAAGCGACATTTCTCTATGTTTATTAAGTAGGCACGAAATATAAACACTACCAAATTACGTCGGGACGAAAAGCATTCTAACACAGCGTTTCTTCGCCGCGATATCTTTAGTTTAAAAAAAATGTTTTATTAATTAATTAAAATTATTAATCATTGCCCAAAATTAAAGAATTTAAGATTAGTTTTTTTGTTTAAAAAATACTAAAAGAAAATATTTTATTTTTTGTTTCCTTTTATATCTTTCCTTTTATAAAGAAATTTTTGCGTATAAGAAGTAATTTAAAAAATTGAAACGTTTAATACTAACTGCAAAATACTTATTCAAGCCTGAAGTTAAATATTTGCACTCTTGCGACATTTCCTGCTTTTGTTGATAAAAAAAATCTATCTCCTTTTATTCTTTAATGGCTCTGTTGTACTAGCATTATGCTGGGCATTTATCCGTAGATGAAATATATTATTTACATCAATTTCTATCGCTTGTATACTTGAAGTACATCAGTTCCTCGTCTCATTGGCTTCGATCATTTTTTACTCAACACATATCCCAGTAACGACTAAAAACGTCGAACGACCGGTCAATCTTATTGGGTGGTAGTGCACCGAATGAACATAAAGACAGAAAATAACAATATGAAAAAGAAATGAGATGAAGTATTAAATGGTAGCCGAGATTCGCTGGAAAGCTCTTTCGATTGCGGATCTGGGCAGCCGTATTGAGGGGATTCGTTGCATTTGTATTCGACATTCTAGATATTTTTCTAAAACTTCTAGACACTTTCCCCCAAAATTATTCTTAAATACTAATTGTCGGACGATATGATGTCATGTGATTTCTTATTATTTTCTGACTAATAGATAGCCGTTGCGTATTTGTTTTATCGAATTCTTTAAAAATTCATCAAAATGCGATGTAATTCCTCTAGTGTCCGAAATAAAGGCTTTTGAAAATCGCTAAAATCGTCAAATAAATAATTAATGAAACAGTCTCCCGATGAGTTATTTAATTTACTAATTCTCAATATGAATATTAACTATATACATGGGGTCAGCTTTTATCTTAAATCGCTAATTATCGGCCCATAAAAAACAATTCAAAATCCCATATTACATCCTCGCATAATAACAATCTATCTATGGGATCGAAGAATATTTAGCGCGCACTATCATTGCTGCAGTTCATTTGCGTATAAATTATGTTTGCCTATGAAATCCGTACTTCGATTGGTAATAACGACTATAATAGGCGATTCGCGTACATAAACCAATCAGAACAAAACGGAATTTCAAATATTTAAGCTCCCCCCCCCTCTCTCTCTCTCTCTCTCTCTCTCTATATATATATATATATATATATATATATATATATATATATATGCCTGCACACGAATAAATCACGAGCAATTATAGCGTTGAAAATTCTCCGAGAAATATTGAAAAAGTCGAAGGAAGTCGAAGAAATATTTTGACGCGACTTCCTTCGCCGCTGAGCTGTATAAATTCTATATGGAATGGTCCGCATGATAAAAATCTCAATTTTTATAAAGCAGCTTAATAAAATTATCACAAATATTTACAGGAATATTTATTTTTAACCCAACTTCATCTCCCATATGTATTTTATATATTCATTATTAAAGAAAAAAAATCTTTTTATATATTCGGCAATTACGAGAATATAATTCAGATTTATAAAGACAGCTAAAGGATCACAGTTTTCCCATCCCTCCTATCCTTTTAAAACCCAGCTTTGTATACAAAATTTTTACTCTCGTATTAAATACTCGTATTTGGTGCTGACATAATCATGCAATCGTCATGTCATCAACATATTCGAAATTTCTGCATAATGTAAACAAGCAATTATTTTACTTAAATCTGAATAAAGTATAATTTTATCCGAATTGTAAATCCGTATATATTCTCATTTACATTTGATATTTGACCCATTATCAAAGCTTCTCTCTCTATTTTTATACAAAAATTAATTAAAAAAAACAAATTAAATAAATGCAAATATTTCTTTCTTAATATTCGATTCTACTTTATTTTCCAATTGATGAATTTATCGAAATTTTTAGTCAGGACCAAAATCACCCATAAAACAATAAACTTGTTCAGCTTAACTTTGCACTTGCTAATAATGGCAATGCATAATAATCAAACGTTACTTTATATTTGTTAAGTTAAATTTAAATTTACATAGAAAAAATTCAAAAACACTTATTAACGTTTTTTTTTTCATGAAATTGAATAAAAAGTTTTGCAACGTATAACTTAAAATTATGAAAATAGTTATTAATTAAACAAAATTAGAATTAACAAGAAGTGAATAAAATGTAAAATAATTTTAATTTTCAATTCTGACAAGTAAACAGTCCGTTTTGGATCAAAAGTATTTGGATTATCTTCCGTTTTTCATTTGCAAGATTACACCTGTCGTCTTGAGGACAAGCCCAGTATTACCTTAGCAGGTAGAGCGTTCAGTACCGTATCAACGTCGTAGTTACCGATTTCGAATAGATATATACAGGGTGTGTCGGTGCAAAATCGGAAAAGCCCGGATTTATTAAGGATTCTAATTTTACATCGGTAAATCCGAGAAAAGTCGGGGAAATTCTGATACACAATAGTGGAAAATTTTATTCTCATTATATTTAAAATTTTATTCTCATTCATTGTCATTAAATGAACATTATATGTAACTATAGTGGAATTCAAAATTTTATGTTTACTGAAAAATACTGGAAATTCTATAATGTTCGAAAATAATGGAAGTTTTATAATCTGCACCTTAGAAACCAAGAAAATTAGAAACTATGATGAGAAATATTTGGAAGAATTTCACTAATATAGTATGATTCTTTTGAGCTGGTAAAAAAGGGGACTTTTAACGATAGTTAAGAAACAATTTTCCTATATTCTATAGATACTTGTATCACATATTTTTCTGAATTCAGCAAACATGCAGTTCATCTAAAATTAACGGATTGCCCAGAATCAAAAATATGAGATAAATATGAAAATCATCGTAACATTGTTTCCAAAATACATTAGTCCATAATTGCAGGCAAATTCAAATTAGATCATTTAGTAAACTGAGATTTTTTCATGGAAATTAATTTTATCCTATGTATTACAATAAAATATATTCTTTATATTATATGGTAAAATTTTTGAATGCTAAGAAAACTCCATTTATTATGAAAGAACTATTGGAGTAAATCGATTATTTATATACTGTGGAGAATTCTATTTTTATGACAGCAATTTTAATTTAATGTAATGATTTGGAAGCACGTTATTTAAAATCATTTTACTTCTAAACTACGATTTGTACTTTGAAAAATACGAAGTATAAAACCTGATAAAATTAAATTGTACACTTGCGATTGAAACAAAAGTATAAATAGAATGTGGGACTACAATTGATGTTCTTGTGTTCACAGAATGGACTTGATGGGCTAACAAAGAAGTTAAAATCAACCGTTTCACAGTTCCTTATGCTACCTCCATATTCTACCTTTACCAAATAGTACATGAAAAAAAGCACATATTTCAGTTCGTAATCGATAAAACGAATTTTTATACATTCACTTTACGAGAAATGGTACTATAGATTTCAGCACGTATCTACCTACTATATAGAAAAACTCCCATTAATTTTCTTTGCACCACTCTATCCTCAAAATCGCAAGTTGAGCATATATTTTTCAGCTCCCATTACGTAAGATATCGTTTAATACACCGGTACGCGAACTGATTAATTTCTTCGCGATATGTCTATATACATATGCCTCTCTCGTTTTTTTTGGCTCGGGTGCAAAATCCGCCACGTGTATTTTACGCCCAGGTAAATAATGAACTACTTCCACATACCGGTCACGGTGATATAACACCGTTCGGTCGTATCGAAGACGTGTGAAACCAGTTCTTATCTATATGTATATATATATATATATATATATATATACACACGCATACGTAACAAAAAACTTTTGACATAAACTCACCGATGCCATTGCCGTTCGTCCGCGCCGCCTCGGGCTTCTCGCGGCCGTTGGCCACCAGGTGCCTCAGCCTGCCCTCGAGCAGCTCGTCCGGCGTCGTCTGCAGGCCCTTGTCGCTGCAGCCGTTGACCGTCGCCTTCACCCGGCCGAGGTCGTCCACGGGCGACCTGCTGTAGCTGGTCAGGGTGACGTCCCGCTGGGACTCCAGGTCGTAATCGCCCTTCACCTCGTACTTGGACATTTCGACGTGATCGCGCGTGAGCTTCGTTGTCTTCTATGTATATCTTTCTCTTTTATATATATATATATATATATAGTCGGCGATTTTTCACCAGTGAAAATCGGGACCCATTAATTGCGTGCCCTCACTGGAAGGTGAAGAGGAGACGAATGAGGGAGAGCTTTCGTTGTTTCTTCGTTCCGTCGGGGAACCGAGTCGTCGGGCGAACGGAGAAAGAGAGGAGGGAGAGGTCCGGGGGGGAATGGGCGAACGAGCCGACCAACCGCGGAACGCAGCGTCCTTGGAAAACAGAGCGGTTGTCTCGATTGATATTGCAGGAAAGCTTAGGTCGCGGGAGGGAGGGGGGATCGGGGAGCAGTGACCAGGATAAGCCGTCGGAGGGAAATTGAAAGGGAGGGAGGGATGGTGAGACGGATCGTTTGCGCTCCTCCTCCTCCTCCTCCTCCTCCTTCTTGTTATTGTGGGTTGAGAATCCTCAGGTGGATCCCATTGTCAAGGCTGCGGGGTGCTCGTCAACGGCCTGAAAAACAGAATGACGATGCAGGTGTTAAATGGGGGGATTTTTTTTTATTGCACCTGCGTGCACGGGGGCAGGTATCCTTGCGCGTTTATTATCCCTATATATGCACGCGGGCATCACGAGCCTCTCAAATGTTATTATATGCAGCGGATTTGGAAAGTTTCTCTGAAACTATATATATATACGAATCCATGTACATACACATGCATATACGTATATATATACAATACACCCTTATTTCAAGTTCATTGTCTTTCCCGCTTTTTATTGAGCTCACGTGATTCATAAGCAAGCGCCGAGAAGAGCGTCCGGGAGATGACTCGCGCGATCTCGGTTTTCGAACCTGGATGTGCAACTAATTATACAAGAGGTTTGAACTTGATTGCGTTATAAGTTGAGGCAAGCTGACGTTGCATCTTAGTTACACGTCAAAGGGCCAGTGGAAAATTTGACTAAAAATGGATTGAGACTAATACAAGTGTACTAGTACAAGTGTACATATAATATATACTGAAACCAAGTGTATAAGTATACCAATCCTTCTTTGTATCTATATTGTAAATGTTTTTTTAAACGTATAGAATAGATAGTAATAGTAATGAAGATTTTTACTGTTAATAATGAATTTTGTTTATGCCGTGAACAATCGAAAAGTGGATTTCTAACAAAGCAATTTTTTTTTTTTTTTTTTGATTTTCAACGAGTATGGTAGCATTCGAAGATGTGCTTTATCGACCAAGTCTTCAACCTAATCTTAATATTTTACCGTATTTTACAGTTTGTAGTATGTAAAAGCACGTTTAGACATAATACGTAGCTACATTTTATTAAATTGCATATATACTTAACGCCGCGGACGAGCTGCGAACGAAAATTTAACAATCCGATAATGATTACAAAAAAAGTAGCCAACTGAAATTATCAAATTATTTATACAATTTCTATACACGTTAATGCATTGTACACTGCTTTAAAATTTGAATCGGGAAAAAAATCTACATTTAAAAAATGTTTAAATATTGCTTTTGTTTTTTTTTTTGTTAATCTAATGTCATATGTAATCAGAAAGAGCTAGTAAAAAGGGTGGGGTTAGTATACTTTTCAATTAAATACGTTATCAATCTTGTAACAAATGGTCATACTCACGCACTCTAAATGAAGCTCAATGGAAGCCACGAATCATTGATTATCGTCAAAATTCGGTTTAACAGCTGATATTTCACTCGGCTTCGTTAATTTTAAGCTAATTCAACAAAATTTCAATGAATTTAATATATACAATAAAAGTATTCGAAAAATTCAAAGAATTGAAAGGCATAAGATGGAATTGACATTTTTAAGAAAATAGTGAATATAAGATGTAGTATGTACCACTGATTATCCTGATAAATAAATTATTCTAAAAATTCTAAACGAACCGTTGCAACATCTATACACTGTTGGAATAATTTATGATTAAATTTTTCCTTTTTCTTTTTTTGAAGCTCAATTCTTCTTCCCCTCGATCAAATTATACGAGTCCATATTAAAGTATTGCGTCGTGAAACCGGTTTATCGTAGTAATAAAACGTCTAAGATTGGGACGCCTGTCATCTTTAAATACCGATGATGAGTCTCCAGCCGGCGAGCAGCAGGTGTCTCAAGGCGATATACGTATACGTATAGAAATAGCCTTTTTTCCAGAAAATTTTATCAATCCAATAAAATTGATTTTTTTTTTCAAAAAACTGTTCACGTAGAAACTTAGTATATCTCGTCTAGGTTTTTTTTTTACTTTTTGATTTGGGTTGACTATAAATTACACGGGAAATATAGCTAACGCGATTTCCAATATTTTCTCGCACACTGACAAGATTAACATTCCATTTACTTGAATTCTTTTAAATATATATATATATATATATATATATATATATATATATATATATATGTGCGTTACCCAAGTACAAAACGTTGAATTAGCGGCCGATCTAATATATATATATATATATATACAACTTTTTCGCGCCACCGACGACAAGACCACCTTTTCCTCTCACGGTTACTACTTTTCCTCAACAGATCCCAAAGAAGACTCCCGCATCGGTCGAAGGATATAGAGAATTCCGCGCTATAATATATACACGCAGCTGTATAATGTGCTCTCAAAACAACAACAGACTATATACATACATACATACATACATCCATCCATTCCTATATATATATATATATATATATATATATATATATATATATATATATACGCGGTAGAGCTTCAAAGCTGGTTGGCGCGCAGGTAGGTTAGGCATATATACATAGAAAAACACAAAAACAACCTTGAAACGCGGGGTTGGCTACGCGCGCGCCTGTGCGGTGCACTGGGGACCGACAACAACAAAGTAAAGTAATGCACCGATGCAGCGCGCTAGGATCGAATGGCCAATAGGGGGGAAGATGGAGAACGAGCATGAGCAGCATAGTGGAGCCACCGATGGGAGGGGAGCGAGAGTGAGAGAGAGAGAGAGAGGCTCTCTTCGCGTTCGCGTGCGTGTATCATTATTGTTATTATTGTGCGGCTGGACTTGGATCCGGCAGAGGCAATTATACAATGTACCAGAATGTACACTCGTTCACGGGGTCGGTTGGTTCGGTGTTGGTCTCGGTTCCCTGCGCGCACGTGTCCCGAAAACTGGTCAAGGTCACCGCTCGCCGGGTACACGGAGAAAAAGTGGGGTTGGAGGGAGGGGGGGGGGAAGAATACCAAACTTCGTCGGTCCTGGTGGACGCAGCCTCCCTGACGTTTCGGGAGCCAAGCTCCGCTCTCTACGTCGAGATTTTTACGCAACGAAAAAAGGGATGGGGAGAGGTAGAGCGAGGAGGATTGTGAGGGGGGGGGTCGATTTGTTTTTCACTCCATCACCTCGTCGCACCGGTCTCGATGTTTTTCAGCTGCTGCACTTTTTAGCCACCACTTTATATGGACGTGTAAGTGTATATGTATATGCCATATTTGTATACCATATTTTTCGCTCTCCGTGGTGTTATACTCTCTCTTTCTTTCTAATGGCATTAGTTTGTATTTTCGACTTTTTAAAATTGAGCAATATCACGCGACTGGTGGGAAAAATAGGTCCCAATGATTTTAGGCAAGTTCCACAATCTTCTTTCATTTCTAGTTGAAACGAATTATCCGTTCAAATATCCGAAAAATTATGTTCGAGCTTTCATACGATTTGTATTCGCTTGGAATTAGAATTAGAACTCATTGGAATTCGAATATCATTTTTTCTAGCGTAAATTATTAAAAATTATTTAAAAAATTATTATTTTTCAATTTTTCATTTAATTCAATTTTTCGTTATGATAACGTAAAAGAGTTAAATTTACGACTTAATCATGAGTGTATAAGTAAATTTTTCAAAAAAATACATACGGAGGTGAAAAATGGCGAATTAATTTTTCAACAAGAGTAAATATTTTTCTTCAAAGAGCGTCTATATATATATATGTTAAGTCTAACATCTAATCGGTTTCTTTAAGTCGTACTTAAACTTTAATTTTATTTTTGTTATTATATTACATAAACTGAACAAATTATTTCACATATACTAAATGAAATTTATGCTTGTCAAAGGAAAACGAGAACTTGCTTAGTTTACCACTTTGAGAACTAGCGAGTGACACTTATCAATACAGTACCTATGTGTGCGTGTATCTGTGAAATATTACCAAGCTGATAAAGAATTTCTCTGGAGTAGACATAAAATATTTATAGTATCCAGATTGATGAAAGAATATTTATACAATTCAAGTAAAATATTTATTTATGAAAGTTTAACGTCCATTAAATGTGATAATTTGAATTCTCATTAATCCATCTTTCATCTATCTCTCATTAATCGTGTAAAATGCCGAGGACCCGCGGTTTTGGCTTAGCGAAAGGGTGCCAGCAGAGTTCTATGGTAGAGGTGTTATACAGGTTTCGCAAGGCATTTTAAAAATGTGAACGAGCTATCTAATTAAATTCACTTGAATGTCCAACACCAAACGTATCTAAGGTTGCAAATAAACCACGTGCACAGAATATTTGACAAGAAAAAGTAAGAGAAAATTTGAAAGCCTCTGGGGGAAAAAGTGTACACGCGCGCGCGCTCATACACACATACACATGCATGCCAACAATGGGTCCAAATAAAAATAATAAATAATAACAATTAATACCAACAACGAATCCAAATAATCCGAGGGAACTAATTGGTCACGTTCCTTCAATCTATTTTAAGATCTGCAGCGTCCACACCCCCATCTCCCCCAAAAATGCATCAAAAACGGGATCAATTTAAATGATAAATCCCGGTGCACATTCCCGTGGACTGGAAAAATTCGCCCTTTACGCGCTTCTGGAATCGGTTCCTTGATTTTGCGCGTACATACATTATTCGCACAAAATTATCATACAGGCAAATTAAAGCTAATAAGACGTTAAATTTTTAATCAGGGGACGTTTTTTTTTTTTTTTTTTTTCGGTAATCGCAATCCTGTTAACGACACGTTCTCCCTCGCGTGCTCTTTGCAATTTCGCTCGCGTACGTACTGTCGGAGACGACCATAGATAATGTATTCTATTCTTATTTTAGTATTGAACACGTGTCGCCACACGCCTCGAACGCGGGCTTTCCGCCAAGCTCGTCTTCTTTGCTCGTCTCGCGGATAGGAAGGTGTAGATACTTTCACGTATATACATTGTCTAAACATGATTATATATATATAGTATTATAATCTATTGTTTATATTTCTCAATTTTTTCAACAATGTATACACATGTTTCAATTTCATTGTCAAATTGTAAATAGTTAATGTAGATGAAAGTAGTAAAATTAAATACTGAATTATGCCCATAAATTTTTTATAGCCAATACAGGTAAGAAGAAGTGTATTCTTAAGCAAACATGTACATATGCGCGCGCGCGCGAGTGCACATACAGGACATTAGCATATTATTTAAATACATATTAAAATTTTGTATTCGTATTATAATCTTATAGCGTTTATTTCTTGATGCGTAGCTTGACGTATACTTATAGATCAGATTTTACGAAATGTATAGAGACATTTCAAAAATATATAATCGACATTCTTGAACGCGATTAAATTTATTTGTATGCATTTTTTTCTCCTAATTTGCATTGGAAAAAAATTTAATGAATTCAAAGAAATAATTATTCATTGCCTGCTAATAAAACGATTCCTAGATGAAATGAAAAAAAAAATATATATATTTCCTTAATTTTAATACATCTTAGTTATTTTCATCGCTCATCTTTTTATTTTGACTAAATAATTCCATTGGCAAATGGTAACTACAAATCATCATTTAAATTTATTAAATTTTTTTCATAATATAATACGTGTTCAACGCAAAAATGACTCACGGAAGGCTTCCAATAATTTACAGGTCTTTATATAATTAAAATATATTCAGAAATAATTTCAAAATTTAATAATTTATTTATTAATATTATCAGAACAAAAATATTAAATTTAATATATACACATTATGTATTTTATAATTATCTAATAATGATATTATTTACAATAGTATTTCAATGAGTTAGTTGCTTTAAACGTAAATATTGTGATTATATGATTCCCATAAACGGTTGAAAGGTAACGTCCGATATAAAAAAAAAAAAATTATTTTTCCCATTCGGAATTTAAAATGTACGATCTGGATCGTTTCGGTTCAACCGGTCATAACACTTTTGGAAAAAGCTCGACGCATCGATATAATTATCATCTTATTATTTAAGTGAAAGGAAGACGTTGAACCCGCTGGGATTCGTTCGATTTATAACACATGCATACATGCATGCGCGCGCACGCGTGTAGCAACGTACGTTCAGCGGTGGAACGTCAATGCCCTGGGATTCCCCCTCCTCCCCGTTTCTCTTATATATGTAGCTCTTTTCCATAAAGCCGCAACCGGATCGGAGGGACTTTTTTTAATGCGACTGCGATATGCGCGAGCGTATACGTGCATCTGCATTGGGATTTTACACACAATGGCTCGGAGTATTCCTCTCTTTTTTTTTTTTTTGATGCATAAATTGGCGATTATAATAGACGCTCCGAGGTGAAGATATACAGATATACAGATTTTTTAACACCTACGTTCACATATGTATATATATATATATATATATATATATATATATATTTTTTTTTTTTTTCTTACTAGAAAATGATCAAAGAATTTCCATTGTTAATTTAGAGTGATATAGAAAGTATATACATCGACTTTTATAAAACTGTTGAACTTCAAATTGATAAAAATTTTAAAGTTGTATTATCATTGTATAAATCATTATATTTTTATACTTATATGGTCTAATTGAAATGGAATATATATGTCTGTATGTATATACGGGTATAATTTTAAATATAGAATGGACTGCCACCTGGCGGTATACACAATTATTGGTAATAAAGGCGAATAAATAAATGTTATAATGAATGGTAAGAAAAGGAATAAAGTACTTGCAAGTATAGACTTTCGAAAATATAAGGGAATTTGTTATTGATAATTAGTTGCATGATCAAGCATTAAAATTTACTGTGATTAAAGCGTGCACAATATATTAAATAAATAAAAAATATTTTACAATGTGAAACATTCGATTAACTACTCGTACAGATCTATAATACAGAAAGCCTATACTATATTGCACCAACTGTATATTTAACGTTTATTCGTCATTCTCATGCAAATCGCCACTGCGATCTCTCGCTTCTGTCCATAATAGAATAGGAGAATATCAATGTACTCGTCTCTAGACCCTATACCCCCATCCCTCTGTCAACGTGTAAAATGTGCAAATTGCCTGGATTCCGCGCCTTTTTCGCTCGGTCGATCGCGTGGGGCGAAGAGGAGTGATTTTTTTTTTCTATTCACGGCAGTTTACGAAAGCTCAGCGGTGCGCGATCTGCTCAACTTCATCGTATAGGAATGCAAAAATTTGTAATCAACAAAAAAAAAAAAAAAAAAGAAAAAAAGAAAAAGGAAAGAAAAAAGAAAGGATTGACCAAAAATCCTAAAACATTCGCTTATAGCGCATAAAACATAAAGCTGCAAAAAAGCGGTTTTTCTTTCAGTACGGTTTCGAAATAACAAATCTAATAAGAAATAGTATAAGGATTGAAAGTTCAATAATTTGACCTTATATACTTATAATTATATATGTGCAAAAATATCATTTTTTTTTTAGAAAAAATTACGACGTCTCTGGAATAGAAAAATGTTTTTAATTTATTAAAGGAACGTATTACTGTATTTCACGATCCGTCCAGTTTTTTTAACAATCCGTAAGTATATATCAATAAATAGCGGGATTTCATGCTTTATTTGCATTGAGCACGCGAAAAACTGCGGAAACTTGTAATAATCAATAAACAATAAAATCACGGGACAGACGGAGTTTGAAAAAAATTCTATACATTTTGTCGTTCTTTTAGACGCTGCATTCGGAGCAACAAAAACATATGTGGATAATTGCAGTTTGCCATTTTCCTCCGGGACTAGTGCAAAACCGTAACAAATTTATTAGATAATTTTTTATGAAAATTCGAATCGACGCAAATAGATGGCTTAGTTACAATAGACAATATACCTATTATATTTCTGTATTTTTATAAGAAGCAAAACATTGTTTATTTTGTTCAAAAAAAACCTTTAAAGACACTTTATGTGTATAAGTATGTATAAGTGTATATCTATATATATTAATAGAAGAGAAATAGAAAATGCTGTTCACAGTTATTTTGACTACTCTAAGGCATGTATGAAATTCCCCAAAGCATGATTTTTACACGTCTGTTTCGAATACGTACAATGTGTGGGATCTCGGTGTTTAGATACTAGTAATGCGCAAAGTAATTATTTATTATATATATATATATATATATATATATATATATATATATATATATACTTTGTAAAATTCTAAGCAGACGTGAAATGCAAACTTTCTAAATATGATGTGGATAGTGATGAAATTTGGCGTTGTCGTGGTCACAGATCGGCGCAGTTTTGCAGAATTATCGCTCGGGAAAATAATGAACGCTATCGAAGTGCACGAACGATCTACCTTGCACGCTTGCATCGTAAATTTAATACTGTATATTAAATGAGTATGATAAATTTTAGTATAAAACTATTATTTGTCGATAATTATAGTCGCAAATAAAGAAAATATCAACGGATCAAGTATATTTTTTGCATCATTTCGCATACATACATTGTGGATTAATTAGAATATCGATATTTCTCCTCCAGAATCGGCTCTACCAAGTTCTTACTATATTTTTTGCATTTTGAACCTAAAAAAAAACTCGCGGTTTTTCTGCTGTACAGTTGCAAGCGTTTACACTAGACCAAATTCCGGGATTTTTTTGCAATTTTTTATCGTATATTTTTTTACATTCATATATGGTAACAATCTTGATGCTGATATATATATATATATATATATATATATATATATATATATATATATATAAAAGGGAGGTTTTTCGATTTGAATAACAAAGAGAATCAAATGCGACAAAGACAACAATGGCGATTAATAACTTGAGATTTACATCATCACGCGGCCGGATGATTGTCCAAAAATTTCTCCAATACCCAACTACCGCTTACAATCATATAGTCTGGTGCAAAATAATTAAGGCATAAAAGTGATTTATGCATATATATGTGTATGTATGTGCATGTAATATATATATATATATATGCATAAGAGTTCCGAGCAGCACCCATCATTGAAATCGTTATTATATCTTCGCTTTATACGTACGTTAAATCATCGACCTTCGATAGTTATAACGATTGAGGGGAAAATACTTTGTGCGTGCGTTGTTTTTCTTCCTCTACACCTATGTGTGTGTGTGTGTGTGTGTGTGTGTGTGTGTGTGTGTGTGTGTATCCACGTTTGTTCCACTATAATCAGAACAATGTGATTCTGTCACAAATTCGCTGAATTTGTTAATCTAAATCGAGAGTACATATTGAACATGAAAAAATTGAAGCCTGGTTACGAAAGCGCCAATATACTCTTTTTCTGTATCGTATATAATTAGGCTCGTTACGATTTGAAACGTATGGACTTCCAATTGTATAAAGATGACAGTAGATAAAACACATGCACATTGCACGCAGACACATATTACATCCATGTATTAGAGTAATTGTACATAATTGTACGAATGTAATGCAAATACAAAACGTGCGTTTCCAAGTTAATTATGAGAGAAATACCTGTCAAATCTGACGTTTTTATCGACTTATATATATATATATATATATATATATATATATATATATATATATATATATGTATATCCTAAACCATTCGCATATTCCAAAAAAAGCAGTATAATTTCTCAATTATCCGGGATCTCCATACTTATAATACTCTTTCTTATAATCTATCATCTTAAACATCGATTAACCGGGATCCTTGCCTATATTCATTTCACGACGATTATACATGTATATATTCAACACCTGCCCCCGCTCAGAATTTCCGTACAGAACAGCGCATAATGAATGCGCGCGCTCAACACTAAATCCCCGTCAGCATGATTACATCTCGGCTTTTAATACGCCGAGATGCTTCGCGCTGAACAATCGATTTTGCCACATACGAACAGGCGCGCGCATATAAATATCGAAAGCTCATAACTGTATCGACAACTGTTTAAGTTTTAAGCCTTAGACTTTAGTCATGTGCGCGCGCGCGTGGGTACGCGAAACAGTCGCATCGGCGCGAGCGCGCGCGCCTATATGAACTGCCCGATCTCGGTGCCGATTCATAATTATCATAAAGCGCCAAACGAAAGCGCCGCGCCGTCGCGGCGCCACTGCGCTACGAAAAAGAAAGGTGTCCCCGCAAGAAACAAATATGAAAGAAAGTAACGAGAAAATGAATAAAAAAAAAAAGAAAAAACAAAACCAGAAATGAAAAAAAAGAAAGGCCAGAGTTGCGGAGGAAGAGGAAAAAAGAGAGCCGGTTTCTATATATATATATATATATATATATATATATATATATATATATATATATGTACATACGAAGGATATATATACATTATTTTCCCGCGACCCAATTCGCCCGATCCGCCAACGACGAAGGCCGCGCGCGCGCTTTTTCGCGCAAACGGAAATTTAAACGCATTTCGAACGCCTGGCTCATTGTCGCCGGTAAAGTTATATATATATATATATATATATATATATATATATATATATATATATATATATATATATATATATAGATGATGGGCGCGTGCATGCATGCTCCACTTTTCGTTGGCATACACAACGCACGCGAAATAAAAGTTTTATGTGTGTGTCGGGTGCTTCACGCACGCCGATACTAATAATTATTCGGCGTCAAAACAGGTAGTCTCCACTATTGATATCGGAAGATGTTAGGGATAAACTTATCAATGGAATATAGTTCTATCGTAGTTCATTAAGCTAAAAAATGTTTATATGTATGCAAATTTATATGTGCATATATATATATATATATATATATATATATATATATATATATATACAACAAATTTTCATTATAATTCAGGGAGGAAACGAATCGGAAGTCGAGTTGATTTTGGTCAGTTATCGCATATATAATAGTTATAACTTTTACGCTTAGATATTTATACAGATCGATCAATGGCCCATTGTAAAGGAAACTTATAATAATTCATATAGTCGAATCTTCTTCGCGTTTCTTTTGCCGAGTTTCTCGGAAGATTCTCCAGCGGTGTGTGTGTGTGTGTGTGTGCGCGCGCGCGCGCGTTTGTGCGCGTGTGTGTGTTACAAAAACGTCTCGTTTCGTAACGAATTTCGCAATACGAGCTTCTGGAATAAGGTATAATTTAAGCTGTAGAAATTCAGCGTAGATACTCTGTCATCAACCGCGTAGTTAACTGCCAAACCTATACTATTTTTGCACTTCTAATTTGTTATTATATTATGTACAGTCTTATATGCTTTAAACAATGTGCTGACATTATTTTACGCATTGCTCGATTTATAAGCCGCACTATAATAAAATGTAGACGGTACTGTATTCCGCAAAGGAGGAGCATTCATTGGAGCGGGTTTCATTGACTTTTAAATAATTGCAACCAGTGATATGAAAAATTTCTACATAGAAATTAAAATCCTTAAAGTTTTCGATTATCATTAAAAAAAAAAAAGTAAACGAAAAGTAAAAAGTAATTTCATATTTCTACTTATGTAACGCATACGAAAATTGATCCATATTCATATATATCAATATATAATCTTAACGTTTTGTCTGATAGTAACATTGTAAAATTAATTGAACGATATAGATTACTTGAATATTAGGAAGGAACGATTATTTGAATGTTAAAAAATAGTTGCAAACTAAAAGTACCAGCCATTAAGAAAAATAAAGTTTAAGCTTTCTTAAAGCCATGATGATTTTGGCAGTTAAAATTTTTTAGAATATATATATATATATATATATATATATATATATATATATATATATATATTCACAGAAGTAGAAAACTAAACGTCGAGAAACATTTGTCATATATAGATCTTAAATATATCATTATAGCTTTAATTTATAACCCGCAAAGTGGAAGTGGTCGCTTATATTCTGCTCTATAATTATATGTACAGTACAGATCGGTAATATGTATGTGTGTGTGTGTGTGTGTGTGTGTGTGTGTTTCCCACGTGCGGCGGCAACGGCATGCCGAACGTTTATAACAATGGCCGCTCGCCGCTTATCCGGATATTTATTGCATGATCGCGCAAAACATTTTCCGGGCGAGTTTTTCTCTTCTTGCCACGGAATTTTATAAGCGCGGCGTTATTGTAATCTCGCGATCCCGCGGGACTCGCTCCATAACGATATACTTTGGATGCCATGCTCGAAAATGCGTCATTGCAACTAACATACTATATATATAATTATATATAGACGATGGGCGAAACACGCAAATACACTTTAATAAAGTCTAATGTGCACGAAAATTAAATGAGAGATCATACTTCGTCTCGCATGATTTGTAATATTTTACTTATAGGACATAATGTTCAATTGTTTGATATAATATATCGATAAGGAGAGAAAAAAATTCTGTGCACCAAATCTTTTAGAAATAGGATAGTTTTCACTCTCATATACAAATGTGACATGAATTTTTTCTCTTACAACAATGTGACATGAATTTTTAGATAATATAAAGGAATATTTTTGCTTAAGAAGTCTTTCTGTAATAAGACTGAAGATATTATATTGGTTGTGACTATTTTATTTTATATATATAACATGTGAGAAATTATTAAACACGAACAATTTCTTAAAGATGAATAAAAACAATAAATATTTTTCCTAAATATGATGCTACTACCAAACAAGTTTCTCAAACTAAAATAAAAACAATTACTTTAAAAACCTTTTGAATAGATTTATCTAAAATATTTTATAATAATCTTCTTTATGGCGTCCAGGTAAATAAAAATTAGTTTTTCTCAAGTTCGCGCTCACAAGTAATTTTTTTTTTACGTATAGATAACATGTCTATTTTTATACGTAATAACTATTGATATATATATATATATATATATATATATATATATATATATATATATATATACACCGGTTTGCCTTTTGCCTATATTTACGTCAAGAAATGCACTGTTAAAAAGGCATTAATTTTAATCTGAATTATGAATGTAAATTTGCTTCAAGCACATTATCTTAAAATTATTTCATTGTTACATTAAATGATAACGTATACATTTTAACATTAGTAATTAATTATACTAATTAAATAAGCAATTGATGGCGAGATTCATTTAATTTCTATATTAATTAAAGTTAACGTTATAGTTTTTATATTTCATAATCTAACCTTAAAATGAATCTACAAGTTACATATATATATATATATATATATATATATATATATATATATATATATATATACATACATATATCTCTATCATAAATTTAATGTACATACAATCTGCTGAAAGGCATTTTGATAATCTGCACTGCATTAAATGTATACGTATGTATAATGTTCTTTTTTGCAGTGCAAGCACCTGTTGTCTTAAGGATAATAATCTCTTCCGTCATATTTATATTTACATAAATATTTTACTTAGCTCGTCAAAAAGCCAATATTTATCTAATTTTCTTTTGTGTGTGTGTGTGTGTGTGTGTGTGTGTGTGTATTGTATATCGGAAATTTTCTTCTATAATTACAGGCACACCGCCTGGGAAGAGGAGGCTCACCCAAGGCTCCCTTTTAAATCCTCCGAATTAGCCTTTATCGCGGGTATAAAAGCGGCAGAAAGGCTCAAGGGTTATATTACGTGCTTTTACAAACGAGAATTATTATAATTCTTCCAGAAATCCCCGCATAAATTGGCCATTTCCTGGTTGCGGGGCATTCCAAACGGGCTCTCGACTTATATATATATATATATATATATATATATATATATATATATATATATATACACAAGAGTTTAGCATTTTTGAATTTTCAAAAGTTCACGTCTAAAAATAAACTTATATATTTACAGCTGATCTTTTTTGTCGTTATAAGCTCTCGATAATTACATAAAAGCGAGACCGCGATAGATGTACTCGGTGTGGTCGGTCGGCTGCATTTTGGCATTGACCAAAATAACAGTTTCCTTATAACGCGTATATGAAACTGTAGGCGTTGAAAATAATTTTTGTACCGTAGTAGAAAATCGAATGGTACTTGACAATATTTGATTACAAACTGTAAAATGACACCGAAACAATTACCATATATTTCTATATAAAGAATATTGTAAGCTAAAATTTAAAGACTTATGAGAAAGTACAACGGTAATCTATCGAATTACTAGGTAATATTATAATATTTTATATATAAAGCCCGTGTATACGTAAACAAATTGAAAAGTAATTTTCAATCTCGCGCGACACCGTTCAGAGCATTAACGCTGCATCATGTATATATATATATATATATATATATATATATATATATATATATATATATATATATATATATATAGTATGGCTTCGACAAGAAAAAAGAAAAAAAAAGAAAAGTAAATTTCACCGCGCGTTTGTCTCGATTTTCCACATTGATCGGCCGCTCGGTGCCCATAAATTTAAATCGCGCGAAAGTCGGAGTCGCGCGCTCCGCAAGGAAACGAATGAAGCGCCGGCCGCGCGCATGGCTTTCTCTCTCTCTCTCTCTCTCTCTCTCTATATATATATATATATATATATATATATATATATATATATATATATATATATATATATATATATGAAAACAGCGGTGCGCGCATGCGCAATAATGATTTTAATTATATATATATATATCTCTTTGGGGCGTGCGAAGCGCGACGACGCGGCGTGCAGATGCATGGGAGGATCTTTTCTTTTTCTACTGGAATGCGACCTTTTTGCAATTGCGTTGACGATTCTCTTATATATTCGAATTGTCGGTTTTATTTTTAATAGTATGAATAATGTATAGTTCTACATCAAAATATATAGGATGTATGCGTGTAATAGCTACAGACTTTCTTTGATGTCGTGTGAATATAATAATCCTATACAGATTTATTTATAGTCAGATTGTGAAATTGGTTTAAGCTTCATATATATATATATTCGATTTTTCATAAAATATTCCTGAGAGTCGGAAAAAATCGATTATCAATTTTTTAAATCTTAATGTTTATTATATTACTAGTATATTAATATTAATTCGATGTCTAATAACCTAAGTGTGAACAATTTTGGAAAAAATTTCCATCTTTTTTTTACCTTTTTTAACTTACTTATTATATATAGAAAAAGCAGTCTAAATATACTTCTTAAGATATCTACTTTCTTCATTGATAATATTTTAATGTGCTTTTTTTATACTAATTTAAAAGTGTCATTTATACTATACAAAGTCCATAATTTATTACACTATTTCAAAATCATTATATTTATCCAATAAAATTCATTAGAAAATTCATAAATATTCGTGTAATATAAAGTTTAATATAGGATGTTCCTTATAATGTGGCATAATTATGTAGGCTTGGCAATATTGAAATCCATTAGAAGATATTTAGTGAAACTAGAGGATAAAAGTTAAATACGTATATAAAAATGGAAATGACTTCAGTCGTCATATTAATTTAAGAGGAAATTTATCCTGTAAGAGGGAGAATATGTTATTTCCTATGTAGATGCGGTATATATATATATATATATATATATATATATATATATATATATATCCAAATTAATCCAAAATTCATCTTGCAATCTTCATAAGAATTTTAAAAAGTACAATATTAATTTTGTTGCTCATCGGCTATATAATTCAATAATGCTGCACAAAATTTCCTAGTCATATACAAACCTATGGTCGGTTGTGTATTATCGACATACTGACTGCCTATTTGAGACTAGAAATTTTACGAATTTATTCTTAGAATCAAATCGCGAATAATTAACACGATCCGATATATATATATATATATATATATATATATATATATATACACGAATTAAATAGATATGTTCGCGTTCGGCGATTCATTCTCAGAGCCGGAAATGGTTTTCCTCTTCTATCTCTCTTTCCGATTCTCGAGGAATCTTAGAAAATCCGCCCGATAAATTATAATTATATACCCGAATCTATCAGCTGGGAGATCGCAAGCGGCAATAAATTCGAAAGAAGGAAAAAATTCATAAAAAAGTTTTGAGCGGGGGGGGGGGAACCACACGTACTTGAGTATATTATACATGTATGTATAATCATCGTCGGTGCCGCCCGCGCGCGCGCGAGGATTACCAAATGAATTTCATACTTCAAGGCGATTCTCTGGAAAATTGACTTGTTTGGAAATTTTTGTTTTATTATTATTATTATTTTTTTTTCGGAATCAAGCGTATAATCTCTTTAATAGATGCTCGCGATATAAGCGACGAAGAATTTTCCCCGATCTTTCGTTAAACTATGTAAGGAATGAGTGTTAGTAAGACGGAGGAAGTCGCCGTGGAGGGAATTTTCTGATTTTTTTCTCTCTCGATGTTTTCCAAACTGCGAGAGCGCCGAATCTCGCGACAGTCGACCATAAAGTCATAGACGGATGTTACGAGTTCTGTTTCTTCTCGATTAAATTAGATCTGTTTATACGAGGAAATTATTTCAGCGCGTTACTAGAACAATTTAGAAAGATAGAAGTACATCATTCAATGACGTAGAATTGATTTTTGATAATGCGTTCGAATGCAACAAATTCCATAACCGCAGTCGTAAATTGAATGTTTTGTATAGCACGATTTTATATAGTCGACAGTTGGCGGAAGCAGTGATTTTCCTGTAAAAATTGGTTCTATCTATCACTGTAAAAATATCCTATTAAAGCCTTCTGTATGAAAAATGTTCATAATGTATATGTTAAAGTCTTGCTTCGTATATATATTACACATATGGATCAATTTTATGATCTTTTTTTTTGCAGATTTTTTAAATAACTAATATAAATGACGTGCCAATCCTGGAAACTCATCGATTATAGAATATCTTTTGGATTTTGTAAAGTCTTAATAGTTTTCATAGTCGGGCAGTACCTCAAAATCCAATGGAAAAAGATACATTGATTTGAAAACCGGTTGAAGAAGGTGGTAATTCAACGACGAATCCGAGAAAAGGCAGTATTTCGCGGACAACTTAGTTTTTCCTAAAATCGAAGTTTCCAGCTCTAGCTATAAATATGTTAGGAATTTTACATATAGAGGGAAAAACTTTTAGTAAACATTACTCATTATATCGTCCGTGAAATAAATTTATTTATCATTATAGATACACTTTTACCGTTAATGCTCATAATTAATAATAAACGCAATAAAATTTTTTTTATCGTGTCGGTAATCGTTACAGATAGCTGTAACGGATCGAGCAGTATAACGTCGGAAGACGAAATTCCCCGTGAAAGTCTTAATTTTTACTAATTACTTCCGCACCCCCGATTCGAGATCGTTATCGATTACGAGCAATAATATTAAAAGTCTACTAACTAATAAATAACAATGAACGCGTATACGAGTAACGTACATCTAACGATTTTTCCGATCTTCCGATCGAATCCCACGAAAAAATTCTGTCGGTGTCGCAAGCAGAAATTTAAACGAGCAAAAGATTGTCAGAGAGATACTACCTTCGTTCCACCGGCGGTGAGATCGTATACCTTTGCCAATCAGCTTTCGAAGTATTGAAGTACTGCCTTATTCAATTGTATTTTCAAAATTCCACCTCAAAATTTTTAATTAATTTACTAGAAGAAAAGTTTCCTGCAAATTGCGTACATAGCTGTCGTAATATTAGAGCTATCGCAGTAAGAAGATCGTCAAAAAAATTCAAAATTTCTCCCAACAGTCACTTTTTCCGTCTTGATGTTGTTTTTGTCCTGATGAAAAAAATTTCTAAAGAAAAAAATCTTTAACTCTCGCGGCGAGCATCTGTTAATGTGATTAATCTTGTCCTCGGCAAAAAAAAAATTCTCGACCTGCTCGATTTGTCACGAGAATTGGGCGCGCGCGCGCGTACACACACACACACATACATTAAATTAAATCTCTTACGGTTCGGCACAATATGTTTTCAGGATCGCGCGCACTGCGTCGGGCTTCGTCGAGGGGATGGTCCACGATACTCGGCAATCGTGCGTGCGAGCGTCCCGTATCGCGCTGATCATCGTTTATAAGGTCACCGTCACCTCGTTTTATATTATATGCTGTATATATATATATATATATATATATATATATATATATATATCCTGCGCTGTTATATTAATATTCATATATTCGCGCACCGCGCACACCTTCTTCTTTTTCGCGTTCGAAGATGCTTTTTTTCGCATATATTCGCGTCTGTATTTACAACAACCTACGTATCTACTGATGAGTGTGCGTGCGCATTCGTGTGTGTAGTTTCTCTTCTTCCCCCTCCCCCTCTTTGCGAGACATTTTTACGACTTACTTATATATATATATATATATATATATATATATATATATATATATATACAATATTGAGGAAATCCCGTTTTTTACAATTTAATCGGACATATATTATATGTGCAGCGCTAATTGTATGCAGAAGGTGAACATCCCGCATAATGTCAAATTTATCATTTATAAATAAGGATCCTTTTTGACGCTCATTGATATATATATATATATATATATATATATATATATATATATATATATATATATATATACAGCATATGCGTTGCGCTGTTGCGCTGCGTTCTTTTTTGTTTCTACAAAAAGTGAACGCTTGTAATTTCACGATGAGAGTGAACTTCTAGTCAGTTTGGTTGGTTTTTGAGAAATAAATTAACACAGAATATTTTAATCAGCATTATACATGTATATTTTGCGCAATGCTTTTACCCGATAATACACAAAGTAAATCCGAAAGAGCGAACTAATTGTTTACCAGAACTACGGCAGTATTTTAATTTGCCACATGGAAATAGCAATGTCAACTTTTATATGTATACGTGTGTGTCTGTATGTATGTATCTATGGATGTATGTTTAAAAGACTAATTGAGAACAAGCGTCTCGTTTAAGTATCGATCAATTCCTCATTTAGGTGCACCGTGTACTTGTTATGAAAGCATCGCTTACGAAATGAGAGATATAATAGGCCAGTAAATTGAGCTTTTTTTTGTCTCTCGCTTGAAAAAAAGACATTGACCATGAATAAGCAAAGCATTATCCAAAAAAAGTCCGGCGGTAGCTCGATATTATGTTTAAGTTTATATTCTTGCACCAGATTCACATCGTTAAAGATAGTATTGATTGTATATTCAGTATTATAGAGTATAGATATATATATATATATATATATATATATATATATATATATATATATATTAAATCGTGTAAAATATGACATGGTTGTGAAAAAAATGAATATTAGAGATGATTTTACTACATAGTATTAGCCTTTTGATATTTTTTACGTATGTATAGTTTATTACGTTGATTTACTGGAATTGAGACACTATTAAAATTCCTTCTTGAATGGCATATGCCTAATTCTCTAATAAATATGTTTAATTTTGATTTCGTGAACGGTACAATTCTAAAAATGACGATTTATCGGGAAATAGTAAAGAAGGCAAGTCGTCACAAAATTTGTCATCGATAAACATTCCGAAATTTCAATCCGATTCTTCGATCAATTACTAATTTCGATATTGGTCGTATTTTTTTGTGCGCGATGCTTCGGAAATGAAAAAACGTTCCAGAGGCTTTTTTTTTTTTTTTTGACTAAACGGACCTCGAACACCGTGCTACCAGTCGGTGAAAAAAAATATGAAATTTATCTGGCTTCGATCTCGGCAATAGAGATCGGATATTTTTGCGCACGGATTTTCATATTCTTTTTCACTTATAATTTTTATACTA